>JASJET010000178.1:3780000-4380000 GCA_034092305.1 Diaprepes abbreviatus | reverse complement strand
AATTAAAGGGGTTGTACATACATGCGAAGCGGATCCCAACCGTCGACAAAATTTTAGCTAAAATCAATGAAGATCGCGATTTACCTGAAATTAAAAGGATTAAACTCCGGAAATTGCTCAGAGAACTTAATTTTTGCTGGGGAAAACCAGATAGAAAATTTGTTCTTATAGATCGTCCGGAAAATGTCCATTGGAGAAGGAAATATCTCTCTCAACAACTTACAAAATTGTTAATTTAACTAAACTTTTGAAAGATTTTTTTGAATAAAGTTACTGCGGAAAATTGGGAAAAATCCATATAATAAAAGAATAAAACACGATCGGTGAGATAAAGGAACCAATTATAATTAATTCGAGCGAAGATAGCTTCACTGACTTTGATTAGGAATTAGATAATAGGTAATATTTACCAGTGTAAACACAATTTATTATTTAAATATTTGTTTTTGTTGTATTTTATTGTTTAATGTTGTGTATATATTTTTTTATATATTTTTATTGTAGTGTGCCCCGCTCTTTAATTTTATATATATTTAATTCCATTTAGCTGTAAGTTTTTTATTATTTTATTATTGTATTTGTGTCTTTTTCTTAAGCGTGTAATTTAACATGTTTATTTTATTTTTTTGGAGCTATCGGATTTCCATATAATAAAGTAAATTAAATTAAGATATCAGTACAATAGAAATAAAAATAAGTAGGTCTAATTTTAACATATAAAAACTAATTAGATCTGAATCTCTTTTTAGTGTTTAATTGTAATTCTGTAGATGGTTTAAGAAATAAATAAACTGAAACGTCAAATGTCCTAAAAATGTTTTTAATTAATAAAATGATCGATAGCCCCAAAAATATTTTGGACGAATTTATTTTTTTATATATGTTTAACTTTTTGTATTTTTGACAATGGGTATTTTGTAAGTATGTAAATTATTATCATTATTTTGAGAGCATAAGGCTACATTTTAGTCTGAATGTGCCTAAAACGGTTTCTATGACAAAATTAATAATAATGAGAATACAGTTGTGATTTGTGTTAAATATGTCAAAATTATCTGTTTTTTGTAATGTATGTGAATTATTAAGAAATCATAAGAAATAAAATAATATTATAAAAACTTTTTATTTTAAGTTTATTACCGAAACAATATTTTATGTCATAAATACTTAGTGATAAAATAAATCTCCTTCCGACGCCTATGACAAGGATTAAAACCCTTTTTAACACTTCACACTTCCAAATATCTATTGTTACCCATACCAAATAGTCTATTATTATAGACTGGTATTTTTGATTATAAAATTTCTAATCCATTCCTATGAAAAGTATATGTCTAACAGATTTTGCGAAAGACACCGGACTATACAACACAGTTTATGAAGAAAAAAGGGTAAAAAACGATTTACTACTCTCTCTAGTTCCTGAATAAACTATAGTATAAGAGGCAAAATCGGATTTATTTTCTTGAACTCCTTGGATCCGCACCTGGTTCCAGCCTCTCCATACTAGCAAAAAAGTCAACGTCACTAAATAGATCTTTACCGAATGGACATATTCCTCTAACTTTGAAACCTTCGATGGCATTAGAAATATTTGCAGTCCTCATATAAGTTGCGTTCAACAAAGTGGCTATCTGGTAGATGGTAATAGGTCTTCCAGGATCATTTTTTATCCATTTTTCACACTCACTTGCAAAATATTTCTTCAGTGGTAACAAAAGCAATGATTTACCCGTTTCATCTTATGCGTGCTATGAGGCGGAAAAGTATGACGTCAATGAAATTTTTGTGCGCCAAATAATTATTCAAAACCAATGACATTGGACAAGTCTCTGTAGGCTTCGGATGGTATTTAAAATGATAGAGCTAACGCACTCATGCTATTCATACTCTTATGGAAAGCCTTGGGTCCGAAACAAAAGGAAACACCAGTGGCATCAATTAAAATATGTCGACAAAAACTACATAATCCACAGATTATGACATATTTTACATAATTTTTTTTTATCAAAAAACGCGGTCACTGTTTAGATATATATGCTACAATAGTTGAAAAAAATCATATTATTTTAACAAAATATCGATATATCAAAAACCTTACCTTTTTCCTCAAAAATGAATTATTTTTGTGCTGATTTTTGCAATAACATCCTAGTACAGAGATGCTCAAAGCACATCTGAAGCTAGCACGCTTTGCAGTCAATCGTTGCAAATATTAAATCAGAGTACTCTTGAGGATCGCGCACACTTGTGACACCTTACCTTAATATCATGTATCTTAACGTTTATTGCATATTCTTATGAGTACTGTCCCCAAACGGCGTAAGGAAATCAAAGGCAACAAAACCACCCATTTTAAACCAAAACCTTAAAAGAAAATACAAACTTAAATTTATCTCAATAAAGTCACCAACTATTAGTACCGATTCTTCTTTCTCTGTTTGATTTCCTCACCCAGGTCGCTGTCTTCTTCCACGTCTGCCAGACTATGTCTTCATTTAAAGTCACTCATAAACAAAAAAAATATGATCTCCCTAATCCCTAAATTATCCCAAAGATGGCGAATTAGGAATTTGGTATCTTACTTCTTTGACTATGTCAAATTTTACATCACTACCTCTAATAAACATATTTCGGAACTCGGAAGAATAAAGATTTTTCTCCTTCTTTGCTTTCTTACTTACTTAGTTACTCCGTGGCGTTACAACCCTGGGTGGGTTTTAGCCGACTTTAAGAGATGCCTCCATTCATTTCAATCTCTTACAACCTCCATCCAGTGTTCGATGCCCATAGTTTTGAGATCTTTTGTTATATTATCTCTCCACCGGATACAGGGTCGTCCCAGTGGCCTTCTCCCAGTCGGTGCTTCCTCCCAAGCTAGTTTTATTATTCTGTCGTCAGGAAGCCTTCTGATATGTCCTGCCCACTGGAGTCTTCTGGCCTTAATTTCTTTTACTACATCTATAGTTCTTGTTCTGTATTATCCTGTCGTTTCATCTATCGTTGGTCCCTAGATTTTCCTCAAGATTTTTCTTTCAAAGACTCGTAGTCTCTCTTCGTTCGCTACCGTTAGCGTCCATGTTTCGCAACCATGTATAACTATCGATCTTATAACTATTTTGTATAGGTCCATCTTTGTTCGTTTTGTGAGGTATTTTGATTTCATCAGATCTTGCAGTGCGTACAGACATCTATTTCCTGCCTGTATTTTATTGTTTATTTCCTGTGATCCGTCGTTATCTTCGCATATTGTTGTTCCTAGGTATTTAAATTCTTTGACTCGTTCAAAGTTATATTCATCGATGTTGATGTTTTGACCTATTCTGTCTCTGTTTCGTCCATTTCGACTAATGAACATGTATTTAGTTTTGTCTTCGTTAATTTGAAGTCCCATCCTTTTTGCTTCCCTTTCGAACCCTATTAGAGTTTTTACTACCATCAATCATATCGACATCATCTGCAAATGCCAACAGTAGATTTGATCCATCTTGATGAAATATAGATGTCGGTGCTTCAATTTTCGAATTTCTGATTATATATCCCAGCGCCATGTTAAAAAATTGTGGTGAGAGCGCATTTCCTTGCTTAAAACCCATGTTTATTTCAAACATTTCAGAGTAGTACTGTCCCACTTTCACTTTGCACTTCAACCCCTCCATACACATCCTTATTAGGCTGACCAGTTTTTTGGGAAAGCAAAGCTCCTGCATTGCTGTCCATAGTCTCGCTCTGCAAACTCTATCAAATGCCTGTTTAAAATCGATAAATATCTGATGTATTTCACGATCGAATTCCCAGCTTTTCTCCATTATCTGTTTTATGGCAAATATCTGGTCAAGAGTTGAGCGATTAGATCTAAATCCGCATTGATAATCCCCTACGATTTCTTCTGTATATGTTTTGGTTCTTTCCAGCAGAATGTTCGAAAGGACTTTATAAGACTGTGTTCAGTAGGGTTATTCCCCGGTAACTGTTGTATTGTTTCTTGTCGCCTTTCTTGTAAATTGGCACAATGACTCCCTCCTTCCATTCATCTGGAAGAATTTCTTCCTGCCAGACTCTTTGTATTAGTTTATGGATAGATTTGTGGAGTGTATCCCCTCCGTGCTTTAGACATTCCGCTGGTAGATTATCACTGCCTGCGGCTTTATTGTTTCTCAGTTTCTTAATAGCGCGCATCTCCTCTTCGTATGAAGGGCATCTGTCTTCTATTTTGGCTGAATGGATCTCTGTGTTTGGCAGAGTGCTGTCAGATTTTTCGTTCAACAGTTATCTAAAGTATTTTTTCCAGGTTTCTAGTATTTCCTTCTCATTGGCGATAAGGTCTCCGTTCTCTCGTACTAAGAAGTTTCCTGTACTGGGTTGGTATCCTTTGCTTTCACCTTCCATATTCGAACAAAGAGAGGAATGTTAAAATTTTTTTTTCGTGATTTTGGAGATCCCAAGCTAACAAATAGACAAATAAATAACAATCATGCCAGTACTGATGAAACAATTTTTATTCATTTTGTCTATTCCGTGCATAAAACGGTAAATATAGGCACGGATAATCTAAACCTAATTAAAGCACAAAATCTACTAAAAGAGAGCTGATAAAACATTTTATTTTACCGACCTTTCCATTAACTTTCTTATTTTCTCAGTCGTTTGTCAATATGACTCTAAATTATAGCGCCAACGCAACAAAACACCGTATAAAAAAATTAAAAAGAGAAAATCGACAATCTGTTTAATGGAGTTTCGAGTTTTACATTTACTTTTTGTTTTATTTTAAATTGGTAGGTTGTTGTTGCTACAGTATTTTTTAACATAATTATTTAGTAGATACAAAGTTAGTCTGCGAGTACAGCGGTTCCCAACCTGTTCTTTTTGCGTCGTCAATTTTGTAAAATGTGGTGGAATATATTTACAAATTCTACAAGAATATCTTATTCCTGCTCTTTCAACGTAGTTATCTGAAGAAGATAATCCAGATTTATCCCGTCAAAATATCTGGTTTCAAAAATGTGTTGAATGGCCGCCGAGATCTCCAGACTTAAATCCTCTTGGTTATTCTAGAACTACGATTAATTACTACGAAAGTAGTCACAAATGTTCAGAATAAATTTATCAATCGTTTACGTTGCTGTCAATTATATATTAACGGTTGTTACTACTTCATTTTGAGTTTTAACTATTAATAATCGAAAACTGTTACATTGAGGTATATAGCATGTAAGGGAAAAATGTTCAGAATTTTACAGTTAGTCTAAAAGTGTACAAAAAACTATAGTTCAGTATTTTAAAAACAAAGTGGATTATAGCACAGCTTCTTTCGAGTCACCCTGTATAATTTAATATATTAAAAACAATTTGTTTTAAAAAATCAAAGTCAACGTATCCGAGCAATTTTTCAAAAAAGCCAGTGTTTCCTAAATAATGAATTTATTTCAGATTTTACATACTCATTCTACAAATAAAAAATTACTCAACTATAACTGATTTATTTAAAACATTGTGTGAGTTACTAGTAGGTATTGGGCTCCTTGTGGATGGGAAAAAAATATCGACCGTGGGAAAATGTCGGCATCCTTTGATAAGTGGGTGGTCTCGTAGTCTCTTGCCATGGGATGACGTAATACTTACTATTCAATTACTAGTAGATCTTAATTTTATTAATTCTAGCGAAGTTCGAACCAGCTACCTTCGGGTCGGAAGACAAAGTCTATAAACACAGAGCTCTCAAAGCCATGTCGCAAAGTTTAGAAGTTAGATCTTATCTTCGGACAAAGAATAATTTTTAACAATTTAATAAATAAAAAAGTCATATACCTGGTTGGGATTCGAATTACATGTAAAACTAAGCAGTTAAATCCTATTTCTCTTGAGTCAACGAAGTTGCCCAATTAACTGTTGTATATGAGGGTTAATAAAAAAAAGTATTTTTACCCATTGGTTGCTGTTGTTGTTGTAGAAGCGTCCTTATTGTTCGAGGGTATTGTGAATTGGATTAAAATGAATTTGTTATGTTTGCTATGGTACTGATGTAGTTAAAAAAGACACCCCGTTCACCCCATTCATTCATTTATTTATTAAGACTCTTTTTTTAACTACATCAGTACAATAACAAACCTAAAGAATTCATTTTAACCCAATTTACAATACCCTCGAACAATAAGGATACTTCTACAACAACAACAGCAACCAACGGATAAAAAAAATTACAAGCAAAATTAATATTTGATAGGAGACAGACGACAGGTGACATATAAACATATTGAATTAATTAATTAATAAAATTAATATATATATATATATATATATATATATATATATATATATATATATATATATATATATATATATATATATATATATATATATATATATATATATATATATATATATATATATATATATATATATATATATATATATATATATATATATATATATATATATATATATATATATATATATATCTATATATATATATATATATACGGACTAAGGTACGTACTAGTAATTGAATAGTATTACGTCATCCCATGGCAAGAGACTACGAGACCACCCACGCATCAAAGGATGCCGACATTTTCCCACTGTCGACAGTTTTTTCTCATCCACAAGAGGCGCAATACCTACTGTTACTTAATGTACAATATTTCGATCTTAAAGATTTTTTGTAAGCAATAAAATATCTTTTAAAATTTAAAAAAGGCGCTACCAACAAAAATATGTTGTTTGCAACAAGCGGAATAAAGTAGCGAAAAGCCGGTAAAACATTGTTATTTCAGATTGTTCATATTAATAAGTATCCGCCACAGCATCGCAACAAAAATGATAGATCATCCCGTGACATTTTGAGATTAAAAAGAATTTGAATTTTAGCCAACGTATTAATACACTCGGAACATATATTTACTACGTTTCAATGAAATATTGAAATCGATTTAACTCCAAAACGATTCCGCATTTCCCTTAATGGTATTTAAAACGAGTTGGTTTCGTTTTAAAATTCAATCGTTTGTCAGCTGACAATTTCGCGTGTTACATCCAGTGCTTATAACTATCTTATTCTGATTGATATTTACACAAAAATATTTTCAGAATTGTCGTCAAGAAATCGGTGTTAACTGATATCACCGTTTATAGAAAATTAGAGTCTTAGATTGCGCTGTGTTACCCTGTCTGTGTATTATGTAATTCTGAATTTACCATCACGCATATATACTGCAACAGTTGATTAAGACGAAATAAGAACATAAGATTCGAATACTCCCAGGCAAGCCAATCAACTCAGCCAAGGTAATTCCACACAAATATTTACCAAAAGAATCCTAAAAGCCAAATTATGCGAATTTACCATATAAACTTTATAAACAGTTTAAATCTTCTAAGTACATAAAATTCATTAAAGGATTCTTTCCCGCTATATTAACTGAGTGTGCAAGCATATCACGTTTTAGCAACGTGCATTTACTTAAAATTGGCTAACAAAATATTTGCTCGTTCTTCAAAAATACTTGTTTAATGCAGGAGCTTAAAGCAAGTCAAGCTAATTAAGGTATCAAGTTTACTTAGCAAAATGGAAAAGTTATTTTTCGGAAGTTTGTTTTAGATCCTGCATATGCTGACATGAACTGACACGTTGCTTTAGTGATTTAATGACAGCTGACGCAGATACATTTTTGAAATTCATACATTTTTAATTTTTCTAGAATTAAAATCCAGAACTTTTTGCTTGTTGAAAAAATTCTTTTTAGATTGGGAGACAAAGACCGTTAAATTTTCTATACCAAGATCAGTTTTTTTTTTAAATTTTATGGTAATATTTACAACTTATAATTATTGCAATGTATTGATGCAATATTATGGTACGTAAATAATAACAGCTGAATATAAACAATTTTATTATATTTTGATCGGTTTAGTAATTGAAGAAAACCATTTTTGTATTTTCAAGATTCAAAAGTTGTTCGACTTGGTGTGACATTTGTCACTTTAAACCCCTTATTGTCCACTTCAACCAGTTTTATAGATAGACAATCTTACAGCAGCTGGAAAAAATGTTTATAGCATAAGTGGTACCGATAAATAGCTGGAAATTATTTTCAAGTTCCTGCAAGGGTTACTTCTTCTCTAGCCTTAATGCGTCTACTGATTGACGTAGTTTCTTCAGTTGTCCTTCACGCTTGTTTGTCTTAGGGTAGTTCTATACAATTCTTACCAGCAACTTTCTTCAAGTCAGCTACTTGTTTTCTATATGGTTTACCAATGTTTCTTTTCGTTTGTCTAAATATTCATCTGATAATTCTAGATGTCCATCTGTTTGTACTCTGCAGTACTATATGCCTCATCGATTGCCATTTTAACTGTGTAATTCTCCGCTATTCTATCTAGGAGACTTACAAGCATTGTTGTTTCAATATCTCTTTGTGTCACCGCCTCATAAATTTCAGATTAGGTAATCTGAAAATCTCTTTGAGAGTTGCATGGATATAGAGGGAGCTCATGATAACGCCTTACATGAATCCATGATTAAATCTGTAGATACAAGACAAATAGAGTCTCCCCTAACAAGATAGATTCAATTAATGCTAAACAGTATAATCTTCAATCGGCATCGAAGCGGCTGTATTCACGATAGTTAAAAAGTATCTCTAAGGGGGAGTACTGTTGAATTGCTGTGTTTGCTGGTCGTACTGAGCTAACTAAATGGCTCACGCTTTATAATACAGGATCTTGCTCATAACCTAATTGTGACTATCAGAGACCACAAGTCTTATACAAACGATTATAAATCAAATAAGTAATTGGCGCATAAAGACTACATATTAATCTTAATAAAACTGTCCTCGGAACGACAGTGAGCTTTTTCAAAGAGGCCTAATATCTGGGAATAATACAAACAACAAATCTGGAACAGCCACAATGAAAATATTTTCCACAGGGCAATAGGGGCAAACTGAACATGGGGTTTAAAGATCTTATAGTTACATGAAAAGATCATGGTTACATATATATGCCTCCTTAGGATGGTGATTACAGATACAACAAGTAGCAACCCAAGAAAAACTACAGAAGTACAGAGGTTGGCCTGTTAACGAGTTGCAGGGGCTATGCTATCATGGCCCACAGCAACAATAGAGGCAACACTGAACCTCCTCCATTACACAGCTAGCTATTGGCGGCAGCACCAAACGATTTTAAGCTCTTTCAAACATTTATTATTCCTTAGGAAATTTTCCATTTAAATAATTTTTCACTTGAAGTATCTTCCATTTTAATTATTTTCCTTTTGAAGAAATTCCCGTTTAAACATTTTTCCATCCATAAATTTTTTCACTTGAAAAATTTGTTGTTCGAAACAACTTAAAAATATTTTAAATAATTAATATTAATAAGATACAAGAAGTAACTAAATTCGCGAATGTCTTAAGACAACAAGCTGAACATAATAAAATGTCCTTAATATCCTGATTTATTCCTCTACAACTACGAAAAAGCTAATTACGCTCTATTTAATGTTAACTAAATAAAAAATGCTTGATAAATAACTCTTTAGACACTTCCTATTGCGAAAATCAGTTCTCTTCTATAAAACAAAAAGAGTAATTATTGTTGAGATACACTGCTGATAGACTCTTGCGCGTAATAAAAATTGAAGGAACAATTTTTCTACACAGTTATATACAATTGAATATCTAAGTTATTTTATTGAGCTAAATTAGTTGAAATACCCATAAGAATAACCTCCTACTAAAGCTATAAACTTATAAACCTATAAGCGCGCTAAGGGTGAGTCAACATTACTTCAGCATTTTTATAAATTATAGGTAAAATTTTACACTGAACTATATCTACCAGAATATATAGTTATTAATTGTACATATTGTCAAAATACTTGGACCTATACACTACCATTACAACTATGACAGCTTATTCTACCCATCATCGAGTGTAAGATCAACTTTTATAATTCTCCTCTGCTGTGTGTCTTTCTCATCCAGTTATATCCTTCAATTTCATTAGTGAGATTTTTAATTTTCGTATTGTTAATTTTTAAATTCATCGATTGTTAGTTGTCACTCAATTTTTCAATCAATTTCTGTTATTCATTTTGAGCTTTTGCTATGAAGAAAACATTAGCAAACCTAAGATAGTTCAATCTTCCTCCATTTATAAGTATACATATTTCCTTCCAATCTAGAGATTTCAACTTATATTTCAAGGGGCAAGTGAATAGTTGCGGAAAGACTGAATCACCTTGCAGCATTCCATGCTTTATTTTTATTTTGTTCAACGCATGAAAGAAGCTCAAATATCATTTAGGTGTTCACGTGCCCTCTATCTTTTTCCATACAAACAATTTTTTTTCTAGAAAGTACTGATACAGCTTTTCAGAACACATGGACAGTAATTTTCGGATATATTACCTTACAGTTTTTATCCATCCACTCTTGTTAAGATAAAAGCCGTCGAAAGTTATTGTAAACAGCAAACATAGCGTCGCACTAAAGAGCATTTGGCGTCAAAAACCGGACAAAATTGATAACGTCGTTGTTTTGACTCTAGACATGTCAAAATCAGTATCTGGGGATTTTCGGGGGCGCTATGTTGATTTCTGGCATTATTTTACTAATCGGGTGAAGGGGGGCTGACTTCGGGTGGGGAAGGGGAGAGGAGTAATATCAAAAAAAAACGTAATGGTTATCGTTTTAGATGTTTTTAGGTGCTCCGATTTCATTTCTGGCATTATTTTACCAATAGAGTAAAGGGGCGCTGACTTAGGGTGGGAAGGGGGAGGGGAGTAATATTAAAAAAACGTAGTGGGTATCGTTTTATATGTTGACTTAGGGTAATTGTACGTTTTCCCATAAAAAATCTATCTTTTATAAAGTTTGACATTCTGAAGTTTTCTACCGATTTTATAAATAGTTGTCAAATAAAAAATTTCAACATATTTTGACAAAAACCGATTGCGATCAAAATTGGGTTAAATGGATTCTCTTTAATTTTTTAATGTCTAAGCAAGGCCACACACAATCATAAATTATTTAACTGTGCAAAATTCTAAGAAAAACTATTATTTTTGTTGTTGTTTGTGTAAAGTGTGACAAAATGAAATAAGAGATTTTGATTAGAGTCTCTATTTGCTTGCCGGGATTTGAACATTTTGTCTCAAAAACCGGACAAAATTATTTTAACCTATTTTCTTATAGAAAATTAATAAAAATGCATGAGTGAATTTAGTTAACATGTTATTTGATAAGAATAAAGAAAAATCATTAAAAAACACATAATATCAATAAATAATACAAATTGGGTCAATCCGTTGCACCAGATTGATTGATTCCAGCAGTTTCCTCAACTGTTGATATATTCAGTTCTTCGGGTTCTAACAATTCTAAAGTTTCACTCAGGAAAGGTTGGCTTTTGCTATGTAGTTAGATGATATCCATCTCTTCTTCAAATCATTATTAAAATGTTTTAAATCGTGACTTACGGTATGGTACTCGTTTTGGGGACATTTCATCATTTCGCGGAGCTTATGTTCTATAAATGCTACCTTATCTTCAAATGTTCTGGACGTGCTTTGTTTAAAAAGCTTGTATAGCATTTTCCGATATACCTCAATAACATTTGATATCAAATCTGTATCTATAGGAATGTATGTAAGTAAAAAATTACCAAAATTATTACAAAAAAAAAAACCGTGGAACTCAAAGCGGTCTTTTTAAGTGGTGGAAACATGTGGAAAATGTTTTGACTGTTATGATATGACAAATGTCTATACTTTATTATAAAAAAAGAACTGTAGCTCGACCTAGCTCGAAATATTTTCAAAAACACTAATTAGTTAAAAAGAAAAACAAAAAAATAGGAAATTTTCTTGCATATTGTTTTAAGTCCATAAGAATACTAAACAGTAATTATATTTTTAAATAATATATATTAAAATTAAATACATACCTTGTTTTTCAGATTCCATCACAAAATTTTTTTTTAATATTCTCTTTACAAAATACTAAATACCAAACACAAGTCTAAAAAAAATCTATCAAGAACGAATGCCTGCGTATTGAACGAAGCTTAGATTGCAATTAACTGTGCGGAGCGTAGCGGCAGGGAGGGGCTACTTTATCATAATTTTATGATAGTTATTCAGGTATACAAAAAAAATAATTTCGATGATAACTTGTATAGTTTGCATTTCCCCTTTTTGTCCGGTTTTTGAGGCCAAATGCTCGTTAGTGCGTCGGTCCACCAGGATATCCACTCACAAGCAGCAGCCTTAGTAAATTAAAACACTGGTTCGGGTCTAATAAATTATTTCGATCATACTACATACTCTAAAACTTTGGTACACTATTTTATTACACTCTGTATTTATTCTGATAATATAACCTGATTTGCAGCAACCTAAAAAAAATTGTTATCGTTCAAACGAAGCTTTGTTTAATAATAATTGAAGATTTATAATATGGTAGCAAATTTTTCTGTTTCAGGAAAAAGTAAATTACTCTAGTTCTGGCCGGGAAAATTCTAGATATCCTTTGATTATTCCCATTTGTATCTTTCCATTAAGCGCCAGCCGTAATAGATTTATAAATTACTTTTTATTTGGATTTCATATATGAAAAAGTACTAGTAAAAGGAAATAACAGATTCACTAACTATTATCGATTGATTTTTTTTTGTGATATTAAGGCTCATTTAAACAAACGAAACATAGTTGAAAATCATGATTCTTGGGTTTAGACCGTGTCAAATTAGAATTATTATCCGTCGTTTTGCCTACGATTACACAAGGTATCTTCATTGAGCGTTACTCCATCAAATTAGAACACTGAATGACTATTGAGGAGCAAAAGTCCGATAATTAAACCCGGTTGGTGCATAGCGTACCATGATTCAGCGTTACAATCGATTTCCACGTGTGAAATAGACTGTAACCTGCATCTCTATTAATATTATTTGGATATTTATAAATTTCGATTGATTCTCTAATTCTATGTTTAAAGGAACCAGACACTGATGCTAGCACCTTAGTTCCTTTTACATTAAAAGTGTGACCTGAACAATGCACGTGTTCAGCTACTTCAGATTGTACAATTTGTTTCTTTTTTATACATTGCTATACTGGTATTTATTTATAGATAGAAAGGCTGTCTTAAGCGAGCAGAGCAGAGTTGGAAGCTAGAGGCGGCACCAGTTAGCAAAGTGCCGAGCTAGCCCCTATGCCGCAGAGTAGGGGTGGGCATTTATTATAGGCGCCACCTAGTTTTAGCCGGGTAAACTCGGGAAACCCCCCACATTGTTACTCGGGCCTAGCGTCCAACCCAGCTCTATATTTTGCTGCTCAACATATCAAAATAACAAAAAAATAAAAATGATTAAATTAAATGAACACAACAAGAAATGGTGGGATAAATGAAACTCAACGATGTTAAAAAGAAAAAAATGTTTATATTAATACTCTCAATCTTGATGATGGAGAAGTCCTGAGTTGTTGTTGATTTGGACTCCTTTTAGCTTCTATGGTGGAATTCAGCCAGAGTGTGGATTGCTTATGCCCCTAAGGGTGGATTGCTTATGCCCCTAAGGGTGGACTGGCTTATAATCCTAAGGTGGATTGTATCCCAAGGAGTGGACCCTGATTTTCTGGGGTCAGACTGATTCCTAATGATAATGCCAAGAGTCGACAAAATCTCTGCTTCCAGGTCGTACCTCGATAACTAGCCGAAAAAATACTAAATCACACAAATCACTACAATGCTATCGAGGCACGCAAAAGAAATTTTCCATCAAAATCCGCGGGATGGCGGCAATAAATCGTAATGGAAATTTCTCGACTCCACAATACAAAAATTTCACAGGAAAGAGTAAGATTGACAGTTAAATTCTCGCCAGTTTATAGAAAGCCCGAAACCTGCGCTGTATGAGCTTCTTTTTCCTTCGACATAGGGCACGAGACAAAAGGGACCTTAAACAAGCAGCAATTCCACAAAAGAAATGACAGCTCAAAATAGTGGGCTCAAAGAGCAGTATTAACTAATAAGTCGTTGACATTTCCGACTCAAAATTAAATAGGACTTCATTGTTGATTCCTAAAATAGGAAATAAGAATTTTCCTTCAGCCATTAGCAACACGGTACTAGTTATTCACCCAAATTTATTCCCAAAATGCAACGGCCAAAAAGAATGCAAATTTGCCTAAACGTCAGTTAAAAAGGTCACATAACCCCAACAAAAATGTAAAGAAACCCTTGAAAATATTTCAAATAAAAATTCGGAAAACTGTGACCAAGATAGATAAATGTAACAATTTAATTTGAAATAATCAGCACAAAAAAAAATATCTTATGAAAGGAAAATAACAACATTCTATTTAAATATAAACAACCTGAAAACAGTGCCGTAGAGTTGCCGACCTAAAAATACAAGTCATGAAAGAATTTTAATTAGGGCTGTATTTCTTATAGGCAAATTACTGAAAGGTAAAGAAAATAATTAAGTTGGGAAGAAAAATTAACCATAGCAAATTGAAGATAAATTTTTAACCGTGACAACATCTTTCATATTCCTTAAGCCTAGTGGATATAGACCGTCCTGGTTCACCTACATACACTTTACCATAAGAGCAAGGTATCTTGTAAACGCCTTCTGTTTGAAATGAATATCGTTCTCTTCCCACGGGAGATTTTTAAAAGTTCCATCCAGAGCCTCTCTGATCTCAGGATTTAGTTGATTTAATCGGTTTCTAAATTGTGTCTAATTTTTATTTGTAGAGTAGCATTTCGATAGATAGTGTTTTTATTCTATTAATATTTGGAGTCTGCATAAATTTAATGAGTGCCCACGTTTCGTCATTGTCAAACGTTTTTTAAAAGTCAATAAGCACGAAATGAATATGGATTTTGTATTCATTTACCTTTTTTTATCACTGTTCCTATGTTGTGTAGATGATTGACACTACTAAAACCTTTAAGCAAAGCCGCTTGTTACACACACAGATTGGCAAAAATCGAGTTTCTCAGTCGATTTTCTAAGAGTTTATACATATGTGATAACACGCTTATAAGTTTATAGTTGTCTCTATTTGGCGCGCCTCTTTTCTTGAATATCAGTACAATTGCATTTTTCTGACCAGTCATTTTGTTTCCCTCTTCCAGGCATTTATTTATAAGAATTTTAACGGAATTTATGATAGTATTTTCACCTAATTTAAGCATGTTTCTTATGATCTCATCTCCCTCTGATATTATCTTGTTTTTCATTTGTTTGAAGCCTTCTACTATTTCAAAGATATTATTTTTAATATCTCTTCTGAACTGACATTCGTTACATTCTGGTTCTTATGGTTGCTTTGATCCACTACTTATGTTATGTATATTGGGTATAGAAGGTTTCAATATGTCGTACAATTTTGTTTGTCGCTGTAACTACTATCCCCTGGTTATTTTTAATTTTGATAATCTTAGTTCTTTCCTTAAATGTTCTTGTTCGTAATACGTCCAATATTGGTTTGGTATTATATGTTGTTAAATTTTTCCTAATTTTTTTCTTAATGATTTTTTTATATTTGTACAATTCGATGTTCATTTTTATACGTTCCTTCTTTGTTTTATGAGTTCTGTTATTTTGTTAGTCAATTGGCCGATGTCTAATTTTTAACTGCTGTTAGCTTTCTGTTCTTTTCTAGTTCTATGCTGATAGTGAATCTGTGTGATTGGATATGTTTAGCTCTTTACTTTTTGTGTTTCCTATAAAGCTTCCTTTACTCTGCGATGGCTGCTGTATATAATAAAAATTTTCTGCTCTTACTAGTGAGTATCTTTTTTTGTTTGTATATATAATGTATTTCTTATAGTTTTTTATTTGATTTTTGCTATTTTTTTGTGGGATATTTTTATTCTATTTATATTTTTTTGGCTTTTAAAATATTTTTCGTTTTTTATCTTTTCACGATTTAGTATTATTAGCTAAATAACAATTCACAATGATATACATACATTTAAATTATTCAAAGCCATGAGATTCTCGAACTTAAAAGGGAATTCGATATTTTACAATAAATCATTGTACAAAATATCAAAGAAGACTATATTCTCTGATATTATAATACGAGAAGTTGTAGGTTTCGAAATTCCACGCATTCAGTTTTTTGCTGTATTATGTGAAATTAAATACTTTTGAATAGAACTTTTGTTTAACCTTTTTCCCACTTGTTTTACGTGACTTTCGTGTTATTAAAATCAAAAAAATGTCCTATCTCAATGGTGTGGCAAATTGTAGCTCTTTTTTTTCTTATCATAATATTTTTTAGATATTGGCTAGTTTGACCAATGTATATAAAGTTATATTATTTACAAATAATTTGATATTACATTGGTTTCTTTATTTTCAGGAATTTTGGATTTTAGGTAGCTGATATTGCTTTTTAATAAATTATAAACTTTATGGATTACAGTAATATTATGTTCTTTAAAAATGTTTTGAGATTTTTTAAAGATTTGGAATATAAGGTGATGAGAGGTAGTTATTATTATGGAATTAATGATCATATTTATTGGGTGAGCCTTCTGTTGAATTTTTGAAATTGAAAGGTGTGTCTTTGGCAATTATGCATGAAAAACAATATCGTTCATATGATTACCACAACTCCTTTGGCAGACCTGCATCCGAACATCAAAATTTTCGATGGTTAGGAGTAATAGGAGTTTAATGGCCTCTATTTCATGTTGAATGTTGCATTTGAGGTCTTATATTGCTCGTGAGGTATTGGCCTAAACTTTACTTTTCAAAGAACCCTAAAGAAAATAATCCAAAAGTGATCTTGTAGGACGATTTACATTAGAATTACGGGAAATTGAACCTTCGCCGAATTTCGATCTCAATTAACCCATAGTTTCTCGTGTTACGTGTGGTGTTGTGCCGTCTTGTTGAAACCAAAAGTCACACACATTCAATTCATCCGTCAGCATGCCACAAAATTCCTGAGAATTCACTATACCGGCCTTTTCACGTTTATTTTCGAAGAAAAAGGTCCAACGACTCCGCCAGACCATAATCCGCTCCAAGGAGTAACCTTTTCAGCATGTTCTTAAAGATAAGCCCCAAATGCAACAGTTTTGTTTATGAACATGTCCATTCAAATAAAAATGTGTTTCATCTAAGGAAATGATTTTGAAAGAAATACCTTCTTATCTCTCAAGGATCCAACAGACAAAAGTACAGCCGTTGGCGATGGTCTTCTGATTTCAGTTCTTGAGTCAATTAAATTTTATATGGATGCAAATGAAGATCATTATGCAAAATGTGACGTAAAGTGGTTCGGGGAATGTTTTTTTTGCATCACATGTGACCAAATTTTAATAGCTCTATTTGGATTTTGTAGAAAAACACACATTTAATATGGCGCTACTTTAAACAAAATATGTCTGGAATGAAGCATTGTCAAAATTAAGAAGTTTTATGTGGGTTGCGTTGAGTCTTATTTTGTAACTGTGATTTACGAAAAATGGGCAAGAAACCTAAATTATCGTATATAGCTGAAATTTCCATTAAGCTATTAATCAAAAAATCCGATCTGATGCGGACCTTACTGATCACACTGTATATAGATATTATCTTCCATATTCTTTACCCATAGATTATATTTTTTTTTTCATTTTATTTAAACCTAAGAAAAGATAAACTGAAAAAATAATATATATGTACCATCTGCAAGTTATCGTTTTATCATTCACTATTAAATGAAATATGTTAATATTAGCTACTAAGTTGAAACAAGCAGCGCACGCCTACAATGTCTTAATAATTCTGGCTGCATTCCATTTATGGCAAAACAGACCGAGGTGAGAGAATACTGAGCGACTTGATAGATGAATTTTGTAGGATATACCTGGACATGAGGATAAACTAATTAACAAAAATGTACAATTTCCCTCTTCTTAAGTTACTTTGCTACAGTAATGTTTTATTCGGTTTACATAATAAACTGACAAAAAAAAATTCATCGAAAAATTAATTGCTGAATGGAAACAGCTAATTACATTCGTCGATGGTAGCTAAAGCCATGTAAATCTGACGGTCATCGGGTGATGCACGTTCAATTATAATTGGATTAAAATAAAAATCGATAACAATTTTGACACGGAAAACATTTTACCCTTTGGATATTTAGTTTATAATGAAATTGAAACATAGCGACATATTGTTCGCTTCAAATTCGAAGTGTAACATGGAGAAATTAAAAATTTGGAACTGTGAGAAAATTAAGTCTCGTTGACGTATTGTACAAAAAATAGATCATTGACCAGAGTTTGAATATACATTATTTTTGAGAGTGTAAATAGCCTGTTATAACAGTTATCAATGTTGTCAGTTTTTTCTGAAATTGTGTTGTACGTCTGTCTTTTATATATTTATTTATTTAGTGATTATTAGGGATACAAACCCAATAAATTATCCACAAAATTACATAGTAATTTCGTAAAGCAGCGAATAAATTAAATACAAAGTAAATGGGTACTTGTTTCGAAAAACGCCCGGACCCGTCGAATTATATTTGTAGGTTAAAGCTTTTCTGCGTGATATCCAAAGTTTGTGAACTCCATTTTTAAATTCACAATCAGAAAGGCACATTTTTTTACCTACGACAAGGTAAATATCCATGTTGGTTACATAAAAAAATTGTCAAGAAAAATTACTGAAAAACTTTAAAGTATAAAGAAAAAAATTTTTCTTTATACTTTAAATTATCTATCTAAATTAAATTCTTTTTGAACATTATCGATGACATCTGCGGTTATGTTTCGTATCTCTCGGCGTTTAGGATTACTAAATTGTCAAGCTGGATCAAGTATACTTTGGTTGAATATCATGGTTCCTGGGTTTAGACCGTGTTAAATTGGAATTATTATCCGACGTTTCGTCTACTATTGCACGTGGCATCTTCAAGGATTCTTACTCGACGAGATTAGAATACTGAATGACTATCGAGAAGCAACAGCCCGGTATTTATACCCGACTGGTGCTCAGCGAACCGTGATCAAGCGTTATAATTGATTTCCACGTGTGATGTAGACTGTAACCAACATCTCTATTAATATTATTTGGATATTTACAAATTTCGATTGACTCTCTCATTTTACGTTTAAAAGACTTATATTAGCACCTTAGTTTATTTTACATTAAAAGTGTGACCTGAGCAATGCTGGTGTTCAGCTACTGCATATTGTACAATTTGTTTTTTTTTTATACATCTTTCATGTTCTTTAAGCCTAGTGGATATAGACCGTCCTGTTTTACCTACATACACTTTACCACAAGAGCAAGGTATTTTGTAAACGCCTTATATTTGACATGGAATGGCGTCCTTTGGAGACTTCAACATTGTACAACTTTCTTACATGTGTTGAAAGTTGTCCAAGTATTTGATTTTCGCAGCAATCTGTCAATCTTGTCGGTGGTTCCGTGTACGTAAGGTAAGACAACACTGTCCATAGGAGGTTCATTTATGACATTTATTTTAGGAGTTGGGTTTTTATATTTATTAATGGAACGTCTTACATCTTCAGCGCAATATCTGTTGCCTCTCAAAGCATTAGTCAATTTTTCTGGTTCTGATTTCAGTGATTGTTCATCACATATTGAAAACGCTCTATGTACCAAGGAGTTTATGGTGGACTGTTTTTAAGAAGAATGATGATGTGACGTTGCATTGAGATATCGATTTATATGTGTTGGTTTTCTGTACACAGGATGTCCTAATTTACCATTCTCTTTCCTTTGAACTAGTACATCAAGAAAGAGAAGGGCACCATTTGATTCAGTTTCCATAATGAATTTTATGCTAGGGGGTTGTTGATTTAGATAATCCAGGTAATTTTGAAGTTTATCTGCGCCATTCCGCCAAACTACGAACATATCATCCACGTATCTGCACCAAAACTTAGGTTTGGAGGAGCAGAAGACAGGCATACTTTAGTGTTAATGTATTCTGATAATAAATAATCAATAGAGGTTAAATGTGGTGGTCTGGCTGGACACTCAGATATCCTATTGCTGATCCAATGATTCAGAAAAACTTCATCCAAATAAGCACGGACAGAGGAAGCGTAGTGGGGTGGCACTCCATCTTGCAGGAATGAGGTCTTTTTGAACAAAATCCAAATATCCACCACCAGTGACGGTACCTTCAAAGAAATAAGAACCACAAGTTCACTTTTTAAAGGTTTTAGTTGTCAACTGCTGTAAACCTACGAGAATTTTCAGTTGTCGAATAGCAACAATTTTGTCTACTGATATTCGCATTTAAAGTGGACGTTGTCTCGTCAGAAAAAATAATTCTTTTTTCAGAATTAATGGTACCATTGTACAATCGTTGTATTTGCTCTGAAAATTGATTTTATCTGGGCTAAAGGCTTTCTTGCTTTTAAGCGATTGACAAATCTCATCCATTTCCTCATTCTAATAGTAAGGCATCTACATGAACTGTAGTTATTTTTGATTCGCTATTATTCATAAAACTAAATATTTTATTCTCTTCAAATAACACTTTTACGATATCTTCATTATCGAAACATTTTTTCGGAATTTTAATATTTATAAAGGCAGTTCGACCCTGTTGGAGAAAGCAAATTTGCATTCAAAGCTGTACGAACAAGTTTTAATTAGTCTCCGATGCATGCATGCAAAATCCTCTAGCTTATTTTCATAATTCAAGGATTTACGTACAGTTCGTTAACGGTTTAATGAAAGAAAGATCGAGAATATGGCAATATGGCTTTAATTTAGAGCTTTAAAGTCATGGTAGAAATTATTATAATGTTTTTGTGTATTACGGCAGTGGCGGTTGGTGCATTAAAAAATTAAGGGTTACAATTCCAATGGTATATTAAAAACATAGTTATGAATAAAACCTAGCGTAGGCACCGGTAGATGAAAAAAATAAGGTTTTAAAAATTAAATTAGTATGAAACAAAGCAGTGTATTTTAAATAACTAAACATAAAGAAGGTAATAAATTATAAAAATAAAATTGTCAAAACAGAATTTACTCCATTGAAATTAGATAAAAAAAGAGCTGTTCTGTTAACAAAAATGCAACATCAGTTTTTTTGCTGAAATGTGTTCATTTCGTTATCCTATAAAACATATCTCGATAGTAACTCTGAAAAACCTGTGCAAAAAAATGGCGAATCAAAAATGGTCACGATTTTTGGTTCTTTGAGTTTATCCGGAAAAGTAAAAGTTGTATCGAAAAATAGTTTAGTTGTAGAGAATTAAAAAACCTATCGATTATAGGTGGCGCCACTAGTTATCGAGATATATTTTTTTATCAACAAAATTTACGGTTTTTGTTTTTTTTAAAGACATAAATATAGAAATTATCATTCTAAAAAAGTATGTGAAACCCGGAATCTGTGAGTTTTTTATTTTCCGAGAAATTCGATGTCAAATTTGAAAATTTAACCTCAATTTTCCGCTTTCCTAATTAAGATACAATGCTCAATTTTAATGGAAATTGTTTGTATTGTTTTATATTTTGAAGATCTATTAAGAAAACAATTTTTTTTCAATCGTGGGCCGAGAAATCTTGCAAAAATCAATTTTTGTATCAAAAAAATTGCGATAATTTTTCACCGAGTGGAGATAAAATTTTTTTAATGCGTGCATTGGATTTAGATGTATCATTTCCGATCTCAAAAAAAAAAATTTTGCATGAAAAAAACATTATTTTTTTTTTTTTAAATTCATAATGGCGTGGCGAATGAAAATTAAGGGCTCAAATTTACAGAAGATGCTTTTTAATACTTGTCCTTTACCTGTGAATTTTTTGGATCCAAGAAATACACTTCCATACGATCTGCGAACCTTCGAAAATTGGGCCGAATCTAATAGAAAATAGCTGCTGCAGTTTCCGATTTTGTCTAAAATTGATATTGCAGGGTTTTTGGGACGTATACAATCTCAATATGCAGTATAAAATATATTGGGCTAAGAAATTTACGTCTCAAGTTCTTTAAATATCGATATTGGAAGATTTTGGGGCCTATATTACCAATCTAAAACTAATTTGAAATTTAAAATAGAGGACTTACTATGACAGACTAAATATTTGTTTGATACAATTTCACTGGTATTTCGAGAACTCTAGGAATCAAAGAATTTTTAGTGGTTCATTTTAGGGTGATTTACAACTTTGGGTAAAATGAGTACTTTTTTACAATCTTGGAGTCATTGCGAGGTACACTAATCTCAATCAGCACTTCAGTTCAAGTAATTTATGAATTCAAAACTAAAAATCGAAAAATAAAATGTTTATAGAAAAATTGAAGAACCGACTTCTAAAAGTGCCCTAAAAAGTGAAAAATAACTATAAATATTTATATGAAATTGAAATTTTTGAAGGCGGCGCCAAATTATTTCTAAGAGAAATAAATAACTACAAATCTGTTTATGCTAGTCACATTTAGTCAAGTATTAGTTTGGCGCCAACTTCAAAATTTCAATTTCATATAAAAATTTTTAGTTATTTTTCACTTTTTTGGGCACTTTCAGAAGTCGATTCAATTTTTTAATAAAAATTTTATGATTTATTTATCCATAGAATTGACAGACGTTTATTGACATTATTTCAAACTTTATATTTTTAAATAATATATTTTTTATATATTAACTCTTTTTGATCCATCCGTACATTAACTATCAAAGAAAACATTTTTAGTTTTTTATCATTCACACGTTTTCTACGTTTTGTATTCCATTCCATACTCGTATGTTTTTCAGCTGAGAGAGTTGTCGTTTTTTAACATTTTGCTGTCCCTTTATCTTTCTCTTTGAAGAAAACTTTACTCGTCGATATTTTTTCCCCTCGAAACATGACCAGGATCAAATATTTTTCTTTATGTTTAACGTCTGTGTTTAGTGAACAGTTATAAAAAATACTCGGATTTTTGGAAGCCTCAATCGAAGTTTACCGCGAAACTCGAATAACTGCGAACAGATAATAATGGGTACAAATATAGATATAACGGTATAAAATAGGTTAATTAGGAAAATTGTTCATGTCGGTTCATTCTATGCAAAAAAATCACACAGTTTATGTATAGGGTGTTTATTAAACATACGGCAAGCAAGATATTTTGTTCTTTGATGATTTGTGAAAATGCGCTTTGTTTCGAAGATACAGGATGAAACTAATTTTCGACAGTAAAAACAATTTATTACCAAAAATTACATGTAACATTTCTTAATGTACAATAACTGTTCAAAATGATCTCCAGCTCTGATGCATAAACTCAATCAATCTTCTTCTAAGAGAATGCCCAATTATTTCAAAAACACCAGGATCTTTTCTTATTGAGTAATACCCATAATTATCTGATTTCTTAAATCTTCCACATCTTCCACTGGAGTACTATAAACTAATAAATTTACAGGGCCTCATACAAAATAATACAGGGGGTTTAAAAGCGGGAATTCAGCAAGCCCTAAGTGGGGTGACTGTACACCATCGTAGATAAATCACATTGTATTTCTTGTAGCCAATGGAACTTCCTTCAGAATTCAGAAGGTAAGGTAACCTTTGTTCTAAAAAGTTGCGGTATACCTCGCCGGTAAGTCTCCCTGATAGAAATACCGGTCCAATAAATGAGTTACCCACAATTCCAATCCAAACGTTCAATGAGAACTGATGTTGAAAACGATCTTCAATTCCCTCATGTTGATTTTCTTCTGCCCACACATGTTTATTGTGAAAGTTATCTATTGTATTTCTTGAGAAACTGGTTTCATCGGTAAAAAAATCAGTGTCTGTAGTTGAGGGATTTGAATCAATCTGTGCAAAAACCATTGACGGAATGCAATAGGTGGAGAAAAATCAGCAAGAATCAGTGCCTGAACGCGTTGTATGTGGTATGCTATGTTGACCTTCCTGATCCTCCACTTCGCTTCAATGTTCCTCTTTTACAAAGACTTTGATGAATGCTTTGAAAGGTTTTTCTACCAGGAAAATTACGATTAGGAAATCGTTCAATCAGCAAGTTTATAAATGAAATGCATGTCAGCCTTTTTGGCGTTCTTATAGCGATTCATGATAGATAATTTCATTAACAACAGTTTCCGTACAGAAAATACACGTCAAATAGCCAAACGTCAATCAGTGCCAACAAATTCGACACATCCAAAATGATCAATCATGTATTCAAATTCAATGTTTACAGCCGTTCGCAGTATTCGGAATGTTGTTAAATGATTTTTAACAGACTTCTAAAAGAAGGAGGTTCTCAATTCGCCGACTATGAATTTTCTTTATGTATGTACACCGATTACTATGGAACAGCGATACCGATTTGAATGAATTTTTTTATGTATGTTCAGAAAGTTGCTGCGGTGGTCCCATATTTTTTTGGAAGAAATTAGTTGAGTAAAATCGAAGATGGAGCTGACAATATGGCGGCCAAAAAAATTAATATTGTTCGATTTTCTCCAAAATTGGTATGGAGGAATTTTCGGGGTCGTACACAACGAACTTGAAATTATTTAAAAAAAAATCAATATGGCGGACAAAAAAAATTAATTTTGTCCAACTTTCTCCAAAATTAGTGGGGCAGTTTTCGGGGTCGTACATAATTAATTCAAAATATTTAAAAAAAATTCAATATGACGGATCCAATATAGCGGACATAAAAATCAATTTTGTCCGGTTTTCTTCAAAATTAGTACAAAAGAATTTTCGGAGTCGCACATAACGAATTAAAAATTATTTTTTAAAAGTCAATATGGCGTATCCAACATGGCAGATAAGGAAATTAATTTTGTCCGATTTTTTTCAAAATTGATATGGAAGAGTTTTTCGGATCGCACATTACAAATCTGAAATTATTAAAAAAAAGTATGGCGGTTTCAAGATGGCGGATTAAAGATACTACATCTCTCGATTTTGTCTAAAATAAAATTTTTATAAAAAAAATTTAATCGACTTCTAAAAGTGCACTAAAAAGAAAAAATAACCATAAATTTTTATATGAAATTGAAATTCTTATAGTCGGTGCCAAAATAATTTATAAATGAAATAAATAACCACAAATATATACAAATTATGGCAAGAAAGCAATTACAAATAAAGTATTTTTAGTCTGTTTATGCGAATCACATTTTGTCAAGTATTAGTATGGCGCCGACTTAAAAAATTTCAATTTCATAAAAAAATTTATTGTTGTTTTTCACTTTTTAGCGCACTTTTAGAAGTTGGTTCAATTTTTTTTTATAAAAATTTTATTATAATTTTTAATTACTTGCTAAGTTCAGTATAGTACGCAATAATTTTATTTTGACTACATCCATAATTTGAAAAGTACCAAAATTAGATTTGTTGAAAATTTGTTACGCCCTGTATCTTGGAAACAAAGCGCCTTTTCACAAATCATCAAAAGACAAAATATCCTTAGAATAGTCCAGAGAATAACCCCTCCAATTTTTCCCCATGTTTAATAAACACCCTGTATAATATAACCAGCACTGAATATAATTGTAGACTATAAATTAGAGGTAAAGTTTATAAAAAAATTGAGAAAAGTGGAAACAAAGTTAAAGTTTAAAATTTCTATACGTATATAAGATTATTATTATTTAAGGTTTTTGATTAACTCGACTCTATTTATTAAATTTTACCTAATGTCACTAATAGTTTTTTCAAAAATTTGTAACCGATCTTCGATCATTTTTTGATTTTAAAAATAAAAGTAATCCACGAGGCAGGATAAAACCGTATAATGACGTCACTAACTCTAGGATAACTCTGCCAGTAAGGGTTACCCGACTTATAATAGAAGATATTAATAAACCATTGAGTTTAATCGGAGAGTGAAATTAACCCTAGATTATAAATGTGGTAGTTAGGTCGTTATCTTAACCTTCAATAGAAATACGTAATTTATTTCTTAGAAAGGAATGTATTTTCACCCCCGCAGGCGTAAATATAGAATTTAAGTAAATTTTGCTAGCATTACGTTAGCTCAAATATTTCCGGCAAATAAAAATAAATATTTCGTCATATGCCGAAATACAAGATGAAAAGTGTCAAATTACTTCAAATGTTTAAAGTTTTACTAGGTGAATAAAAATAAATTCTCAAGGTAGTCAGGCTTTCTGTGTGCTCGACTGGTGCTGTAATAAATTAATTTGAAGGAGTGCGTGCATATATATATATATATATATATATATATATATATATATATATATATATATATATATATATATATATATAAAGATTGAAAGATCAACATAATATTTGCAATATTCAAAGAAAAAGAAAAAAAAAGCACAACATTTTAGGCTAATTACTTTACTGAGTAAGGTGTTAAAAATATTCTTCAAAATAATAATACGAAGAATCGAATTTGTCGAAAATAAAAAAGCTTCCACGAAAATAGGTCTAATATATGTCATTTTTCTTACCTGACAGGTATCTGAAAAAGCAATTAAAATAAATCAACCTGTGTTCCTTTGCATGATTGAGCTGGAACAAGGGTACCTTTCATAATTATTGCCAAAATCTTATATGAGAACAAATAAAAATACACCAGGATCTTGAAAGATCTTAACACTAAAAGCACAAGGCATAAAAAACGAATTGAATATTAACAGATAATACGTAAGTCAGTGGAGGAGTTAGAGAGGGAGATAGTTTGAACCCAATGCATTTTAACAGATAATGTAAAAAATTAAAAACGTAAAAGCTGGCTGCAAGATGGGTGCTAAATCTTGTTCAATTCTATGCTATACAAACGATATCACAGTAGTAGCAGAAAATGAAGATGATCTACCGAATCGCTTATTTAGATCTATCTACTGATAAAACAAAATCCATAGTCAAAACACCCCAGGATTTAAAAACTGGCAATAGAACAATTTATAAAACTCAATAACTTAGTCCACATATCTTTAGCGGCAGGTCTGACCCACTATAAAGGGTGTCCCATTTTAAAAAATGCACTGAAATATATGCCATATATGTTCCGTACAAAAATTGTAAGGTTCGATGGTTCAATGACATTTGAAAGTGAAACGTGGAAAATTTCCTATCCAACGGTCTAAATAATATGGGGGATATAAACCACATCCAGAGGTTATCCGGTGGTCAAATATTCTCAAAAGGCATAGCAAAGGTCAAATTTAAGATCACCATTGGATGCACCGTTTCATTTCCTGAAATTTTTGTAGGAAACTTTTTTCTACTTCACCTTTAGTTGTCGAGTTATGGGGCAATATACACCAATCAAGGTCGAATATCTTGGTGTATATTAGTGTGCCAGAGAAAAACTTTCTTTACATTTTTAGGAAATTAACTGGCTCATCCCGAACTTGAATTTGACCTTGAGCTTGCTCTTTAAGGACATTTTACCTTCGAATGACTTCCGGATGTAGTTTTTACTCCTTATGTTATTTATACCGTTGGATAGAAAATCTTTCCCACTTTCCGTTTCTGCAAAAATGGAGGTATTTGTTAAATAAAATCAACTTCACCTTGAGATATCCTTGAAAGAAAAGCTCAATTTCGAATTCAAGGCCACATTTGAGTGTTAACTTTCGATCCATACAAATTTGTACGAAATTTGGATACATTTTTTAAAATGGGACATCCGATAATATATAAATATATACTCTTTTGATAGATGATTGTTCTGAAAGATAACTAATCGAACGAATTGAAGGGAAGCACAAAGTTAGCGTTTGGGTAACCTTTGGAAAGCTGACTTATATTTTAAAGAACAACGACCTCCCTCTACATCTAAAAATACAAGTTTACGATACTTATGTGGTTTTAGTAATATTGTAGGATGCTCAAAATAGGACAACAATCCAAAGAAAATAAATATTCTGCTAGTAACACAATGTGATGAAGTGATCAATGATGGGTAATATCCATAAAAGATTGAAAGACTAATGAGTTCAGCAGACCAACAACACCGCTCAGTACTACCATAAGGATGAAAAAATAAGAGGAAGACGTATACATATACGTTCAGCGGATGATATGGATGGTAGCTCAACTCGATGCAAATTTCCATAAACAGCACTCTATGGAAGAAAAAATTTGAGGGGCATATGTCCAAAAATGGATGCAAAATGCTCTGCAAAGGAAGAATAAAACTAAAGATAATGGACTTGTGACAGCCTATACAGACCAAAAAAAAAAATAATAAAATATATTTAATTAGACCTCCAAAATACCTCTAAAAATGGTAAGTGATTAAATGAATGTTAACTCGGATTGCAGAGACTAAAAGGTTGAGAAACACTGGTTAAGAGATCTAATGTGGAAAAAAAAGGAACTCTGGAGGTTTTTTGAAAGCTGTGCGCTGAAACCCAGAAAGAAACTTTAAAAGCAAAATATTCGATGAGGGAAATAAAAATGAGAGCAATGAGAACAATAAAAGGGGATACACTGAAATGATCAGCTTACTAGTGGTTTTGACAAAGAACAAGGTAAACAGTGTAGTTATATGCATGGGATCTAAAAGGCGATACTGGAGAATTAGCGTTGATTGGAGGGATCTAAATAGAATTACAACATAAGTCAAAGACCAAAACTCACAAAACTGGCATCCCAAAAGATGTGTAGAAAGTTATGCTTCCATATCTTAAGAACACTAAAAATTTTATTAGCCTATTAATTATTCTAGTCTTACTCTAGCGTTATTATATCGTATAACTTCTCGACAAAAAGTCGTTAAAAAGAAAAAGACGGTCGTTCACCACGACCGATAATATGATCAAATACGCCAGTGCCTTAATTCCAGACTCTAATTATCGTAAACCATCCTAGCTACAATAAATGAGTTAACTATAGGTTTCCCTGTATCTAATGGTCGAAAATTCATCATCCCTTATAACACCCTTATACTACTTAGAAATTGGGACTTTGTTTAACAAATAATATCATAGAGTAATTTCGTCCCTAAAATTTTGCCCTGCAAATCCCTCGATAAATAACGAAAGTTGGCTTTTGCAGATACGAAATTCCCTAGATTATATTTTAAAATGTACGAATAAATTTGCTCAAGTTTTAGGGTTTAAAATGAAGCCATGCTAAACTGATAATTAGGTAAAGCAAAGTTTATCTACAGGATAAAGAAATTTTGAGTTAAATATGTTGACTTTGAATGTTTACATAATTTAAATAAAAACCGGTAGAACAATGCTTAATATCGTTAAAATTTTATTACATTTATATTAAAACGTATTTATTTAAAATAGCAAGAAAAAATCTAATACTTCTCTAGTTGTTGTGTAGTTTTATTGCCGATCCCTTTTATATTTCCCTTTGAATTTAGAACCTTAATGTTAATTATTTTTTTGAAAATTACAAGTTTAACTATCCAAGATCTGAAACTAGTTATTGTAAATTAGAATAGTTTATTGGTCGTTATACACACTAGAATACATAAAAAACTGGAAATAGATATTAGCGATACCCAATTTGGATTTCGAAATGGACTCGGAACGAGAGAAGCGTTATTTGCACTGAATGTCATGTCTCAAAGATGCCTTGATATAAATCAGGATGTATATATGTGCTTCATAGACTACAATAAGGCCTTTGACAAAGTGAGACATGATCACCTTATCAGTCTATTGACGGAAAAGAACCTCGATAAGAGAGACATCAGAATTATATCGAATATTTATTACAATCAGAAAGCAGTAGTGCGAGTGGAGCATGAGACGACTGAAGAAGTCGAAATAAAAAGAGGAGTGAGACAAGGGTGTATACTTTCACCGACCTTGTTCAATCTTTACTCTGAGGACATAATGAATAGAGCACTTATTGACCAATTCGTTGGTATTAAAATAAATGGAATTTTAATAAACAACCTCAGATACGCCGATGACACAGTACTTATCGCAGAAACACTCGAGGATCTCCAGACCTTAGTCAATAGAGTAGCAACAGTCAGTGAAGAATATGGACTGTCACTAAACATAAGAAAAACAAAATGCATGTTAATATCCAAATCAACCCAAAATGTCCCAGATATACGCATACAGGGTCAAAATATAGAACACGTCAGAAAATACAACTATTTAGGCACCGTCATCAATGAAAATAACGATAGCTCTGAAGAAATCAAGATCCGGATAGAGAAAGCAAGAGCCGTATTCACGAAAATGAAGAGAGTGTTCTGTGGCAGAGACCTGAGTCTTGAATTAAAGGTTCGTCTGGCAAGATGTTACGTACTGTCAGTTTTGTTTTATGGAATGGAGGCATGGACGCTTAAAAAGATCGATATTAACAAGTTGGAAGCCTTTGAATTGTGGATATACCGCAGAATGTTAAGAATATCATGGATGGAGAAACTCACAAACGCTGAAGTACTGAGGAGAATGAATAAAGAAAAGGAGGTCATACTTACAATTAAAATACGAAAATTACAATACCTGGGACACGTTACGAGAGGAGAGAGATATCAACTACTGAGAACTATTATGCAGGGAAAAATTATGGGAAAGAGATCTGTAGGAAGAAGACGAAAAACCAGCTGTTTAGGTCAGCAGTCTCGAAAATACGTATAGCTCTGATGATCGCCAACTTTCGGAACGAAGACGGCACCTAGAGAAGAAGAAGATTGGTCGTTGGTCATCAGTCTTATGCCTGCCCATCATTTTTCGAAGGGTAAATGGTGGCGTTTCCAGCATTAAATTTTTTTTTTATGATTTTATAGAGGCCACCTCTCTCAAAAAATACGTCCAAAAAAACCAATACTTGAAAAAAAACTTAACATTAAAAATGTTTAGTTGTTTAGTGTTTTAAAAAAAACTTGACTTCCGGTTTAATATTTCACTTTTCCCTGTTCCTTGATTGTATTCTACGCTGTAATATTCAAGATGGTATGTTATATGTGTGCGCTTCGCTTCATCCAATAATTCTATACCTAACATTTTGAACAGCTTTACTAAGCTGTTTTTTTGTCCAAACGTGTTTTTCAGGAGCTTTTACAGATCTCTGATATTTTACGAGTCACAATACCTTCACTAATTCCATTGGTGTTTCTTACGTTTCTTTTACAGAAATTACCTAGTCTTAACACGAGGTACCGAAACCGTAACAATTTGTAACGTGCCATTAGTATAACAAAAAGCATAACAAAAATTCTTGTTGCATATGAGCAAAATCACAAAGGGTGTGGCGTTTTTTAACCTACGGCAACCCTCCATCTCACTTCAAAGCGAAAAAAAATGGCATTTTCCGTCATAATCGGAGGTCAGGGACCGAAATTCAATACGACCAACGGCTTTCTTAATAGGTTTTATAAATAGTACATAATTCCCCAACAAAATCCATTATTGTTTTTCCCGATTCGATTTTTCATCTTGAAGATACGACAAATTGGCATTTAGCTCATAGGTGAAAACCCAAAAAGCCTAGAATTACTCATGTGCATAATCCAAATCCCCATGGACTCAAACCTCATAACTCTAAACCTATAAAGTCTAACCCCATAACACCAAATCCCAAGATCCATAATCCGAAACCCAAAAAACTTTATTGCTTTTGGGATTGAGGTTTGGGGATTGTGGCTTTTCTTTGCTGAGTTCAGAATTAAAAAATATTATATCTAAAGCTATGGGGTTATGGGGTCGGGTTGTGGAGCTATAGGATTTTAAGTTTTGGATTGCGAGTCATGGGTGAGGGTTTATAGGACTGGAGTTTATGGACTGGGGTTATTTCATTCCTTCTGGTTCTCGACTTTGAGCTAAATTTCAATTTGTCATATTTTCAAAACGAAAAATCAAATCGGGTCAAATTAAATTGAGTTTGGTCGGTAAATATATGAACTATCTAGAAAACCTATTAAGAAAACTATTCATCGTATAAAATTTCTGAGCCCGACTTTCGAATATAACTGAAAATGCTATTTTTCGCCCTTTAAGATTAAAATATCTCGAATTCTTAACGTGATACGAAAATTCTGCGGCCAGATTTGGACTCAACGTGAAAGAGTTTATGAAAAACTACTATGATATAAGAGGAAAGTCAATTGACTTCTCATTTGCAGACCTGTATAATGACTAATTGGGAAAAAAATAATCGGATTGATTTAGAATCAGTAATATGAGTTTAAATTTTAAACATGAACCAAAAATCATAACTCTGAACAGTTTTGACGATAAAGTGGTATCCTTACTTAACCTTTAATATATTTTGAATACTTAATAAATATATCCCATATCATAAAAGCATTCTAATTACGTAGACAACTTTGCAATGAGTTCTATATAAACCTAAAAGTCTAATTTTAATATGACCTTTTCACCACTTACGGATTATGACTTTGTTTCCACAAATAATATCCTAGAATAATCTAGTCCCTATAAATCCCTCGATACGTACTGTGGAGAGTGGCTTTTAGAGATTTCTGAAATTCCCAGATTATATTATTCAAATGTGTGAATAAATTTCAAATTTAACAGCGGATTGCATAGATTCCCTTAATCATCATATATTTAATTGAGATTTAGTTAATGAGTTTTTAGCTGACTTAAAAAAATGGAACAGGTTCTTTTGGCAAATTAAGTTATTTTATCCTGTCGTTCTAACAGGAAGAATTTTTTTTTAAATTTAAACCATTTATGAGAAGAAGATCAAGTAAAAACACAATTAATTACTGAATAAAAAATAAGATTAAATGTGACGAATACTGTCTTTTGATTAGAACAAAAGCTTAGTTAATAATAAGAATTCCTTCCTCGATTGATCTATAATTATTCCTCTCATCCCACAGAGTAGAGTTTAAGTGAATTCTTTAAAGAATTTCATTCTATTCATACTGTACTTCAAATCGAAGCTCTTTTAATCTAATACATGTATAATACCCACAAGAAGTGTGAAGGTAGTGCCGAATTCCTAACGGCTAAAACCATCCCTGAATCCCACGATTCTACTTCGGTTGAGTGCAGTGAAGCTACAGTCTACAGAAGCGCACTGTGAGTGTCTATTGGTTTCCAGGCCGTAGCCTTATAAGCCTCCGGTCATCAATCATTGGTGTTTTCACTCCGGGTGCCGGTGCACTCATTGCATCACACTCTCTTACAGTTTGCATTCAATGTAAGGTTGGTTTTCACATAGATATGTATTTCATTGCTCTTGCCTTGAAGTATAGTTTAGTTTCGGTCCTAGGTGCTATGTATTCCCTAGTATTCTGCGATGTTTCCCTTTGGGTTCTACATCTCGATCACGCCTGTTTTCTTCCCTAATTTTTTCTTCTCTCTTCTTGCTTGTTTCTTCAGATGTCCCCTTAGTTTTCTACACCTAGAGTTGTACTGAAAGAAATGCAATGTGCAGAAGACTTTATACGCGGTCGTAGATCATAGTGGTTGATTGGCGTTGGCTTCGCCCCCTTTTGGAGCCCAGTTGGTGGTGTCAGTCTAGGTTCAGGCGACATGTCGATACAATGGTCCCCCTTGAGGAGAGTTTTCCAGGTGAAAGGGAGATTAAGTGCTCTTACCGAACTTCAGTACAATAGACCATCTACAGACAGTACACACGCTTATCGAAAAAACCACAGAATATAATATACCTCTGCATTTGGCTTTCGTTGATTACCAGAAGGCGTTCGATTCTATCGAATCATGGGCAGTTCTCAAAGCACTGGATAATGCACGGATTGATTCAAGATACTCTGCTCTGATTCAGCATATATATGAAAACGCTTACATGCAAGTTACAATAAACGAGGATATAAAAACCTCGAGGATACCTATAAAAAGAGGCGTACGTCAGGGAGACACAATCTCTCCAAAATTGTTCACTTTGGCACTTGAAGATGTATGTAGGGACTTGGACTGGCATGACAAGGGAATTAACATAGACGGAACACGACTAAACCACTTAAGATTTGCTGATGATATTGTTATAATCAGTGATTCACCAGAACAACTCCAATGTATGATACAAGAACTTCATCAAGCATCAGCTAGGATAGAACTCAAAATGAACTTGTCAAAAACAAAAATAATGAGTCTAGAACAAATACAAATTAAAGTTGAAGATAAAATAATAGAAAACGTAAGAGAATACGTATATCTAGGTCATAAAATACAAATAGGGAAGGAAAACCAATCGGCTGAAATTCCTAGAAGAATAAGTCTCAGCTGGGCAGCTTTTGGCAAACTCGGATTCATTCTTAAATCCAGTAACACCCCCATAAGTCTGAAAAGAAAAGTCTACGAGTCGTGCAACCTGCCAGTTCTTACTTATGGTATTGAAACAACCTCCCTAACATGTAAAGCCATTAATAAGCTTCGGGTTACACAACGAGCAATGGAAAGGGCTATGCTGGGAATTAGTTTACGAGATAGAGTTCCAAATGAAGAAATCAGAAGAAGAACGAAAATAACAGATGTGAGCAAACGAGTAGCGCAGCTAAAATGGAGATGGGCTGGACATATCGCAAGACATGACATAGACAGATGGACATACAAGATAACAGCATGGCGGCCAAGAGAGAACAAGAGAAGTGTTGGCAGGCCTCAAAAGAGATGGCGTGACGACATCCAGAAAATTGCCGGAAAAAACTGGATGGGGATCGCTACGGACCGACAGAAATGGAAAAATATGGAAGAGGCCTACATTCAGGAGTGGATGAAAACGGGCTAATATGAATGAATGAATGAATTTACCGTCCTTTTCAGTTTTGATGTTCTATGTTCACGGTTTGCTGCAGTTGTTAAAATTTTCTCGTGCTGATGTTGGAAAAGGGTCTATGAGTCGTCGGTATATTTCAAAATGATGGCAGATTCGACGTTATTAATTATATGTGAACATTTCGTTATTTTGTTTGTGCTAAAAAACTTATTTGGGAAAAGTCTTTTCAATACGATTTTCTCATTCATAAACTAATGTAGTATTTCTGTAAATATTGCTGAGATATTAGTTGCAATATGCTATGATTGTGAAATGTAGTTTTTTAATGATTTTTTAAAAATTAATATACATTTTCTGCGAACTGTTCGCTCGTAGACGCCAGCTTTGAAAATGGTAAATGAGATTTTACCGAAACGTCAGCTTCCTTACAGTCCTGAGAGGGACTCAGCACATACACGGGATGCTCGAAAATCTCCGATATATATATATATATATATATATATATATATATATATATATATATATATATATATATATATTAGTATCACTTAGTTCATCGGCATAAATAATACTCCTAATGTATGTTTATTTCTTTATAATGATTTAGGGCAAGGTTAGCATTTCCATTAGATATTTCTAGTTGGTTGTTTTGTTATTATTCTAAATACTTACACCCCGCTATTTAAAATAAATTAATTTAAAGAGCCTTTTTAAAGCGGGTATCCGTTGGTATATTTGTTTAATTCTGCGCTTACGTTTTGAAAAATCTCTTTTACTTTAAATTCTCTTTAGGCTAAAAAATAAATAAAGGCGCGGAAAAACCTACTTATAGTAAAGCTTTTAGAGGAGTTTGAAGTTTTATATACGTACCATAAAACAAATGCTTTCTACTATGCACTTTTCTTCTAAATAAAATGTTTTAAAGCCTTTTAGAAAATTTGTTCGGGTATTTTACATTTTTTTTTCTGAAGATAGAAAAACTCCCCGAATGCAAAATAAAAAGAGTAAAATCTTTTGATTTAACAGTTTTTTTTTAGTTCACGCAAAGGTAATACTTTGAGATGTAAATAGTTCAGGAGCCCAATAGATTTTCGTAGCTGATGAAGAGATGTGACTCCACCAAAGATTTTTATATGTTTCTTGACTATCTGATTATAAATATCAAGGTCGGACTTATGCAAAATGGTAAATTTTTATAAATTTTAATAATTAAAAAAATACGTTTGAAATTGAAAATCTTTCTAAAATGAAAAAAAAAATATTGTCAATTAAGAAAAGATTTAAACTCGAGATGCTATGAGGGTTCTGACTTGCCCAAAATTCATAAAATTTCGCCGATACACCTCTGTAAATCGAGTGCTGTAAAAAAGCGCATTCTCATTACTGGTTGGGAAGGTCTTATCAAGCCAAAGAGAATGTTATTTTCAAATTTTATATCTAACTTCAACTGTAGATTAGGCGAGTATTTGAAAATATGCGAAGAATGGAAATAAAAAGAGCTTATTTTGGAAGTTATATTCGATTTTGTTGTAACGTTGCGAGTTGGTGCTTTTTTTTTGTACTAATGTATGAATATTTTGGTTCCCAATTAACTTGTTTCAATTTTGAAATTACTGTTGTCATTGCTATTAAATTTAAAACAAAATAACAGGTGTTTGAAATCGATAACTCATTTATTTTTGCTGTGTTATAAGCAGTGAATCTGTTTATAACAATGACTTATCATATTTCTATTCAGTAACTCAAAATACATAAGAATTAATTATGTCTTACAAACATCAAAATTCAAATTCAAATTTATTTATTTATCTCAGTAAAATCACATAATTTTTCCCTAAATTAGTTATTAACAGGAAAAATTTTAAAAACTCTCACTACGCTGTACGCGGGTTGGATTTATTCATCTTGTCCTTTTCGGTGGCGTAAATAATGACCCCGTAGACCAGCTATGCGGGGGGGGGGGTCAACCAATCCAGGGGCGGCCTCAAGTCCCTTGATCAAAATGAGTAAATACAAAGGATCAGGACGGGTACAAAATTACCCTACTGCGCATTCAAAAATCTGCAGGGGGGGGGGGCGCAAATACTCTTAGTTACGCCACTGGTCCTATCCCAAACTAACAATCCCATTTGCGACTCTAAAACTACAAAAATAACAACAATAAAAAAGAATTCCCGGATAAGCATATTTTAATTAACTAAATACGTTTTAAAGAATGTAGGGAAAAACAATACGTTTTATATGATAAAAACGTATGTAAATCTAGAGGTTTTGGAATACAGTGTCGGCGACTCTTAAAATAAGTTAAAATTAAAATAAGTATTTTTAATATGAATAATTGATGGATTTGCAGTCTTGATACCCAAGGGAACCATTTTTTCGATCGAATATAATCAAAAATACCGGTCTATAATAATGGAGTATTTGGGTAGTATAACAAGAGATATTTGGATGTGTGAAGTGTTTCTTTTTTTAATCCTTATCATAGGCGTCTGAAGGAGGTTTATTTTATCACTAAGTATTTATGACATAGAATATCATTTCGGTAATAAACGTAAAATAAAAAGTTTTTATAATATTATTATATTTCTTATGATTTCTTAATAATTCATATACATTAGAAAATATAGATAATTTTGACATAGTTAACACAAATCACAACTGAATTTACTTTTTTTTTAAATTTTGGCATAGAAGCCGTTTTGGGCATATTCAGACTAAAACGTAGCCTTAGTCCCTCAAAAAATTCTAAGTTATAATTTAAATACTTACAAAATACCCATTGTCAAAAAAAAACAAGAAGTTAAACATATATAAAAAAATAAATTCGTCCATATAATATTAAAATTTTTTTGGAGCTATCGGTCATTTTATTATTAATTAAAAACATTTTTAACACATTTGACGTTTCAATTTATCTATTTCTTAAACCATCTGCAAAATTACAATTAAACACTAACAAGGGATTCAAATGTAATTAATTTTTATAAGTTACAGAAAATTTAAATAATAAATTGTGTACCTTTTACTTGAGACAGATATTTCCTTCTTCAACGGACATTTTCCAGACGATCTATAAGAACAGATTTCGTATCTGTTTTTTTCCCAGCAAAAATTAAGTTCTATGAGCAATTTCCAGAGCTCAGTTCTTTTAATTTCAGATAAATCCCGATCCTCAGTGATTTTAGATAGAATTTTATAGACGGTTGGGATCTGCTTCTCATAATAAAATGTATGTACAACTTCTTTTATTGCAGCTTACATCTCTTCTTCCATCGAGGTTTTTCGACTGGCTGTGATCTAATGTGGCTTGGGAGTACTAACAATTCCAGTCGTTTTATTCTCCTTCATTATTCGGTACATAGTAGATTCGCTAACTCCTGTCATGTTGGAACACATCTCAACAAAGCTTTTAAGATTATTATCTAGATATTAATATGTTAAAGCAACATAAACATTCATCGTAATAAGTTTTTCGTTGGGGAAAAAATGCTCTGGTTTAACGATTTTGGAATAAATATAGATGTGGAAGCCATATCTTTTGGGTATCTCACTGATCTCAAATAATATATAAAAATAAGCACAAACAAGAGATAAATCTCTAAGGACACACTGTAAGATGTATTTTGCTCACTGACAGAAATTAAAATGAACTATCAGAAATTTTATTGTTGCAGAAAATTTATAAATGCTTATAATATTTAAATATAATTAAGTTTACGGCAGTCCTCAATTACCTGCCGCACTGGAACAGGTACGTTGGGGGTTTCGGTAACAATTTTATTACTCTCTTTAGTTCTTGAATAGAGTATAGGAGTGTCTATGCTTGCGATCGCCCCTTACCTTCCCAAGAGGTTTGAGTTCAGGGAAATAGAAGCGATTTTGCCTTTTATATTAGGAATGTGTATGCTGCTGGCACTCCCCCCCCTGTTGACACCTTGTTTTTCCTGCCGTACCCCCCCCCCCCAAGAGCTTTGATTTCAAGAATATAGTCCCGAATCTGCCTCTTATACTAGGAATGTATATGCTGCTGGCATCCTTCCCTCCTGTCGGCAACTTTTTTTTTCATGTCATCGTCCTACACTTCTCCAAGAGCTTCAAATTCAGAAAAATAGACCCGACCCTGCCTTTTACACTAGAAATGGGAATGTGGTAGGTGTCTCTTCCCCGTCGATAACTTGCTTTCGCTTACCATACTGTAATTTGTGATATCACCCCCCTCCCCCCAAAGAGAGAGGCTGGATCCGCCCCTGAACCAACTGTATATTTCTTTGAAGTCTGAAATACTGAAGTTTCATCAGCAAAACTAATTATGTCCCCTGAAGCATCTAATAAAAATAAACATAATTTGTAAAAATAATGGTTTAATTTTAACTAGTAAATGCAATAGATGATAGTCACAATTGTTCGATTTTTTCTTATTAAATAAAAGTTTTATTTATGATAAAGTTTTTAACCTTTTTGAACAGAAAGCTTCTCATGTTTATCTTTTGTTAGGTCTCTACCCATTTATACTTGCTAATGGTTTCGGCAGAATATACTAACTATCGAATAAATTTTGTCTAAGTACATTAAAACAATACCTATATTTCAATGGAGTTACCCGCTGTAAAGATTATTCAATTTATTCAAACAATACTAAGGAATATCTTGTAAATACATAACAACCTTTGTCTTCAACTAGCAGATAGTTAACCGTAATTTTCATAATTTAAAACGAGCCGTTAACTGTTTCTATAGATGCAAATAAGCTTCGTCGTTTCTGACATATTAATAGTCATTATACACTGAAAGTTAGATGTAGTGAAGCTGAAGTTTTTGATGGCTTTATGAAAATTTAGCTTATTTGTTCGCAAATCTTCCTTCGCTACGCTGCTATTAAAAACTTCAGAATATTTAATTAGAAAACTAATGCTGGGAAATCACAATTTAATATGCAAAATTATTTTAATTAACTGTTAAATAAATACATGAATAGATAGAGTTAATATTTACCATTTTTTTCATTTCTTTTCTGGCCTTAATAAAGTAGAATTTTATTCAACAATTTTTTTCACACAGTAACTTTTTTTATAATAGTCACTTTTCACGTAAAAAGTATGAAAGTGCAAGAAAATTTTTTTTTTGATTTATTATTGTCAATGAATATATATATTTCTTATAAAAAAACGCCGTTCTTGGTTAGAACAGAAAGATTCCAGTATTAAAATTCTACCAGCAGATAAAGAAAATGCTACAGTCGTAATGAATGCTGAGACATATAATCTAAAAAATTGACGAAGTTTTAAGGAAAGGAAATTTCTTGCTAAATATCCCACATCTGCAATTGAAGGAAGAATTTATCGTGTTCTTAAGAAACATGAACGATATATTCCTGAGAGAATCCGGACTCAGTTGACGCCACACCATAGCAAAACTCTACATCTTTATGGACTCCCGAAAATACATAAGCAAGACATGCCTCTCCGACTTATGAACTGGCTTAATCTCTACTTCCAATCCTGAGACCATTGCAAGGAAATACATCGTCCTGGGTTAAGAACTCGCAACATTTCGTAGAAATTATACGTGAAATAGAAGTACAACCAGAAGACCATTTTATTAGCTTTGATGTGGAAAGCCTATACACTAACGTTCCAGTTAAGGAGTCACTAAAAATCATAAGAAAGAAACTTGAAGAAGACCAGACCTTAGCACAAAGAACATCTTTACCACCGCACGCCATTATGGACTTGTTGGAAAGTTGTTTGACTAATTCCTATTTTCAAGGAAAGGAAAAATTCTACATCCAGGATGATGGACTACCGATGGACGCAAATATTTTCATGGAATGGTTCGAGATGTTTGCAATTGAATCCACAACTAAAAAGCCAAAGTTATGGCTCAGATAAGTAGACGATACTTTTATTATTTGGAGTGGAAACGACGAAGAACTTCGAAACTTCCTTTTTCATCTCAACAATATCAACCCAACTATTAAACTCACCATGGAGAAAGAAGTAGAAAATAAATAACCATTCTTGGTTGAAAGAAATGGCAGACAAATTCGAACTGCGGTTTACAGAAAAGCCACGCACACAAGACAATACCTTAATTATTTATCTAATCACTCGAACAACACCAAACAAGGAATTATAAGAAATCTCGTGATAGAGCCTTAACTCTCTGCAACTCCAACGAGAGTTTGATGAAAGAGATAGATTACATTAAAAATGATCTGACAGCCAACGGATACCCAGTATATCTAGTGAATAAATTTCTTGAACAATGCAGAAATAGGACAGTATCGACAACGAATGAAAAACGAGAACCAGAATGGAACATCCACTATGTTAAAGGCATTTCAGAAAAAGTTAGAAGAGTAGGAAAATGATATAAAATCGGATGTGGCAATTCCTACGTTGGCAAAATAAAGAGACCTGTTGACGTAATGATCAAAGAACACCAAAAATGCACATCTCGAGGAGAAACAGAAAAATCTTCAACAAAAATAAAGACAATGGAAGTCCAACAGATATCTACTACTTCGCAAATCAAATTATATTACTATCAATAAGCGATTTCAAAACCCTAGCATGATATATCTTCTGACAATAACTTTGTGTTAACCCGAATCAAACTGCACATCAAACGAATACAAATGAAGAGATATTAAAAAGATATAGATGTACGGAAACTAAAGAACGAAAATATAAACAGCGAAGTAAAAAACATAATTAACAACAAAATTCACAAGGAGATCTTAGAACAAATCACCGAAGATACAGGCATAGAGGAAGCATGGAAGCATATGCACAACCACAAAAAACAATAAACTTACGCCGGAATAAAAATCAACAGAAAACAGAGTAGATGATAAAACAGATATTGCTCCTCATGGAGCAAAGAAAACTATACCGAAATAAAAATGAAAAAAAAATACAAAAGCATCAATGGAATAATAAATAAAAAAATCAAAAAGGTTAAAAAAAAACTCTTGTCCCAGAGGGAATGTGTCGAAATAGAACACTTACAAGAGAAGCTTGATATATATATATATATATATATATATATATATATATATATATATATATATATATATATATATAAAACTGAATAAACTGCTTATATTTAACACACATTTTTGCATCCTAATTGCCTATAACGTCTATTAACTTAATTTTTTTTGACATCATTGGATAGCAGATCGTACGTCCTTTAAAATGATGTATCACACTATAGGGTAATCATTTGACATACTAAAGTTCGAGGCCGATATATTATGCATTATTACAAGACATTTTTGCACACTGTTCGCTTGTACGTCAACCGATTTAATTTTTTTTATACGGTTGGATAGACAATTTTATGCTGCTTACAATGATGTGTCACAAGGTGGGGGTTCCCATTTGACATATCAAAGTGAGGTTAGCTGGAGGTGAGGAGGTGATTGACAGACTTTTAACAAATGCAAAATTAAACTTCCCCCTGTATATCTAAATTGACGTATTTTTTCTTTTTTTTAAATTTTTCTATTTAACAAAGTTATTAAGGATGGTTCGTTTTGAAATGAAGGCACTGTATATTCAATTTGCGTAGGAAAATTGAAACAATAGGGACCGTAAAATAATAATACATTAATGAGCAGGAATGACTGTTTTGTCACTGAAACCGACAAAAAAACTAGAAAAATCGTGCGAATCCATGGAAGAGCTTTTCAACGATGATCTATTAATAGATTTCAGTGACCAAGTGATTTCAGAAACAGAAATAACAACGAGTCAAACTAGAAGGGTAATAGGAAGATTGAAAAAAAAAATAAAGCACCTGGACCAGACCGTATAAAGACGGAAGTACTAAAACTTAAACTTCTTGCGATGTTAATGAATAAAATTTACAAATACGGTATTTTGCCGAGGGACTAGCTGAATTTGACTTTATACCATTGCTGGAAAAGAGAAATGTCACTCAATGCACAGACTACAGAATCATTAGCTTGATGAACCACGCTTTAAAAATAGTCCTTAATATTGTGCATACTCCTATATAGAGAACCCTGGAACAAAATACTAGCGACGTTCACTTTGGCTCTAGAAATAGACTTGGTACATGTGAAGCCTTGTTTAGCCTGTAAATACTTATACAGGGAGCAAGAGATGTAAACTATAACGTATATGCTTCATCGACTTTGCAAAAGCCTTTGACTCACTACGACACTAATAACTCATACAGATCCTCCAAAAATCCCGAGTTGACGACAAGAACTTGGGCATAGTTACAAATCTGTATATGTACCAAACAGCGACAATTCGAGTGGAGAATGAAAACTCATAAAAATTATTGATAAAAAGCCAAGTACGTCGAGGATGTATATTATCGCCGCTCGTTTAATATATACATAGAGATTCTACTTAAGGAAGAACAAGGTTATCTGTATTAATGGAGACTTGATAAATAACATTAGATATGCTAATGATACTGTCCTCCTAGATGACAATCCCGAAGGACTACAAATATTTATAAACCGCATCGTAAAAACACGTGAAAACTACGGCATGACGCTCAACTGTAGAAAAAAAAACATCCGTATAGCGAACAAAAATGACAAAACACACTATCAATTTAAACAAAAAGACACCTTCCTAGAATTAGCTGATATAATAATCACTCGCAAGAAAACAAATGTCACATAAAAGAGCTAGATCTGCCCTCAACCATCTCAGAAAAGTCTTGTGTAACATGAGCTTAAGTCTAAATATAAGGATACGTATCCTGAGATGATATATGACGTGGAGACTTGAACTCTGAAGAAGGCTTCCATGAAAGGCTTTGAAGTATGTATTATTATAATACTTTGGACGCACCACATCAGACAGTGGATTGGGATGACGACCATCGAAATATGTAGAACTGCAGTCGACAGAATTGCATGGTTAACTTTATGAAGGATATAGTGTAATTATAACTGCTGAAAACAAAACATTTTATAGGAGAATTTTTACAAATGGACTGAATAACACACAATCTGTGGTTTGCGAGGAAATACTATTATATGTACTAAAACTGCCACTTTATATATACGACTGATAAATCATGCTTCAAAATTACTATGTGTTTAAGAACATCTACGCCGTAATGAGGATGCTGCACCAAGCGGTGACTTAGCAGAGGTCTAGCGACACCCGGTCACTACTTGTACCCGTGCGAGGATTCTGGGCGGATCTTAGAGGGGTGTATTTCATGTAACGAAAAAATATTTCAGGTGAAGTACCAGTACTCAACAATATCTTCCTTAAGTTTAATCCCTTAATAGTCATTACCCGGTATGTTTCGAAAAAAATTGTTTTCTATTGTACAATAATTTTTTTTCAAGAGATGGGAAATGATGCATCTAAATCTAATAAGAACATTAAAAAGATTTTAAGTTCACTAGAGAAAAAGTTATTGCAAGTTTCGTGGTCCAAAAATTGTTTTTTTTTTCAAAATTTCCCGGCCCAAAATTAAAAATATTTTTTTTATAAAAACAGATCTTAAAAATATACAACAATATTAACAATTTGCTGTAAGAATGGTTGCTGTATCTTAATTAGGAGGGCAAAAAATCAAAGAAAATCTTTCAAATTTGAAGTCGATTTTCTCAGAAAATATTAATTACATAAATTCCAGATTTAACATACTTTTTAAAATATATAATATCCATATAAACCGTGAATTTTGAGACAATGGTTTGTATATAAATATGGTTTTATTTTAAACATATTTAGATGTATTTTTTTTTCAAAAAAAAATTATATCTCGATAACTAGCGGCGTCACCCATAACTTTATTTATATGAGTCGAGAGGTAATTTAATTATCTACAACATTTATTTGAAACAGTTTTCACATAACCTTTAGTTTATGATATAAACTGGAAAAACCGAAAAACCTGACTAATTTTGCCCCGCCATTTTGTTAGCACAGAGTTGCCAATGTTAACATGTTTTACAGAATTTCAAAATAAAAATATCTCGTGTTTTATTTATATATATATATATATATATATATATATATATATATATATATATATATATATATATATATATATTTATTTATTTAATTTTTGTCTAATATCCATAGACTATTCCTTATTAGATTGAAGCAGGGGCTTTCTTTTTTGTGCTTCACTTAGTTATGGAAACAATACATTATTCTCATGATATCGTACGCCGACAAGAATATTCGATTTACTCAAACAATACTAATGAATGCCGCGTATTAACATCATCAGAAAATTTCCGTTGTCTGTAGTTGACTGATAGACATAATTTACATAATTATTACGGTACTATTCATATAGAAATAAATAGGCTTTTCAATTCTGACATAACAAAACGTATTAACCCGAAAGCAAGGTGGAGAACACTGCTAAGCTTTTGGAATGGAGCTAATATTAACTTTAATATATTTCCTTACAATTGTCTGGATAACGAACTGTCGGATATATTTGGGGTAATAATTTAGTTAGATAACTTTTTAGAAAATGAACTTGATACGGATAATATTAAGGGAATTGATACACTGAAAAATATATTTCATAAAAATCTTTGTGTTCTTCAGAATATAGTAAAGAATAAAACAATCCCATATGATTGAAATACAGAGTTGGACAAATATTCGGAAACTGCCTAAATAAGGGCAAATGGAAAGTGACTGCGAATTCGAGTTTTCTTCAATCTTCAGAACTACAAAGGTTTTATTTGATTGTACATTCCGCATGTCAGAGTTTTTTAAATGGAACATTCTGTATAATAATAATAATAATAATAGCCGCTAAGATACTCGACCAAGAGTTAGCAGAAAAGTTAGACCTATTACAGGTAGGAAAAGTACCTTATTACAAATACAATCCGGAGCCTATTCTTGAGCACAACCAAGTCAAGTTATATTGGGACCGAACAGTTCTGACGGATCAGACAGTTGCTCATAATAGACCAGACATTATACTAATAGCTAAACAACAGCAACAACCTAAGGCCACAATACAGCGAGGAGATCGCAAAACAGAGATCTGGAGGTGCAAATCCGAAGACAATGGGCAATGAACAGCGCCCAAACGATTCCCATAGTACTGTCAACACCTGGAGTGATACCAATTAATGAGCATCTGTATAAACCGATGCAGAAAGCAACTCTCCTTGCAACGGCGCGAATCGTCCGAAAGTTTGTAGGAAATACAGCAGACCACGTAACCTAGGACCCGATAACATGGAAAGGGTTCCGACAGAGCTTCATACTTTTGGTATCCTTGTGTACCTGGTATGAGTCAATATTCCCTGGAGAGAGTGCGAAGCCGTTTGGCTTGTAAATCATAATAATAATAATAACGTTCATATTCCAGGTTAGCGGCTTCTTCCATACTATGTCGAGCAATATGAGAGGAAAACGATTCAACGCCGCTACAACTGAGAGAACTGGATATTGCTTCACCACCAAATAGACTAAGAGAAGTTACAAGTCTGTCTACTAAAGTCACTTCATAGATGACATCCAAATGAAGTAATCCAGGATAATGTCGAGGAAATGGAGGACTTTTTGTAGCTATCCAAGACTAGGTTATTCCAGTGAAAAACGATCGGAAATTCATCATCAGCGATCCCTCATTAGAAAACGATCAATGTAGATATGGCTGTTGACCATCAGAGACAATCCAACACATAACTGGAGGATGCCAAACATTTGCTGCAAAAGAATATAAGAAAGACATGGCTCAACCGTAAAGATAAGCCATCAAGGTTTAGTAAAGAGGTTAAATCTATTCCAAATGAGAATAGTCTTACTACAAATACAACCCGGAACCTGTTCTCGAGACAACGAGTTAAAGCTGCATTGGGACCGAACCGTTCTTACAGATCAAGCAAAGTTGCTCATAATAGACCAGTCATTATATTAGTAGATAAAACTTCTAGGCGAACCACAATAATTAACATTGCAATACAAAAAAATAACAACTTAAGGCCAAAATGCCATGAGAATATCGCCAAACACAAAGACCTTGAGGTGAAAATTCGCAGAAAATGGACCATGAACAGCGCCCTGACGATTGCCATAATATTGTGAACAACCGGAGTGATACTAAAGAACCTTCTACAGAACATCAAGGATCTGGGTCTTAGTGAGCCATTCAAGATCTATTCAAGAAGCAATGCTCGTTGTAACTGCACGGACTATCAGAAAGTTTATAGGAATTACAGCAGACAAATATGTTGGTATATTCTCATTCCATGACTAAGTCAAGAAGAAATTTGCACAAGCTAAACTCTGTGTTTAACTGCAGCAATAAGACGTTTACCATAAATATTATACCCATGGTTAAACACAAGGGCCACGAAAGAATAACACGATATCATTTTTATATTTGGTATCAAAAACTGGCGATTATGATATAGAATTTTTAATCGCACAAAGACCCTGTGTACAAGAGCACCAAATCTCGGGGAACAGTCAAAAATATAAATAATTACACCTAAATTACACACATTATCTTTTATTAACAAAACTGTATTATTTACTTCTATAATTCATCTTTTTAAATATTGCACAACTGCCCTAAGGCCGAATATCTTTATCCAATTTTTACTGTTTAATATAAGGGAATGTTTGAATGATCCGCTGCTTAATAAATTTAATTCTCTACTTATAGCTTTACACCCTTCGACAGAATCAGCCTATCAAATGACAAATATACTTGCGTTTTATCTGCATAATACTGGGTAGAACAAATCTGCAAACCTTTGCCTTGAATGCTATAATTTCCTTATTTTCTGGAGATGTTTTTAAAAAAGTGCATTCCGTAAACCACCGGTATAGGGAATGAACAAACAGATTTAAATTTTCATTTTTTCAACGAATTGAGTTTCTTGACAGATGAACATCAAGTGCAAGAATAATATTTCAATGATGATTGAGTTGTGTCTTCTGAAATGTTCTCTTTATATATATATATATATATATATATATATATATATATATATATATATATATATATATATATATATGAAGTAAAATGCGAAACAGTGGATGCAAACGTCGCTCCATCATATTCTTTCTATGTTAGAGGTTGCACAGTTAGAATAAACTGTAATAAAACACAACTCATCCTATTCCACCACCATCGAGATGGTGGCCTACCTGTACCACCATACCGACAAGAAAGTCAAAGCTTACCCTCCCCGCCACAGTGATACGGCAGAGATACATGTTTGGTCTCTCACTAGACTCATCAGGGTACCGACATGCACCTGGCTGTGCAAAGGACAGATCGGAACGCGCCTTGCCGACCTCTCGTCGGATGGCTTATATATTTATACGGCTTTTACGGATTCCTCCGTGTGAGATGCATTAGCAGTGGTTATATCCACATTATGCTGTTGTAGTGCTGAAATCACGGGCGGGGAGGGTAAGCTTTCACTTTCTTCTCGGTATGGTGGTACAGGTAGGCCACCATCTCCATGGTGGTGGAATAGGATGAATTGTGATTTATTACAGTTTATTCTAGCTGTGCAACCTCTAACATAGAAAGGATATGATGGAGCGAAGTTTGCATTCACTGTTTCGCATTTTACTTCATACGGAGTTGCATATAGTTGTACGTTTGCTGAATGTGATTTCAGCACTACAACAGCATAATGTGGATATAATCACTGCTTATGCATCTCACACGGAGGAATCCGTAAAAGCCGTATAAATATATATATATATATATATATATATATATATATATATATATATATATATATATATATATATACTATATGGCATACTATAGTTTACCAAAGTTCCTATCTAACTAATTGATTTACGATGCAACAACGTGAAGCGTATCTCTAGGAGATGTCGAACCCACATGAATATTCCTTGTTATTCTTGAATGTATATCAACTCTGTTTCACACCAATAGCCTTTTTTATTTATACTTATCCTTTAAAATATTTTGCTTTATTATATTTCCGTATTGTCCAACTTGATAATGCCCATCAGCATGTTGCCAGAGTAATTATGCAATATATTACCAAGGCCCAAGTAAACTTTTTTCCTTGGCCACACATCAGACATGTGTAGGATATTATGAGACGAAACCGGACTTTTTTTACCCCATTCTCTACAAACACTAGCAATTCTATAAAATAAGGTACAGCTAGCTTGAAGTGATGCGTTTTCTGTTAATAAATAATATTAAATTAAATGAATTTTTACTGAGTATTCCATTTTTATTGTTATTGAGTAATTTGCGAACAATTTTACTCAGAATATTACTTTGAGTATGTTACATTTTTTATGATGCCGTATTTTTAGAGTACTTAACAATACAGAAATTATACCTATAAATGGGTAATATATTTTTGCTTTTCTTTTACAGAGATTCCAAATTTTACCAACCCCATTGCAAATGTTACCATTGCTCTTGGCAGAGAGGCTGTCTTGGAATGTGGAGTGGATAATTTATCAGCATTTAAGGTAAGTTAACCTATAATATCATCCATCAAAGAAAACAACAGGTAAAATATGACAGCGCCATCTCAACGTATCACTCCCTAATACAATTGCAGCACCTATGTATATATACACGCAGAATGCTTCATGCGATGTTGATAGATATTCATTTTTATGTCCGCTGTGTCACTATGTGAGAAGTTTTGCAAAATTGTTAGTTAGTATTGCTCCTGTATTACTTAGTGATCCATCGAGATTGCGCTGAAGTCCTTTACTTGCTGTTTTCTTTGATTCAAAGTAGTAGATAAGATTCAACGGCATTTTCGATAGATTATACCATAATTCTGGCATAATTTGACAGAAAAAGTTAATTCGATATTTTTATTGTAATCATAGGAAAGCTAGATAAATTAAAGGCAATAGTGATGGAATAAAAAGTGAAAATCTATTCTACTTTCCGAATATGATATAAAAACTATGTTTTTCCATTTAAAACTTCGGAGTAAAATTGAAAAAAGAAAAGGGTTCCAAACAACGTCCTCTAGCGAATGTCGCGAAAATCATTGTAATATAGCTATTATTTCGTTTCAATTATGAAACCTTCCTTTCTTAAACGAGACCAAGTTTATCAAATTCGGTTCAGCCAAATCAAACTAATAGTAACTTTTATCAGCAAGCTGTCCCCCTCCTCTCCTGCCCCAACTTTACGTCTTACAGCAAAAAGTGTTAAAACAAAAAAATAATTATAATAAAATTATGTGTAATATTTTTTAATAGCTTATATAGGAATATTTTCTAGAAAAATGCCTTTTTTTAAACGACCATAGCAGTTACGCCCCCTAGCGACAAAATAAGAAACTTAAAAATTATTTCTAGCAATTTTTCTTAGCCACTTTCCTTAATGAGATTTTTTTCCCAAAGTTCCTGGTCACTTCCTGAGATACAGTACCCAGCCACCTTTATTGAAATATCCTGTACATATATATATATATATATATATATATATATATATATATATATATATATATATATATATATATATGAAGTAAAATGCGAACAGTAAAGGCAAACTTCTCTCCATCATATCCTTTCTGTGTTAGAGGTTGCACAGTTAGAACAAAGTGGTATAAAACGCAATTTATCCTATTCCACCATCGAGATGACGGCCTACCTGTACCACCATACCGAAGAAGAAAGTCAAAACTTACCCTCCCCGCCACAGTGATACGGCAGAGGTACATGTTTCGTCTCTACTAGACTCATCAGGGTACCGACATGCACCTGGCTGTGCAAAGGACAGATCGGAAGGAAGCATGCAAATACTGAACGCGGCTTCTCCGGCCTCCCGCCGGATGGCGTATATATGTTTATGCGGATTTCACGGATTCCTCCGTGTGAGATGCAATAACAGTGGATCTATCCACATTATGTCGTTGTAGTGCTGAAAGCACACTCAGCAAACGTACAACTATATGCAGCTCCGCTTATGAATGAAGTAAAATGCGAACAGTAAATGCAAACTTCTCTCCATCATATCCTTTCTGTCCTTTGCACAGCCAGGTTCATGTCGGTACCCTGATGAGTCTAGTAGAGACGAAACATGTACCTCTGCCGTATCACTGTGGCGGGGAGGGTAAGTTTTGACTTTCTTCTTCGGTATGGTGGTACAGGTAGGCCGTCATCTCGATGGTGGAATAGGATAAATTGCGTTTTATACCAATTTGTTCTAACTGTGCAACCTCTAACACAGAAAGGATATGATGGAGAGAAGTTTGCATTTACTGTTCGCATTTTACTTCATTCATACGCGGAGCTGCATATAGTTGTACGTTTGCTGAATGTGATTTCAGCACTACAACGGCATAATGTGGATAGATCCACTGTTATTGCATCTCACACGGAGGGATCCGTGAAATCCACATAAACATATATATATATATATATATATATATATATATATATATATATATATATATATATATATAAATAGTTCAAAACTTTTCTTGGAAGATTTTGTATACAAAAGTTTTTAAATATAAATAGGTCCCAAAAATATTTGATTTCCAAGAGATAGGGTTTAAATAGAAAGAAACTAGCTTTATAACTTGTTTGAAAAGCAGTTTTCTTAACCCCCAAAAACTGTTTCTTAAAAAACTTAAATGTAATAAATAAAATCTGCTGTGCTATAAAATTTTCCTGCAGATACAAATATGTGTGGTGGAAAAACGATCACTTATTGCAATATATAAAATAGACTTATAACTATTTCCATAAATAATTTTAGGGTTATTTTTAAATACTGGAAACTATAACATTTAAATAATTTATTAACGTCAAAATACTATAAAAAATTCAATATTTGTGTAATATTAGTATTTTGTATTCGTGTCCAATTACTTCCTTAAAAGGGAAAGAGATGTTCTTGAAATACATTTGTTGTGCTGGTACTCCTACAAAGTGAATATAAAAACTGTAATTTACCAATTTATTCAATATTTAGTCTACTAGATTTTGAATTTTTCCTTACTATTTCTAATGTGCTCTACACATGTTCAGGTATATCCTTGAAATCAAGTGAAGATTCCCTAAAAATATAAATTTATTTATACCTATATATCTAGAGTTAATTAAAAAATAATATATGTGTAAAGCTCTTTTTAAGGTCATATTCGCAATTAAATAAGTCATTATACCTGATTCCATGCTCCCAAAGCAACGTGTAATAGGCTCTGTTCTGGTAAAAAAAAACTGGATTTATGAAAAATTCTTAGAACTATTTATTTTGTCTGAGTACAGTCTAAAACTATAAATATTGTAATTATAATTCTAGTACTAAAACTTTATCATTCATGCTCCGACAGTCACTAAACGCCACAGATGGAAATCTAGAAATAGATTTTTCCGACAGCCAGTAAAAAAAATTATTTTTATCTATGTTTTATGAAATTCTGAATTTAAGACATTAAAATCTTTACTTTCTTGTCATGAAAATTTTTAAATAGTTTCGTATTAAATTTTCTGCTACTTCACAACTCTAACTTTAAATCTCTACTGAGCTAGAGAGATTAACTATACGCAATTCCTCAAGAATATATTTAAACTATACTTATTAGCATGCCTAGAAGGGTGTAAGCAGGAATTAGAGTTCGAGGAGGGAATACTCTTATTTTAATTAAAAGCGAATCTCAACAACCTTTAAGTTTAAAGTAATCTTCAACATTGGCTTGGGATTTTTTCTCATATAGTGTATCCTACGACGAACTACTGACATCGATTTCTTGGAAAATATACTTTGGAAAATTTTTAAATTTAGCTGTTCAATCAGGGCAGTTCGGCTAAAATATTCTCTAGATAGTGGCATACCGGAAGTTGCTGTTTTTTTGCGTATTTTAAATGAAACACCTTATATGTTATTTCATTTTTAGATTCTACGCAATATTATAGATATATTTCATGTATAATGTCATATACCTAAGTTTAAAGGTTTTTAATTTATTTTAAAATTTTATGGTAAAAATGGCGTTTGCAGGCTGTTGTATTAAAGGATTTTTTAAAAAAATTTTTGTCAATAAGAATGATGTCTCTTTTCGGATCCCATGTTGTATTAATGGTTTTTATTTAATGAATTTTAGTTAATTTTTTCGAAGGGTCTCTTTCAACCACTTTTCGCAATTTTAACTGTTTTCCGATTTTAGCGAGACGTCAACGCACCTCGATATTATTCGATATTTTTGTACTCATTTTCGACAATAAGGACCTATCTATTCATTTACCGGGTTTAATGGATTAATATTATCCTTCAGGAAACATGGAAATTCGCTCCCGTCGGGATTAATTTATTTTTTAAGAATTTTCGTATTATCAGTTATTTTATTATAGCTAACGCTCCTATAATAATCTCTGGTAAAAGCTAAGTTTTAAAGACAACTCAGGGGTTTTTGGTGAAGTCCCGCCAAATCTCTCGAATGAAAACTCTAGCCGCTTAAGCTTTCTTCTCGCTCACCGGGACTGAAGAGGAATGAGTGAAGCTCAGAGTTAACGAAGATTAATTAAGTTTTAATTTTATTTGGAAACACTTCTAGAAAATGAGTTATTTAGGAAAAGTAACACTTATCCTTGACTCTAAGTTAACTTAATATTCACTTTTTTTAAAATTCAGTACTGTTTTCCGCAAGTGAAGTTTAGGATTATTTTACTCTCCAATATCAAGTTCGGGTTTATTTGTCAAGATCGGGATTTTCGTAACTTTATAGTCAACAGAATGCTGACTATTAGTCGCAGTGTCAATATCAGGTTAGCTACACATTGTCACGCTCTGATAATTATTTTTAAGTCAGGACGCGTAGGTTAAGTAATTCGTACGCGCCGCTAACCTTGCCTTTTTATCGATTAATTTCAGGAATTAAGACATGTGCACGATCTTTACTGTCTGTAGAATGTTATGCTGTCAAAAACAACCTATTTTAAGAACCACGATTTGTCCTAACAAGGGAACAATGTCGCGACCCCCGAGAGCTAAGCTCAATCAGAAAAAGGACGAGTTATCTCAAAAAGAGCAACCCGTTTTGTCCTTAATTTCTTTTTTCGAGGAGGGGAAATCTTGCTTAAACGCAAGTGTGAAGGTAGTTCCGGATTTCTACCGGCTAAAACACCCCCCTAGACTGAAGGTCTCCATAATCTACCTAGGTTGACTATAGTGAAGCCATAGCCTACAGAAGCGCACTGTGAGTGTCCCATCGGTTTGCGAGCTATAGCCTTGTAAATCTCCGGTCATCACGCTTTTGGTGTTTCCGCTCCAGGTGCCCTTGCACCTATTGCATGGTATCGCATTGATTTAACTGCTGACTTTTCGCTTTTATAATACTGGTTTCACCGCTTCGGCAATCGAAGAATTGTAGTTTTAGCATTGCATACCGTATTATTTAGATTATTTAATTTATTTAAGGAGTTTGAGGCAATATTAAAACTGAAATTTAATATTTTGTCGTAAAATAAGCGTGTATTCATAACTATCAATTCTCCTATATATAAGATAAGTGGCTTTACAGGAACCTCGAAGAGCTCATGACATCGAATTCTGTTGAAACACAAATTCTATCCTTAATGGTAATTCATTAATAATACAAAATAAAATATGTCATCTCTGACGGAACATAGGCAATTTTTTACCAATACGATGACGCTCCACCACAGAGAACCACTTTAGTTATCAGCTTCTTACAAGCAACATTTTAGGGCAATGGATTGTTAACAATGGACCTCTTCTGTGACCTCCCCGATCTCCTGATTTGACTGTCTTAGATTATTTTATAGAGGAAATGATGAAAACATTGTGTATTGTAATCCAATGACAACCCTTATTTTTAATGCTAAATAAGTTAACATTATAAAAATAGGAGGTTTACATTTAAAAAAATTTACTTTAACGATTTTTCAAGTTTAAGTGTTTTTGATCACCGTGTATATATTTATTATCAAAATAAAATAGATCTCCTTTTAGAAGAAAACTAACCTTAATTAAATAATAAAGGCTTTCATATAGGACAAATTAATAATAATGTTTAGGTATAGGACATTATACATAAAATATGTCTATAATTTTGCGTAGACCTAAAAATAAAATAACATATAGGACATTCTATTTGAAATACGCAAGGAGGCATCAACTTCCGGTATAACCGGAAGTGTCACCATCTTAAAAAAAATTTATCCGAATTGCCTTCGTCGATTTTTCCTGTTTTTCCTAATTCAAGGTTTATAAATGTTTTAATTCTTCTAAATTAATTTTTTCAAAAATAAATAATATCTTCTTTATATCGTTTTAATTTTCAATAACATTAATCCACTAGTGTATACAGGGTGTCTCTAAAGGGTTTTTCCGAAACGCTAGTGCAAGTCTCCAAAGCTACAATTTGAGGTTTTAGCCCGATTTGCCTCAGTCCAAATTTGATTGTTTCCGAGATATAAGTTATATTTTTTTAAACCTTTTTTGTAAATATTTACCCTAACAATAGCTAGATTTGCATTAAATTGATACTTTCGTGTTGAGATATTAATATCTGATTGCAGTTTCGATGTACAAAGCAACTTTTTATGCCTCGGTATATTACATTTCTACTTAAATCTTCTTATCTTTTGACATCTTTTATCCAAAAAAGTTATACCATATAGGTGTCAGGTGACAGTCTCTGAGATAATCGAATAAATCGAATAAATGTTTTCTTGTAGTGACACTCGCCATAGCCCCGTCGCAGCAACAATAAAAATGTAAATAGCAATGGGCAAACAACGATAATAATGCAAGAATGAACTGGCAAAGTACAATAAGAATAACACACAAAGTCCACAACAAACCAAAACAGAAAATTTTATTTATGAAATTGTTATATTTAACTTTAAGTACATATTTAATATTACTTCCGTTTTCATATACACCAAAATAAATTTTACGAAAAAAGTAAACTGCACCCTTTCCACCATCTCTTCATCTAGTTATAAAGTGTTTACCGAATTTTGTATTTGTTCCCATACTTCTTCTTTGTTATTTACAGTATACCATCTCTTTAAAAGTTTCCCATAGAAAGTGATCCATAGATATTAAATCCGGTGAGTAGGGTGAATATATTTGTTTGGGGCATTATTTCCTACCCCATTACATCGATTTTGAAAATTCTCGTTTAAATTATTTCATTAAAACGTGCCTTGTTATGGCAGGCACAAAACACATAGATATTAACTATTATTTCGCAAAGAGACAGCGCTACAACTTGACAAATGATGAAGATATGATGTTTTGAAGAAACGCTGAATTTTCCGATTTTTCTCTGTTACTAATGATCCAATGGAATCGATCCAGGATCCATTTTGTTAATTTTTTATTCCCTATAATTTACCTATTTTCACCACAGGCGCGGATCCAAGGGGGGGGGCGGTGGGGCCGATCGCCCCCCCCCAAGAGCTTTGAGTTTAGGAAAATGCACCCGATTTTTCCTCTTATACTATAGTTTATTCAAGAACTAGAGAGAGTTATAAATCATTTTTTACCCTTTTTTTTTCTTAGCAAACTACCTGTGTTCTTTAGTCCGGTGTCTTTGGCAAAATCTGTTAGACACATATATTTTTCATAGGAATGAATGGGTTAGAAATTTTATAATCAAAATTACTGGTCTATAATAATGGACTAAAACGTAGCCTTATTCTCTCAAAAAATTCGAAGTTATAATTTAAATACTTACAAAATATCCATTGTCAAAAATACAAAAAAGTAAACATATATAAAAAAATAAATTCGTCCATATAATATTAAAATATTTTTGGGGCTATCGGTCATTTTATTATTAATTAAAAACATTTTTAGGGTATTTGACGTTTCAGTTTATTTATTTCTTGAACCATCTGCAGAATTACAATTAAACACTACAAAGGGATTCAAATGTAATTGCTTTTTTTTATGTTGTAATTAATATTAGACCTACTTATTTTTATTTCTATTGTACTGATATTTTAATTAAATTTACTTTATTATATGGAAATACGATAGCCCCAAAAAAATAAGATAAACATGTTAATTCTACACGTTTAAGAAAAAGACACAAATACAATAATAAAATAATAAAAAACTTACGGCTAATTAGAATTAAATATATATATATATATATATATATATATATATATATATATATATATATATATATATAAAATTGTGTTTGCACTGGTAAACATTGCGTATCTAATTCCTAATCAAAGTCAGTGAAACTATCTTCGCTCAAATTAATTATAATTGGTTCCTCTATCTCACCGATCATGAGATCGAGTTCTCACATTTTGTTTTATTATATGGATTTGTCCCAATTTTCCGCAGTAACTTTATTCAAAAAAATCTTTCAAAAGTTTAGTTAAATTACTAATTTTGTTAATTGTGTTATTTCTAGCAATTGTAGCTTTTAATTGAGATATTTACTTCTCCAACGGACAGTTTCCGAACGATCTATAGGAACAGATTTTCTATCTGGTTTTTGCCATCAAAAACTAAGTTGTCTGAGCAATTTTCAGAGATCAGTTCTTTGAATTTCAGGTAAATCGCGATCTTCATTTATTTTAGTTAGAATTTTGTAGACGGTTGGGATCTGCTACTTATAATAAAATGTATATACAACCCCTTTAATTGCAGTTTTCATTTCTTCTTCCAACGAAGTTTTTCGTCTGCCTGTGATCGAATGTGGCTTGGGAGAACTAACAATTCCAGTCGTTTTTTCTTCTTCAGTATTTGGTACATAGTAGATTTTCCAACTTCTGTCATGTTGGAACACATCTCAACAGAGCTTTTAACATTATTATTTAGATATTGATATCTTAAGGCATCATAAACATTCATCGTAGTAAGTTTTTTGTTGAGGAAAAAATGCCTTGGTTTAACGATTTTGGAATAAATATAGAGTTGAAAGCCATATCTTTTGGGTATTTCACTAATCTCAAATAATATATAAAAACAAGCGCAAACAAGATAAATCATTAACAACAAACTGTAAGGTGTACTTTGCTCACTGACAGAAATTAAATTAAACTATCAGAATTTATAAAATATATTTAAATATAATGATATATAATTAGATATACGGCAGTTCTCAGTTACCAGCGGTACTGGAGCAGGTACGTTGGAGGTTTCGGTAACAGTTTTATTACTCTCTCTAGTCTTGAATAGAGTATAGGAATGTGTATACTTGCGATCGCTCCCCCCTCCCAAGAGCTTTGAGTTCAGGAAAATAGAACCCATTCTGCCTTTTATAATAGGAATGAGTATGCTGCTTGCAACCCCCCCCCCCCCCCCCCCCCGTCGACCACTTGCCATACTGTACTTTTGTGATATCATCGCCCCCCCCCAAAGAGAGAGGCTGGATCCGCCCCTGTTTCACCATCGAGGTTGCTTCATTAGTTTCAATTTTATAACCATACTAGCGACCCGCCCCGGCTTCGCACGGGTGCAATGCTGATACTAAATACACTACAGAAAAACTGTGACTATTTATTTTATTTTTACAACAATTATTACATCGGCCTCCGACGCGCTATTTATAGGCACGTTGCCGCCGCCCCGGTCGGCCAGTACCGCCGCAAGCGCTACTTCCCGCAATTTTAAATCTGTAATATCTTCGAAAATATTCATTTAAATCTTGTGCTGTAAAGGACCATATAGATCTATATTAAATCAACAATGTATTTAAGCTATTTAATTGGATAAGGATTAATGCTGTATTGGTTAAAATCGCTTCAAAATTTGCAATTATTTGTCGTAAAAAGTAAATGACAAAAAAATGTTATTGTGGGATATCCATGAGAGATAGTCATATACCATCGCGGAGTTTTCTGTAGACCTTTTCAATGTGTACAAATAATTAGTACATTATTTTGATAAATCTCGTAGGATTCAGCCTGCGTTTGCAATGTAAGCGGAAAAAAATATGATAATTAACGACATCACATTAGAAACCTCAAAAATAACAGTATTTCTCCACTATTTAATGGATGTTATTATACATATAAACCTTCCTCTTGAATCACTCTATCTATTGAAAAAAACCGCATCAAAATCCGGTGCGTAGTTTTAAAGATTTAAGCATACAAAGGGACATAGGGACAGAGAAAGCGACTTTGTTTTATACTATGTAGTGATAACGAAAAAAAAACGCAATTTGTTGCTTTTAATTGTTTATACCTAATTAGAGAAAAGTAAAAAACATAACAAAACATCACTACGGATTCTTTATAGTGTGGTGGTAAAGCAGATATCTTGATATTACTTTTCATATGATAAAATCTGTTTTAATTGTTCTACTTATGTATCAAATTGTCTAATATTTATGTTTCGTAGCTAATATTATTTTTAAATTTTGATCAAAATTTTCTCTTGTATAAGAACATACTGTAGAGTCATATATAATTTTAAGCTTTTGAAAAACACGTTTCCCTTTAGGGAAAATTTCTTTTTTCCTTTTTGCCCTCACTCTTCCTTTTTGTTTCTTACCATCATTTTAATTTAAGACTTTTGTAATATCCTAAAGGAATATTTGTCAGCTCATAAAAGAAAAAAATAAATTTCTTTACGCATGAGACGTTTTCGTTTGTATTTAGCGGATGTAATATAATGTCCAATTATACTTTTTCAGTTTTTTTTCTTAAAAGCACTTGTATAAAAAATAACTTTAAAGGAAAAATTGCTTTTCCAATTTTACGATCTTTCTTTCAGGGTCATTACATGGAATTTTTAACCTTTGGAACCGATTGATTTTCTTTAAGATATTGTAGCTACACAATTCTGCATTTTTTAAAGATTCTGAGTTGTATTTAAAGGGTGTTTTTTATAAAGGTATAGAACTTTAAGTTGGCAACACTTTTTTAACTGGCGGCCATTTTGTCAGCTGTTAGGTGATTTATATTTAGTTTGGTTTGGCATTTCAACATAAATAGACTGACGCCTGAACAACGCTTCCAAATTGTGCAAATTTATTTTGAAAATCATGGTTCTGTTCGAAATACGTATCGCGCACTACGTCCATTTTACGGTCAACATAATCGTCCATCAGAGCAATTAATTCGATTAACTAAGGAACGTTTTCGCACCACGTTTACTCCAAAAGATAATAAGCATCCACAGAGACGACAGAAGAAGTCATTGCTGCTGTAAAGCGTAGCGTAGAGGAAGACCTGAATCAGTCTATCCGCCATCGTGCACAGGAATTGGATATGTATCCATTCACTTTATGGAAGATTTTGCGGAAAGATCATGGTTTGCGTGCTTACAAAATCCAACTCGTGCAAGAATTGAAGCCACACGATCACCTAGCAAGGTGTAGATTCGGTGAATGGGCCCAAAACAAGATTGCCGTTGATCCCGATTTTCATAAGCGTTTGTTTAGCGATGAAGCTCACTTTTGTTTGAATGGATACGTCAATAAACAAAACTGCCGTATTTGGAGTGATGATAATCCTCAAGTGTATGTTGAGACACCATTACACCCAGAAAAACTGACTGTTTGGTGTGCTTTATGGGCTGGTGGAATCATTGGTCCGTACTTCTTTAAAAACGATGCTGGTCAGAACGTTACAGTCAATGGTGACAGCTATAGAACCATGATTACTGACTTTTTCGTTCATCAATTGAACAACCATGATGTGCAGGAGCTGTGGTTTCAACAAGACGGCGCAACATGTCACACAGCTCGTGCCACAATTGATTTATTGAAGGAAACGTTGGGTAACCGCATAGTTTCACATTTCGGACCCGTGAATTGGCCTCTAAGATCGTGCGACTTAACGCCGCTAACTATTTTCTGTGGGGATCATAGATAAAATATTTATAGATCCGCAAAGCTTAATCCCAAAAACGGCAAATTTACGACAATAAAATGTAAACATCCTAGAACAGATGTCGTCATGCGCACTACAAAATGATCAGGTGACCATCGACGGGATCGATCTTCGAAAATCTATTTAGTTAGTTCAATTAGTCATAAATGGTGTCTAAATGAAGCAAGTTATCAAAGTTGCAATCTTTAGTAAAGAAGTCGGTCTCATGTAACTTTCTTGTTCTGGGAGTTATATCATAAGGGCACAAATAATATCTGAAGCAGAAGGGAATAATCCGATCAGTGTACCGATGGGGGTAAGTTTAGTCATTTCTTATACTGTGAAAGTGAAATTGTGAAAAAAATTTATCTTATTATTTCTCTAATTTATTGTTTCCGTCTGTGTGCGTTAACTTTCTTGTTATGGGGTGGGAGTGAATAATTAACATTTTTAAGGTTCGGCATTTTTATCTCTAATTATGAAAAAATAATTACCATCTTTTCCTTATCTTTTTTTTTTTAATTTTTGAAGAAAATATTGTTACGAAATGGGTTTTTTTAACGGATATGCAGGATTTGAAAATAATTTTATATTATAATATTTTTCTGCCCTAATGGTGAACGGAGCATATATTTTCTTATCTCATAAATTTTTTCGACAAAATGATGAAAATGTTATTTCAAATAAAATAAGTGCAAGGTCATTGCTGGGGGTGAATAAAAAAAATATACCAACAGAAGAAATTCACATTTGTCTAACTTATTTCGTAATATTTTGCTTCTGTTAACATAATAATGAATTTTTTATTTGACGATTTCAAAGTGAGGATTTCCATGACAACATGATTCATGACAAATGTCATAAAATGAGTACGGACATAACTAATCTGAATTTACTTCCAAAATCAGTATTAATAATGAACAACGCTTTTTAACGTCATGTCCTCAATCTTCAGACATACAAAATTATAAATCAGATTGGCTGCAGAACAAAAAAAAAATTGAGCTGGTTGGAAACATCGGTTAAATATAAGGTAGATGAAGTTATGCAAGAATATGGACATTGTGCAAATTAGTAACTAGAAAAAAGTCGTTGGCAATTTGGAAAAATAATTCAAACAGAGCTTAGAAATTATAGAGCCAATAGCCGATTCTGGCTAAAATATAAACCTTATACTGAATTATTTTATGTATGTAACAAAATAATAATGCATTATAATTATTGTAAATTATATATGTATGTTTTAAAATATTCCACCTTCATTTTGAGGATGTATGTTTTTATTTATGTAAGTAATGGAATAGATAGAGAAATTGTACCATTTCTTGATATATTGATGAATGTACTTTTTCATATGATAGAATAAACTATTCTATGGTTTGGAGCGAATTTTCAGATTTTTTTTTAAGAATTGATTGCTTAAAAGTTCAGTTTATCTTTTGGTAATCTTTTGGAAAGTGCTAAAAATATATCATACTACATGTTTTGGAAATTTAATGTTATACGATAACACTATAAATCCAAAAACGTTGTAAAGCACCACTATTTTTTACTTTATAGAGAAAAAGGAAAATAAAACAAATAAAATATGTACACATTCCATTATATTAAATAAAAACACAAAAACAAATAAAATAAATCACTTAAAATGCTATAAATCCGTTTAAATCGCACGTAACTTACAAAGCAAAAATAAACACAAAAATGGCTTTAAGCCGATACTGTGCTGTTTACGGATGGCACTACGAAACAACCGATCGATAACAGGAAATCGCTTATGCGCATGCCCTTATCTGGTCAGCATCCAAAAATATTACTGCTGCCCGATGTGCAGAAACGCATTTTTTCGCCCATGGTTTGCCATTTTTTGGCTTTAGCAGCCGACAAGAGTAGGGATCTATAGTAAAGGTCAGTGGTGGGAATATGTGAAGTCGTTAGTCTACGCCGATAAGCCCGAAACGATTGATCACTTGGAAGACAACATTCGCCGCGTTATTGCCGATATACGGCCACAAATGTTGGAAAAAGTCATCGAAAATTGGACCTCCAGATTAGACTACGTCCGAGCCAGCCGTGGCGGTCATATGCCAGAAGTCATATTTAAATTATAATGCCAGATGGTTATCTTTCGAATAAAGTAAATTTCATGTCAATTTAAAAAATTCATCTTTGTTTTATCCCATTTAAAAGTTCTATACCTCTATAAAAAAACACCCTTTTAATATGTCAAAACTAAAGAACAATATCGTATTTTCCAGTCTGAAAAAAATATTCTAAGGAAAAAGAGCAACCAAACCAGTGGGGACTATTTCAAAGGAGTCAAGAATATTACATGCATTCTTTGCTTTCCTTGATTACGAAAGGACTGTTGCTCGGCTGGAAGTGTGGACTAAACTGTTGCGACTTTATCTCTCTTATATTCACTCATTAGCTCCCAATAAAAATAACACTTCTCAATAATTATTTTTAACTCTTTAGTAACTACTTGTTTACACTTTAACTGTTAAATCACAACTAACAAACTTTAATCCTATTTACTCTTTAATATGCACCTACAAAATATCCTCGAGGAAAAGTCTAGAATTCCACTAGAAACATGACCAGCAATGATGACTAACCGCCATATTATTTTGTAAGGACACGTCCGAACTTAGACAGTTCTTCGTTACAATATTTCTATAAGAACGTGGCCAAACTTACCTAGTTCCTCGTTATAATACGTAAAACCTTGGATAATTCTAGAGTAGATAATCTTATGTAAAAATAGACATATTTACAGACTTTACGTTTGGCGACGTTATCCGATTTCTATACTTCATCTTTTCCTATCCTGCCACTGTCCATCTTGAAGATTATGGGTACTCATAACTTTTCGTATTCCTTCTGTTTAATCTCTTTGAGGTCCTCCTTTTCTTCTGCGGTAGTCTGGATACCAAGTCATGGTTTGTCTAGGCAGTTTTAAGTCAGCTATTCATTGTAAATGACCGTATCAGATTAACTGTTTTCTTTCTATATCTTTTATGATCGTATGTTCTATTCCCATCTGTCGCAATATCTCCTCATTTCTTATTATCTGTGTCCGTGACATTCCTGCTGACCTCCTCAAAAAATCCCATTCCCCATAGGTTTTTTATAGTTTTCTTGCCATGTATTCAAGATTTTCTTTGGCCTCTGCTAGAATTAATTCATCATAAGCGAATTATAATTTATATATATAGTTGTGCCGATCAGTTGACTTTTCATTCTATGACTTTCTGCTTCCATTTTGATAATCACGGTGTTAAAAGATCTTAGTTCAATAGGTTAATAATTTTCTTTTGCCAGATTGTAAAATATTACGAGTCAAACGATATCTGTACATACGTCAATGTATGGAGAAGCTTAAAAATTAAAATTTGAGTAGGATATAAATTTTTACGGCCATATAGTCCTCAGGACATAACCCCTATTTCAGCATGATTACCACTTTTTTGAAAGAGTTTTCTAGTACTCAATGACAAAACATATTAATTTGGTGAGGTACTAAACTGTTACGATCAACAGTTTTTTTGCTGTTAAATTTTACGATAATTTAATGAACAATACTAAAGAAAATGGGTCCCATAAAAATGATGCGCCGATCGTTGAGTCCACCATCTCTCAAAATAACTTGTACATGTTTGCTTCGGCCGAATCAAACCAGGAAAAAGTGAAAATCAAGGTAAAATATCCTCCGTTTATAACTATTGCCCAGCTTGTGCATTAATCGGCTTCCGTTAGATGCGTTAAAATTGCCACGTGTGATAGAAATGACAGCTCAAAAAGAATGACACTGGGCAACAACAGTCGGCCTAAATAAATTTTTTACTTAATCCAATTCATTAATCATTAGCATTTTTCACTCAAAACAAAAATAAATCTAATAAGAATCTCAATAGTTATTTTTAAATTAAAGAAATACTACGTGTTAATTTATTAATATAAATTTCCTGCAACCCAACATACATACAATTCCATTTAAATGTAAATATGAATGGCAGAGAAAAAACTAGACCAATCTGAATAAAAAAAAAGGTAGCAGTAAGTTCAACATCGATAAGAAAATACCTAAGCAGAGTGTAATGAAATACCGAAATAAAGGTCAAACTTGAAAAATAAAATTAATTAAAACCGTACTTTATAAAATGCTTTTCTTCAAGAAATCCCTGGGAAATACTCAAAGAAAATGATACCGTGTCACCCATAACGACAGTATTTGCAATAAAATTTTTATAAAAAAAAAATTGAACCGACTTCTAAAAATGCGCTAAAAAGTAAAAAATAACTATAAATTTTTATACGAAATTGAAATTTTTGAAGTCGGCGCCAAACTAATTCCTGACAAAATGTGATTCGTATAAACAGATAAATAATACTTTATTTGTAATTGTTTTCTTACAATAATTTAGAAATATTAGTAGTTATTTATTTCAATTAGAAATAATTTTGCGGCGCCTTCAAAAATTTCAATTTCATATAAAGATTTATAGTTATTTTTCACTTTTTAACGAACTTTTAGATATCGGTTCAATTTTTTTTATAGAAATTTTATTTTTCGATTTTTGAATTCATGATATAAATTATTTGAACTAAGTACTAATCGAGATTAGTATACCTCGCAATGACTCCAAGGTGGCATAAAAGTACCCGTTTTATTCAAAGTTGTAAATCACCCGAAAATGAACCATTAAAAATTCTTTGATTCTTAGAGTTCTTCAAATACCAGTCAAATTGTGCCAAACAATTATTTAGTCTGTCATAGTAAATTCACTCTCCTAAATTTAAAATTAATTTTAAATTGGTAATATAGGGCCCAAAATCTTCCAATATCGATATTTAAAAACAGATATAAATCCACTAATAGCAAATCTGAGAAAATGCGAATAAGGTAAAATTTTCAACCCACCATATTGGACTCGCCATATTGAATTTCAAAAAAATAGTTTGAACGTCTTAATCTAATCTAAATCTAAACCCTTCAAAACCCCTTCAATCCAATTATGAATGAAATCTGGAAAGTTAAAAATTTCTAGACCATCATATTGCATCTGACATATTAGATTTTCTTAAAATAATCTTCAAAAACGACTTAGTCCACTATATCGGATGCGCCATCTTAAAACATGAAAAATACTTATAAATTCATAATTTTCACCCTCAATTTCCCCCTGTATCAGTTCTGGAGAAAAAAGCATATTGAATCCCCAGATTAAATTTTTCAAAAAATGTTTGAAATTCGTAATTAACACTAACAAAAATCTCCCAATACTGATTTTACACAGAATTGAAAGATGTAGAAGCTTTAATCCGCTATCTTGGATCCACCATATTTAATTTGTTTTTTAAATAATTTCAGATCCGTAATGTGCGATTTCAGAAATTTCCCTATATCAATTTTGAAAAAAATCGGGCAAAACTAATTTGTTATCCGCCATATTAGATACGCCATATTGATTTTTTTTTTAAATAATTTCAGATTCGTTATGGGCGACCCTAAAAACTTCCCCATACCAATTTTGAAGAAAATCGGATAAAATTGATTTTTTCGTCCGCTAAATGGATCCACCATATTGAATTAAATAAAAATGGATTCGTTATGTTCGACCCCAAAAATTCCCTCATACCAATTTTGACGAAAATCAGACAAAATTGTTTTTTTGTACGCCATATTGGATCTGCCATATTGATTTTTTTTTAAATCTTTTGGATTTGTTATGTGCGACCTCGTTAACTTCTCCACACCAATTTTGGAAAAAATCGGACAAAATTAAATTTTCTTGTCCGTCATATCGGATCTGTCATATTGAATTTTTTTAAAATCATTTCTGATTCGTTGTGCACGACCCCGAAAATTCCCCTATACCAATTTTAAAGAAAATCGAATAAAATCTTTTTGGCCGCCATATTGTCAGCGCCATCTTGGATTTTGCTGCACCAATTTCGTCCAAAAAAATACGGAACCACCACAACAACTTCCTGAAGATTACGTGAAAAATTTCATTCAAATCAAAACCGACGCACTAACGAGCATTTAGCCTCAAAAACCGGACAAAAAGGAGAAATGCAAACTATACAAGTAATCATCGAATTTATTTTTTTTGTATACCTAAGTAACCGTACTATCATAAAATTATGATAAAGTGGCTCCTCCCCGCCGCTACGCTCCGCACAGTTAATTGCAATCTAAGCTTCGTTCAATACGCACGTATTCGTTCTTGATAGATTTTTTTTAGACTTCTGTTTGATGTTTGGTATTTTATAAAGTGAATATTAAAAAAAAATTTTTGTGATAGAATCTGAAAAACAAGGTATGTATTTAATTTTAATATAAATTATTTAAAAATATAATGATTGTTTAGTATTCTTATGAACCTAAAACAATATGCAAGAAAATTATCAATTTTTTTGTTTTTCTTTTTAATTAACTAGTGTTTTTGAAAATGTTCCGAGCTAGGTCGGGCTACAATTCTTTTTTTATCATAAACTATAGACATTAACCATATCATAACAGTCAAAACATTTTCCACTTGTTTCCACCTCTTAAAAAAATCGCTTTGAGTTCCACAGTTTTTTTTTTGCAATAATTTTGATTATTTTTTACTTACATATATATTTTTTTCCTATAGGTACAGATTTGACATCAAATGTTATTGAGGTATATCGGAAAATGCTATATATGCTTTTTAAACAAAGCACATCCAGAACACTTGAAGATAAGGTATCATTTATGGAACATAAGTTCCGCGAAATGATGAAATGTCCCTAAAACGAGTACCATACTTTAAGTCACGATTGAAAATATTTTAATACTGATTTGAAGAAGAGATGGCTATCATCTACCTAAATTGAAAAAAGATTTTTGAGAAAAAAACAAGAAATGACTTAATACATCGATACCAGTACATAACTGGACCACGAATTCTATGGAACGCCCAAGGAAGCATTTCCAAGAATTACATGATCGTAGTAAACGATGAAATACTAAAGAATTCCACGAACAGGTACATGTTGAAGAGTTTACCTATGCAGCCAGCGAAACTCAAAGAATGTCTGGAAATGCCGCAGCCTCTAAACTTATAATAGATGCAACTTCAACACCAACAAGAGCCAAACGTTACAGAAAGGTAATAAATACTGCTCAGAAACCGAAAGTAAAAAATTACACACCTGAGCAAGCCTTGCAAATCTTTGTTGAAGGTCACTTTATAAGGAGGCAGTGAGAGTTGTTACACGATTTCAATAAGGGTATATGTCCTTGTTAGACTCTAATTAGAGAATCAAAGAAACTGCTATCCAAAACCAGAGTCAATCCGAGTTACAGAGACGAATGTTGAAGTTGTGCTTCAGGCCCTACTTGATCACACAGTAAAGAGACTTTGTCTTTATCTTAAGGATGTTTTTCAAAGCTGCGATGCAGAAGAATTAGATAACCTAGAACTTATAACAAAATGGGGCTGTGATGGCTTTCATCAAATTCCTTATCAACAAAAGTGTTCAGATAACTCGAACGATGACTCGAACATATTCCAAAGCTTATTGGTGCCGCTAAGACTACAGTCACATATTGGGATAGAATAAAAATGTTATGGCAAAATCCCACACCATCATTCACTTGATTTTGCCAGCGAATCCGCATTCGATTTCTCCAAGAAGCTGTGAATATTACGAAGAAAGAAATAAACTATGTCGAAGACTAAGCAAATCATCTGCTGAAGATCAAAATAGAAAAGTCAAATGGAATTATCAGTGGCCTTGTTGAGATATTATTAAAAAATTAAACAGAATCCATTTAAGCCAATTTTTAGAATGTCAAACTTTGTATAAGATAGACTTTTTATGGGAAAACGTACAACTACCCTAAGTCAACATATAAAACAATACCCATTACGTTTTTTTAATATTACTCCATACCCTAAGTCAGCGCCTCTTCACCCGATTAGTACAATAATGCCAGAAATGAAATCGGAGCACCTAAAAACATATAAAACGATACCCATTACGTTTTTTTAATATTACTCCCCTTCCCCTCCCAACTCTAAGTCAGCGCCCCTTTACCCGATTGGTAAAATAATACCAGAAATGAAATCGGAGCACCTGAAAACATATAAAACGATAACCATTACATTTTTTTGATATTATTCCCCTCCCCCTCCCCACCCAAAGTCAGCCCCCCTTTACCCGATTAGTAAAATAATGCCAGAAATCAATTTAGCGCCCTCAAAAATCTCCGGATACTAATTTTGACAAGTTTAGAGTCAAAAACAACGACGTTATTAATTTTGTCCGGTTTTTGAGGCCAAATGCTCGTTAGTGCGACGTTCCGAAGTAATCGGTGTACATACATAAAAACGACATAGCCAACGAATTGAGAACCTCCTTCTTTTAGGAGTCGATTAAAAATAAGGTTAAATTACCTGAATTAGCCATAGTGAACTTAAAGGGAAAATTGAACCGCGAGAACTTGACCATTTTTCAGGAATCCACCCTCGATATTTGAAATCAGGGGCTTAAAATACATATAAAAACTTTGATGATGCTATATGTCTTCGTCGGCTATGAAAATCCACTGGGCTCCCCGACTTTAAAAGATATAAACTTACTTTATCCAATCATTGACTACGGATCTGTTTTTAATGGAACTGTATAGTTTTAAAACACAATTTGAGAAGATTGGTCCACAAATTAAATAACAAAAGAATTTTTAATATAATTTATATCCATATAAAACGGCGTTATTTTTACGAATATCGAAGTTGGCGCCACACTTAACCCGACTGACCCAACAAAACTTTCCTTAGAAAGAATATTATGTCTTATTTATTTTCAAGTTACCATGCCCTCAAAACAACTCATGATCCTCGGAAAATATATTTTATGTTGTTTTTTATTTTGTTGGGACGCCTAACGGTAATACCTTCAAAATTTATTCCTAAAAAGAATTTGCCTACCCACGGCAACAAAAATTAATTGTTTTTACGGTTAGTTTATTTTTATTTCTCTTACGTGGATGGTAAATGTTGGTAAATTATACTTTTTCTACAAAGACGAATCTTGCAATATAAAAACAAGAGAGATGAAGCTTTTTTATTGTATTTTTTGGTGAAAAGAGCAGCGTTCTAAGGTTTTCAAACGATTTCAATTATTGCGTTGTTGATTATTACAGAAATGTACTAACTTGTTTATATAAAAAAATGTTTTCAGAAGCAATTTGTAATTTCTTACAATACAGAGATTAGATTTTCTTTTAGAAGTTATTTTATTTCAGAACATTGCATTATTTAATTTCGCTTATATCAATTGTATTGCGCAAATTACATTGCAACATTTCTGAATTTTTAACCGACTTCTAAAAGAAGGAGGTTCTCAATTCGTCGAGTATGTATGTTTCTTTTTTTATGTATGTACACCGATTACTCCGGAGCGGCTGCACCGATTTGAATGAAATTTTTTACGTTATATTCAAGAAGTTGCTGCGATGATCCCATATTTTTTAGATGAAATTGGTGCAGTAAAATCCAAAATAGCACTTACAATATGGCGGCCAAAAAAATTAATTTTGTCCGATTTTCTCCAAAATTAGTATAGGATAGTTTTCGAGGTTGCACATAACGAATTCAAAACATTTTAAAAAAATTCAATATGGCGGATCCAATATGGCGGACCAAAAAATCGATTTTGTCCGATTTTCTCCAAAATTGGTATGGTGGAGTTTTCGGGGCCTCGCATAACGAATCTGAAATTATTTTTAAAAAAATCAATATGGCGGATCCAATATAGCGGACAAAAAAATCAATTTTGTCCGATTTTCACCAAAATTGGTACGGGAGAGTTTTCGGGGTCACACATGACTAATTTAAAATTATTTTAAAAAAATTCAATATAGCCTATTCAATATGATGGATAAAAAATTAATTTTGTCCGATTTTTTTCAAAATTGATATAACACATTATGAATTTGATATTATTTAAAAAAAAAATAAATAAAAATGGCGGATCTTAGATGGAGAATTAAAGATTCTACATCTCTCGATTTTGTCTAAAGTCAGTATTGGAGGATCTTTGTTAGTGTTAATTACGAAATTAAAATATTTTTGGAAAACTTAATCTGGCAGATTCGATATAGTGTCCTAAAAATTTTACATTTTTCGACTTTCTCCAAAACTGATATAGAGGGTTCTTGAGGGTGTATATTATGAATTTAATAGTATATTTTCTGGATTCAATATGGCGAACGCAATATAGCTGACTAAAAGTTTTACATTTTCCGATTTTGCCTAAAATTGTTGGGTCGTATGCAAACTCAATATGCAGTATAAAATATATCGGGCTAAGAAATTTACGTCTCAAGTTCTTTAAATATCGATATTGGAAATTTTTGGGGTTTATATTACGAATCTAAAATTATTTTGAAATTTAAGATAGTGGATTACTATGACATACTAAATATTTGTTTGACACAATTTTACTGGTATTTGAAGGACTCTCAAAGAATTTTTAGTGGTTCATTTTAGGGTGATTTACAATTATGGATAAAATGGGTACTTTTTTTCCACCTTGGAGCCATTGCGAGGTACACTAATCTCGATTAGCACTTAGTTCAAATAATTTATGAGTATCATAATGAATTCAAAATTAAAAATCGAAAAATAATACCGACTTCTAAAAGTGCGCTAAAAAATGAAAAATAACTAGAAATTTTTATATGAAATTGAAATTTTTGAAATAGGTGCCAAATTTTTTCTAAATGAAATAAATAACTACTAATATATACAAATTATGCTAAGAAAGCAATTTCAAATAAAGTATTTTTAATCTGTTTATGCGGACCACATTTTGTCAGGTATTAATTTGGCTCCGACTTCAAAAATTTCAATTTCATATAAAAATTTCTAGTTATTTTTCACTTTTTATTGCACTTTTAGAAGTTGGTTCAATTTTTTTTATAAAAATTTTATTTTTCGATTTTTAGTATTGAGTTCATTATGATATCCATAAATTATTTGAACTAAGTACTCTTCGAGATTAGTGTACCTCGCAATGACTCCAAGGTGGCAAAAAAGACCCCATTTTATCCAAAGTTTTAATCTCCCTAAAATGAGCCACTAAAAGTTCTTTGACTCTTAGAATTCTACAGATACCAGTGAAATGGTATCGAACAAATATTTAATCTGTCATAGTAAATCCACTATCTTAAATTTTAAATTAATTTTAGATTGATAATATGGGCCCCAAAAGCTTCCAATATCGATATTTAAAGAACTTCAGACGTAAATTTCTTAGCTCGATATATTTTATACTGCATATTGAGTTTATATACACTAAAGAACCTTGCAATATCAATTTTAAGCAAAATCAGTAATCACTCCCTCATATTGTATCTTGTCAACCTAATATTGTAAAAAATTAACTTCATATTCATAACACACTACCCCGAAAATACCCTAATACCAAATCTGATAAAATGCGAATAAGGTAAAATTTTCAACTCACTATATTAGATCCGTCATATTGAATTTCAAAAAAATAATTTTAACGTCTTAATGTAATCTAAATCTAAACCCTTCATAGCCCCCTAGTAACAATTTTAGATGAAATGATATGCCATATTGCCCCTGACATTAGATTTTCTTAAAATAATTTTGTATTTGCTATTTACATCCTTAAAAACGATTCAGTAACTCATTTGACCAAAATCGAAAAATGTAAAATTTTTAGTCCGCTATACTGAATCCTGAAAAAAATATTATTAAATTCGTAACTTACACCATCAAGAATCCCCTATATCAGTTTTGGAGAAAATCAAAAAATGTAAAATTTTTAGGATCCCCCAATACTGATTTTAGACAAAATCGAGAGATGTAGAGCTTTCAATCCGCCATCTTGGATCCGCCATATTATTTTTTTTTAAATAATGTCAGATTCGTAATATGCGATCTCAAAAACTCCCCCCATATTAATTCTGAAAAAAATCGGACAAAATTTATTTTTTATCCCCCATATTGAATTTTTTAAAAATGATTTTAGATTCGTCATGTGCGATGCCGAAAACTCTCCCGTACCAATTTTGGAGAAAATCAAACACAATTGATGTTTTCGTCCGCCATATTGATTTTTTTTAAAAATGATTTTAGGTTCGTCATGTGCGACCCTAAAAACTCCCCGTGCCAATTTTGGAGAAAATCGGACAAAATTGATTTTTTCCGCCATATTGGATCTGCCATATTGAATTTTTTTTAAATATTTTGGATTCGTTATGTGCGACCCCGAAAACTTCCTCACACCAATTTTGGAGAAAATCGGACAAAAGTAAATTTTCTTGTCCACCATATTGGATCGGCCATATTGAATTTTTTTAAAATAATTTTAGATTCGTTGGGTACCACCCAGAAAATTTCTCCCTACCAATTTTGGAGAAAATCCGACAAAATTAATTTTTTTGGCCACCATATTGTCAGCGCCATTTTGGATTTTACTGCACCAATTTCGTCCAAAAAAATATGGGACCACCGCAGCTACTTCCTCAATATAACGTAAAAAATTTCATTCAAATCGGTGCCACCGTTTCGGAGTAATCGGTGTACATACATAAAAAAAAAACATACATAGTCGACGAATTGAGAACCTCCTTCTTTCAGAAGTTAATTAAAAATTCGTAATAAGAAACCTTCTCATATACAACTATATATTGTTGGTAACAAAGAAATTTTGATTAACTTTAATTTTATTATATTCTACTTTAATATCCTTTTTATTTGACACCAGAATTTTTTAAATGAATTTTAATATTTCCAAGAAAATTTTTATTAATCTAATAAAACTGATATTAATTATATTTTTACGTGAATTTTTTTTATTAGTGTCATATTAATTTTTTTATTAAAAGTCATTTATTCTTAAATTATTTTGAAATTAAGTTTGGCACATTTTTTATTGAATTAAGTAATAGGGAAAAAAAATTTAAAAATTTTCAAGATGTATAGAAAGGTAAAAGTAGTGCCATGATTGTTTGTTGCCTCATTGGTGATATAGCGAATTAGCGTTTACTAAATAAAAAATAAATTATATACCATCAGGTTAGCCTTAGTAGTCAATAAATACAACATGCAATCGTAGAACGATATACAAAACAAACAAAAATCGTCTATTCGTACTATTTTTCTTATGAAGCCGCGTTTATCTCATACATTGTAGTATATACGCTATATATAACTAGTGTACTGAAGTATGTTTTTTGTAGGTACTTGTATATTCATACCAATATTTATATATAAAGAATTTGGATTCAGTCAAATGTAATCACAATCATTCCTTCATTTCCCTCTGTTTCTGTATTAGTACCCCCAGGTCATTGGAGAAATCAAGGTCCGCGCATCATATTGGCGTTCGCTGATGATGTCGATATTGTAGGTAATACAACTATCAGTGTCAAGGAAGAGTTCTTCAAACTGAATAATGCTGCAAAGAAAGTTGGCCTACGAATCAACGAAGAAAAAACAAAATATATGGCTACAACAAGAACGGAACAGCGAGACAGAATAGAACAGAACGTGACTATGGACCACTACAATTTTGAAAGGGTCCATCAGTTTAAAAATTTGGGAGCTACGATCACCTCTGACAACAACATTACACAAGAGATTAACAACAGAATACAAGGAGGCAACCGCTGCTGGTATGGGCTGCAAAAGATAATGAAATCGAAAAATATATCCCGCCGCACGAAAATAAGAATATAACAAGTAGTTATAAGACCGGTACTGACATATGCATGTGAAACATGGACGTTGACAAAACAAAATGAGAATAGACTGAAAATCGCAGAAAGAAGAATGCTTAGGGGGATATACGGACCGGTCAGGGACAACACCATACAGCAATACAGAACGAGAACAAACAAGGAATTGGAGGAACTATACAACCAGCCAGATATAGTGAAAATAAAAAAAGCAGAAATATTAAGATGGCCGGCCATGTTCTGAGACAAGATCAACGTATCGTCAAGTTGGTATGGGAAGAGCGAGAGAGAGAGAGAGAGGTCATTGTATTGTGGATTTTTTCAATGTGCTCGTCCCACTGATTCTTGTTCTCAAGAATGTTGTTAATACAATTATGGGAATCATCTTCACGCTATTCATTTCCCTCTCTCTACGTATTTGTACCCCCGGGTCATTGTACAGGGTGTCTCAAAAGAAAGTACACATTTGTTTTGCTTATTGCGTGAACGCAACTATTCCGAGCGGCGCGGGGGGTATGTCAATCGGTAGCCTGGCTCTTGGGAATTTAGTCGCTATGGAGCGTTTCTCGGGAGCGAACCGTGCTTTGTGCGTACGTGAGTTTTACAAAAACGGTAATTCGGCGACTGTAGCGCGTAGAAAATTCTGCAATTTTCGACATATTCGTCACTTAAATGATGCGCCAAGCGCTCGGCTTATTGGAAAATGGGTCCAGAAGTTTGAAGAGACCGGTTCAACACTAGATAAACCAAAATCCGGGCGTCCGAGGTCTTCGAGAACGGTCGAAAACGTAGAGAGTGTTACTCAGTCTGTTCGTGACGACCCAAACGTTTCGATTCGTAAGCGTGCTGTTGCTTTAAATGTGCATAGGTCATCATTATTCCGCATTTTATACAAAGATTTAAAGCTGAACCCCTATAAAATTCAGTTGGTGCAAGAATTGAAGCCTCAGGATGCTGGTCAGAGGCTTGACTTCGTAAACCAGATGACTGAACGTTTTTCAACGTTTACCAACATCTACTTTTCGGATGAAGCCCATTTTCATTTTAATGGTCATGTAAACAAGCAAAATTGCCGCTACTGGAGTGCAAACAACCCAAAACACAAACATCAGAAACCTCTATATTCGCCGAAAGTGACTGTATGGGCTGCGATGTCGGCGCGAGGAATTATCGGCCTGTTCTTTTTTGAAGATGAAAGGGAAAGCACAGTAACAGTGACTTCAGAGCGGTATGTGGAGATGTTAGACGACTTCTTCGTGCCTGAACTGCAAAATTTTCCTGGCTATAATCAAAGAACATGGTTCCAGCAAGACGGAGCAACTTCACACACGTCCAACATGTCTCTGCCACGAGTGCGTGAAATTTTTCCTGGTAAATTGATCTCAAAGAAAGGTGACATAAGTTGGCCTCCACGCAGTCCTGATTTATGACTTATGGACTTTTTCCTATGGGGTTATGTCAAATCAAAAGTTTACGCCAACAAACCGACTTCCCTGGCACATTTAAAAGAAAATATCCGTAACGAAATGGCAGACATCACGGAGATTACCTGCCGAGCCGTCATGGGCAATTTTAGTGCTCGATTAAATGAATACCGTGAGCGCAACGGATTACATTTGGACGATATCATTTTTAAAAAATAAATTCCCAAACAAGGTATTTTAATATGTAATAAACATTTTTTCAATAAAGTCCTGACTTTTTTTTAAATCGATTTTTTAAATGCGAACTTTCTTTTGAGACACCCTGTATTTGTCGATTTTCTCAAAGTGATCGTTACACAGATTCTTATTCTCAAGAATGGCGGCTTGCTTGAATATTTGAAATAATAATATAATGTCTGGTCTGTTAAGAACAGCTGTCTGGTTCATAAGCCTAGTACAGCTTGAAATGATCCCTTTGCAGTGTAGATTTCAGGCTGTATTCGTAAATACTAACTTTCAAATGGATGATCTTGGAAGCTGAATCGTCTCTCCTAGTACCTCTATATTACAGATCTTTGACATCCACTCGGTATATGCTACATTGCCATTCTTATTGGCATTGGATTTAGGTATCTCTGTTGGTGTTTTCAGACAGTTTTCGTTGGAATAAACTGCTATTTAATATTTATTAGGAATCTTTTGATTGCTAAAAACATTGACTCTGATGTCGACCAGTAGTTAGATCTTAATTTGTTAATAGATTTCTGATTGACTTCATTTCGATGTTTGGGTGTTGCCCATGAAGGAACTCTGCAACCTGACTACTAATTTCTCTTAGTCTGTTTAACGATGAGAACCCATGCTATGTTCCCTCAACCATAGCAGTGTTAAGTAGGTTGAATGAAGAAATGCTAATTTTGTTAAAAAAGTTACTAGCAAACTACTTGCACGATGATTTGAAGGGTAATCCATAGATGAGTAAAACATAAAATCGAACATCAACTGAATATTGGAATTTTTTTAAACATTGATTTTTTGTTTATATTATGGAAAGTATTGAATGAATTACATTACTTTTAGGGGACTATTTGTAGATATTTAAAAAAACTAGAATATAATTTCACGTAGACCCCTATCCGCCGATTTTTCACCGAGAAAAGCAAGAAAAACTCAATATGGATTTTTAAAAAAAATTCATATCTTTGGTAATTTACAATGTTAGGCAATGATTTTCCGAGAAATGATAGTTTGTTGTCTACTTCAAACAGGTTAGAGTTGAAATTTGTCGCATTGGTAGCATGATACGAGTAAACGCAAGTCCGAAGTGGAGCGAAGCAGAGATAGTGGGAAGTTACAAGAAGCGGAGGAGAAAAGGACCGTGGACACGCCAGACGCTACGAATACATTTCATATGAGGACATAATGGACCTATGAGTAGTTAAATAAATAAATAAACGTATACATTTATATATTTTTATTCAAAGAAATTTCTCTATATATTTAGGGACATTTTAATTAAACGTGGTTCTTAATATATATGTAATCCGTCGTATGTATATTTATTGTATGTTATATATATATATATATATATATATATATATATATATATATATATATATATATATATATATATATATATATATATATATAATACCCAAATTATTTAATTTTCTTAAGGTTTCATCTTTTTCGCCTCTTATTAGATTTAAAATTATTTATTTTTGTATACACTTTGTGCGTAAGATATCTGGCAATATTTGAAAAACAGTTTGATACTTTAGGGTATATCTTAAGTTACCCTAATCTTCAAAGAATATTAATGTAATAAGTTATTTTTTTCAAAAAAAAATAACACTTCTTCAGAATATGACAACAGAAAGTAAAAAGAAACCAAAAGCTGTATTATATTGCCATAATTTTAATAACTATCTATTTACTTGGTACTTTTTTGGGTCATTATTTAGATTAAGTGAGATCTAGGAAAATGAGATTTTTTTTTCTTGAGAATTTTTTTACTCGCTCCTCATTTATGTATATAAATATATATATATATATATATATATATATACATATATATATATATATATATATATATATATATATATATATATATATTATAGGTAGTGAGGTGTGATAAGTTTTGATTATGAAATGCATATAATTGTATAATGACATGATAAAATATATAAAAATTAGGGTGAAGGTTAGACATTAGTGCATTTAAAGTAAGAATAATAAACATATTTCACTCTAAAACACATTTATCAAATAAACTAATAAACAATAGCTATTTTTAATATTGTGTGAAGTGTTATTGACTAACGACAGTGACTAAAAAAGGAATTTTAAAACAATATAGTGAAATCCACAAAGAGGAGAATCCTGATCACCCATTTTATAAATAGTGCGGGTAAAGATAATATTAGTGAGAATAAAGGTCAAATAATAACCATTTAGTGAAATATAGACACTATTTATCAATAATTATTTATAATATTCTAGTTTCAACTTATTTCAACAACAATATTTATAAAAACTTTGTTAAAAATATTGCAAATCTGTATGAATAGTATAAGAAAATGTAAATTATAAGTTAATTTTAAAAAGAAACTAGATTGAAATAGTACCTAATTGTAGGTAAAACGTTGTTAAATATGATTTTAATATTAATACAACAAGAATTATCAATTTGAGCAAGATACTATTAAAATTTAAATGTATATGTAAAATTGCTTTAGATGTAATCAAATTTTATTTATCAATTTTATGTGCTAAATAATAACAAAAAGTAAAGTGTAGATATATCAAAATGTCAGGAAAGTCCAAAATTTACATAAATCATAATTTATTTTCATCAAATATAATATTTAGATCATAATATCAATAAATTATCAAAATTTTATCATAAACTGATAATTAGGAATCCATTTTGGTTTTGTATGTCCAAGCTTAAAATTCCATCTAGTTGCCAGTTCACGTCAGATGGCCGACCAATCAAAAAAAATTAAAACAAAAATTTATATTACGTCACAGCTAAATATAAAAGTCAAAATTCATTTTTTTAGGAAGTGCAGGCCAATCAGTTATACAATAAATATCGATGTTCTTATTCGTAAAAAGTAACACAACCTCACAATTTTCATTTATTATTTTTAAAAAAATAAAGGAAGGAGTGGTTATTAATCGGTTGTAGTGTAAACATCGCTAGTCTTTTTCATTAACAGTACCATAACCTCAAAATTTTCATTTATATTTTATAAAAACAAAATTAAAGTTAGACAGTGCAGATTAATCTGTGGTAGAGTGAACATCGCTTGTTTCATTCATTAAAATGTTGAAAAGGGAAGAAACATAGAGCGTGGATAGGGAATTTCTGGAGATTGAAAGACAATTTTAAAGGAAGGAAAAGAAGTTTACTAAATTAATAAATAAATAAGCAGCTGTGAAAAATATTTATAAGTTACAATAGCTTGCAAAGGAGAAAGGATTTTTTAGTATTTTTTTTAAATTAATATTAATTAAAAGATATTTATCTAACGTGTAAGAAATAGAAATTTTAGATTTGCCTAAAAATAGCTTGATAAAATAGATATATACTAACCTTATAATGAATATGGGGCTTCGGTGGAACGTCAGGTCAGAGCCAGTACAAAATGAAATTCACTGATTCGAATATTTCTGATACAAACTTATTCCTAACCTCTCTTATTCCACTTCAATTAGCAGGTATTAACACGCAAACTCAACAAAAACAGATTGTGTTCCAAACCCTCGTCTCCTATGAATTGCGGGCCTCTGAAATTTGAATTTATTAAGAAAACCGAACAAAAGTCTTTAACGAAAATAGAAAATTATGAACTCGAACCACACAACTTGCACCATATAATAGAGTTCTCTTTGCCACCCGAGCTTCAATACAGTACAACTTATCTATGACGATGATAGATGGCTAGGTGAATGCTTTGGCTGGAGCGAAATCGGTCCAATATTGATACTGTGTCCCAGTAAATACAAGAGTATTTCAAGCTAGAGCTATTATAACAAGAGTAAAGCGAAAAGTGATCCTCCGGTTTCCCGTCATTTTGCAAACTATTGGAAGCGGACATTAAACTGCAATAGAGAAGATTTGGAAATACAAACTTCAAATAGCTAGATTATTCTTCAAAGGATATTCTTGGTACAACATTTCAACAGGAATCCACAAATGACTTACTCCATTGACCAGACATCATAGCATTTGCAATATTACCGATAGGTAAACTATCGAAAGATGTACAAAAATCAACGGACAAGTTGATAAGAAACTATCGTCTAGACTTTGACCGAAAATCTTCTCGAGAAAAAATATGATGGATGTGTTCCAAAACTTTTGGCGTCGATAGATCCTTACACTGTTTTTGACATAGTAAGGATTCGGATAACAATTCATACGTATTGGAGAATGAGAAAAGAGCTGTTAACAAAGAAGGCAGTGATTAAAAAGTTCTTTTTATTATTTTTATTACAGTCGTATTATTTATTCATTTATGTGAATCAATAAAAATTGGTACTTACAAATTATTTGCATTGATATTTATTAAGAAGTCTTAAGCATAGAGGAAAAGTACTTTCGCCTTTTTAACGATTATCGATATACATGTATTTATTATTATAGCATTATATTTAAAGTGTACCTTGAAGTCAAGCGCAATAATTTATTCATGGAAATACAATTATTCTTTTGATTTTATTTTTAAAGCGTTGAACCACATTAGACGTTTTTCGAATTTATTTTCATGATTTTAAAGTTTCAGTCTGCTATTGTTGGATCCGATTTTTATTTTTAATATCAAATCCGTGCTTTCGACCCACCGTGTTTTGACGACCTGAAACCGGCGGAAAGTCCTTGCCCGACACCATTTTTGCTGGAAACCAGGAAGCAAGCTACGATACAACAGTATGCTTTATTTCACTTCTTCAACATGGTTAAACGGGTTGTCGATTTTCCACACCTGTATATATATATATATATATATATATATATATATATATATATATATATATATATATATATATATATAATTATTTTTTCATTATGTTCATATATGAATATAGTCGTAGCGTCTGGCGTGAACAGCCAGCAGCTCTCTTCTCTTAGGCTACTCATAACTTCCGACTACTACTGCTTTGCCCGGGAAGCATTTTTAGCAACTTTCGACCAAAATAGCAGAATTCTACTTGCAAAATCTGATTGGTAAATTTTAATCGAACCTATCGGGTTAATAAGGTGGCAAAAAATACTCTAAATTGCTTACGTTGTAATTATGCAAAAATCTTCCACCTGTTTAAAGTACACATAATAAACTATTATTTCCTGAAAAATCTTCGCTAAATTTTGATTTACCAGATATATGATATTTAAAAAGAAAAAGCCTTTTTTAAGCGTTTTTCTGACTTTTTTTTAGTGAAAAATCGTCGAATAGGGTCTATATAAACCGTTTTCTAGATTTTTTAATTATCTACAAATGGTCTATTGAAAGTAATGCGATTTATTGAATACTTTCCATAATATAAACAAAAACAATAAAAGTCACCTTTTTACCTTTTTTATTGTTTAAATAAAAATCCAACGCTCAGATAGATTTGGATTTTGTGTTTTACTCTTCAAATCATAATGAAAATAGTTTGCTATTATATTATTTTACATGAAAAAATCTCTGTTGACTGGGATATAATAGCTGAAGTTCATAATCGCGTTAAAAAAATTATCCCGAGAAAAAGTACAAAAAAATCTTTTAAAAAGTATACCAAGAAATTATTCAGCAGTCGTTCCGAATGGCGGGCAGTTTCGTTAAAAAGGTTTCAAAATAAAATGTACTTCTAAGATTTTTTGCTCTCGTCCGGTTTAAGGTTTAAAGTAATAACTTTTTAGTTAAACCCACAAAAACATTTTTCCAGCTGTGACCAAAAGTCCCAAAAAATAGCGTAAAAGGGAAAAGTTTTATAATAAAGTGACATGCGAACTACTTAGCTTTTTGGTAAAAATGAGCGGATTTAAAACTTTTTTAATTAACGAAAGAAACTTAGTTGCAGTGGCTATATTTTTTATGATGACAGTTAAACTTTAACTCTTTTAAAGTAAAGGAAATTAATATTTTACCTGCTGTACTAAAATGCAATCGAGTCGGTTTCCTGTTAAGCATCTTTTAGTATTGCATCATTAAAGTTGATGCGATCTATATAGTCCATCTTATAATGTTCCTTGTGCAACTTTACGATAAACTATTATAGTTTATATAAGTTTATTCGTAAGGTAAAAGAGAATGGAGGTGAAATTTTCCGAACTGCTGATGGCAGCTTCAGGGTAGTAGAAGATAATAGAATGCAACCGGATTGCCATTTTAAGGAAACTCAACGCCCTGAAGAGAAGCAATACTGTGATTTTTGAGGACCTGACCAAAAGAGGACTCAATTTATATTTAACAGTTTTCGAAAAATCTGGGAAACAAAATGTATTTACTTTTTGCAATAATGTATTTGTCAATATAAATAATAAAAAACAAATTTAAAATGACCCTTCTGAAATAAATCTCTAATAGGAAGTTTATCGATCGATTGTGGGAAAACTATAATTAGGAAAAATCTGAAAATTTGATAGTATGCTAACGTGCATGGGGGAAAGTCGCCTGAAATATTTTCAAGATGGCGGCACTTCCAGTTATACCGAAAGTATATGTCAACTTGCTTATTTTAAATAGAATACCCTATATATTATTGCATTCTTGATTTCTACGTAAAATTCTAGACATATTTTATGTATAATATTCTATACTTAAGTCTCACAATTTTGGACATATTTAAATTATTATGTCAAAAATGACGTTTGCGGACCAAAACTTAACTATAAAATTTTCCTATAAGGAAGTTTTTATTATGTAATTTGGGTGAGTTTTTTTGTAGACGAAGATCGACTTTAGTAGTCTTTTTATGATATTTTGAAAATTATTAGTAGAGTGGTCAAAAAAGAAAATAAATATTATATTTAAAAAATCATCAAAAGTCAATTTTTTCAAATACAAAGCACCTATTTTTATAAGTTTATCATATTAAGTATTAAAAATAGGAGTAACTTTGTATATGGTTGTCTGTTTCAAAAATTTGTGGTTTTCAAAATATTGGCAATTTAACATTTTTCTATTGTAAAAATGCTATACAGATTTTAAGTTTTGTTATTAGTTGGCCATGATGGCTAGGCGTGGCGAAATAAAACAGTCGAACCTGTAGAATTGTCACTATTTCTTGCCATTTGACATTCATTAATAATAATCGTGCGGGGCGATTAAATTACTCGCACGAAGATTATTTAAACTTATTTATTATTTATGGAGAATGTGATAGAGTTATTTCAAGAACACTACCAACTGTTAAAAATATTATAAAAAACTTCAACTTTGGGTCTATAAAAGCTAACGGAATAAAAATAAACTAGTTTTTAATAAAATAAAGTTACAAAAATAATTTGAGTAAATGTTCAAATTGACGCCCTTGAACTTCTAAACATTTTTCGCACCTAAGCAGGAACTCTTTATGGGTAGCTCTTCTTATTGACTGAGGATTAAGTTCTTCAAATGCTATTCTGATAATTTATTTTTGATTGTCCCCCAAATAAAAAAAATCAAGTACTGTTAAGTCGGGAGAGCGAGGTGACCAAAGATGTGGCCCATTCTTGGCTATCCATTGATCATAAAACAAGTTTTACAGATGATTGTTAACTAAATGACTATTATATGGAGGTGTCACATCATGTTGAAAAAATATATTTCTATGATCAGTCAGCGGCAAGTTATCTAAATAGTTCACTTCCAAATTTCTCAAGGTGTCAAAGTAGCGCTCACCTATAAGTTAAAAAACGAATTTTGTATCTAGAAGTCTTCAAAAATGGCTAACTTACCATTCAGATTATCTTGGTAGAATTCTAGGACTAGGACGTCGTCATTTCTTATAGCACAATACACGTTAAACTGCCAAGACTCTTGAAAATTTAATTCTCTAAATAGATTTACGTTTGAGTCGCTCCAATAGTGGGAATGGCGTCGATTAAACAATCCATTTTTTGTGAATTTGGCTTTGTTCGACCAAATAATATTATCCGAAAACCAGCATTTTCTTGTGACCGAAGTAAAATAAATTAATAGAACTCTACTTTTCGTGGAAAATCAGTGCCTTATAAATGTTGTACTATGAAATATATATAAGGATATATATAAGGACTGTGTTTCTATAAAATCCTTAAAACTGATGTTTGACATAATCCAGACTCTAATGCTACTTGCCTTGTAGATATTGTCGGATGTGCGGCGTAATATCTTAAAATAGTAGTTTCAATATATTTGGTTTATTTCTATTTCTTTTTGTTTTTATGGATCCAAAGTACTTGAAGTTTTCTATAATCCTTTTAACAGTTGGTGGTTTTAGTTTCTGTTTCTGAGGATACCGGATCGCGAATGTATCGCATGTTCTTGAAATAACTCTTTCACATTCTTCATAAACAATAAATAAGTTTAATTAATCTTCGTGCGTGTAATTTAATCGCCCCAGCAGGATTCTTACTACTGAATGTCAAATGGCAAGAAATAGTGACAACTCTAGAGGGGTCGATTGTTTTATTTTCACCACGCCTCGCCGTCATGGCCAACTAACAACAGATCTAAAAGCCGTATAGCATTTTTGCAATAGAAAAATTTTGAATTTCCAATATTTTAAAAACTACAAATTTTTGGAATAGATAACATTATACAAAGTTACCCTTATTTTTAATGTTTAATATGATAAAATTATAAGAAATAGGTGCTTTCCATTTGAAAAAATTGACTTTTGACGATTTTTTAGATATAATTTTTATTCTTCTTTTTTGACCACTCTACTAATAATTTTCAAAATATCATAAAAAGATCACCAGTCAATCCTCCTCTATAAGAAAACTAAACCAAATTAAATAATAAAGACTTTCTTACAGGAAAAATTTATAGTTAAATTTTTGTCCGCAAACGTAATTTTTGACATAAAAAGTTAATTATTTCCCAAACTGTCAGTCTTAAGTACATTTTACATAAAATATGTCTAGAATTTTACGTAGAAATCAAAAATACAATAATATGTATTATGTCCCTTGTAAAATAACTAACTTGACATCTACTTCCGGTATAACCGGAAGTGCTGGTATCTTGAAAATATTTTAACCGCTGTCCCACATGAACGTTAGTACACTGTCAAATTTTTAGATTCCTTCTAGTTATAGTTTTTCTACAATCGATAAAGTTTCTGGAGAATTACACTGTATATAAAAGAAGAAATTCTGACTAGCTGACTGACTGATCAATCATCGTACAGCCTGAACGGTTAAAGAAATTGACTTGAAATTTCGCACACCCATTCATAATATGGTATAGGTTAACAATAAGAATGGATTTGATGATATATTTATTAGAAAGGGTGAAAGTGATATTAAATGTGTAAAATTACATGATTTTCGTGATGGCATTACAAAACACTCAACTAATTCAGTCAAGTAATTGTTTTTATTATTATAAACGTAATTAAGTCCTGAATATACAAGTGAAACTTTTTCTACAATCTATAATCCATTTATTTATACGATAAAACAAATATTTTGCTGGCGAAGCCGCGACGGGTAATTGTTATTTATTATTCTAAACATAATTAAGTCCTGAATATGTGAGCGAAACTTTTTCTTCTTCTTCTTCTAGGTAGAACCAAGTTCTGTTATCTATACAATGCCTTATCAATCCTCGTTTGAGGTCGAAATCCAGCTGTCTCTCCATCTTTTGGGGGGCCGTTCAGGCGGCCGTTTGATGTTTGGTTTCTCTCTCATCACGGTTTTTGCTAGTCTGTCATCGTCCATTCGTTCCACGTGATCTCTCCATTGCCTACGACGGTTTCGAACCCACTTCACAACATCCCCCACTCCGCTGTCCTCGCGTATTTTTGCGTTTCTTATTCTATCTCTTAAACTTGTTCCCGTGATCATTCTCAGCGTTTTCATTTCTGTGGTTCTCATAATTTGTTGTGTCTTTGTGGTTTCATTTCTTGTTTCTGCGCCGTAGGTCAGTATTGGTCTTACACAGACCTTATGAATTCTTGCTTTGCTCTCAACCGTCATATGTTTATTGTTCCAGATTATGTCTCTTAGTTAGCCTGATATCATGGCCGCTTTGTTGGCCTGTATGCGTACTTCTTCCGTTACTGTCCTGTTACTTGTTGTATGTGCTCCTAGGTATTTAAACTTCCCAACCTGTTCGATATGCTTGTCATCAACCATTAGTTTGCATCTTACCGGTTCTTTTGCTATTACCATTGCTTTGGTTTTCTCCACAGATATCTTCATATTATACGGTTTGACTGTTCGATTGAGATGGAAAAGCATTCTTTGTAAGTTGTCCTCGCTATCTGCTGTCAAGGCAACATCGTCTGCAAAGCATATAATCTGAACGGTGTTGTGTCCCATTGGGTACCCAATATTTGTGCTTTTTACCTCATCAATGATTTCGTCCATGATTACATTGAAAAGTGTTGGACTTAGGCTATCACCCTGTCTTATTCCTATGGATAGTGGGATTTCCTCTGTTTGAGTGTTATTTGTTTTAATTACCATGGTGTTTTTGGAATTCAGTTCGTATATTGTGCTTATGATTGCTTCGTCTACTTGTTTTCTTCGCAGTAATTCTGTTATGTGTTCCAGTTTGACTCGGTCGAACGCTTGTGTAAAGTTCACAAAACAAATGAACAGCGGTTTATCGTATTCGATAGATTTTTCAACCAGCTGTCTGATAATAAATATACTGTCGATAGTAGAGCGGTTATTCCTGAAACCCTGCTGTTCTTCGCACGCCCCTAACTTGTCTACTATCCGTTGTGACAGTATTTTGGTTAACAATTTAGCTGAACTATTCAGTAGGCTGATTCCCCTGTAGTTTTCGGGTTGTTTCTTTGATCCTCTTTTGTGGATCGGAATTGTGATGCTTTTCCGCCATTCGTTGAGTACTGACGTTGTGCGGAGTATTTTTTGAAATAGAACAGTGAGCTCTGTGACAAGGCTGGGGCCTCCGTACTTTAGCATCTCATTCGTAATTTGGTCGGTACCAGGTGATTTTCTGTTTTTTAATTTCTTAATTGTCAGGTGCATCTCTGCTTCACTGATGTTAACATCTGTTAGTTCTGAGATTTCTTGTTGGTTTTCGTCTACATTGTTTTCTCTAGCTGGTGCCTGGAGTAAGTCCTTAAAATGGCTGACCCATTGTTGGCTGTCGATTAGACTTAGTTGAACGTATTCATTGATTGTTTTTTTTCTGTTCCTCAGCATGTTCCATATTTTCTTTTGTCCTCCATATAGGTCGTGTTCCATGTCTTTTGAATACTTTTCCCAGTATTCTTTCTTTTTCTATAATTTATAATCCATGTATTTATACGATCAAACAAATATTTTGTGGGTGAAGCCGTGATGGGTAAAATACTAGTAATATATAACACAAAAAGTAAGTAAGATTAGCATATCTCTAAAGAATAATTATAGTAATTTGATTGTTGAGCGGTTTTCTAATATTTTCTAGTATTGTATGGCTTGTGGTATCCCGTAGGTTGGGGATGGATTGGATGCGGGGGAGGAGCTTATTGTCTTGAACCTAACGAAAGTCTGTGATACCTTGAGAGGGGAAGGAGTAAATAAGATTAACATAAATAGTCTCCGAAAAAAACATTGATAACCTACTACTTTATCTGGAGAAAATATTAATTAATATTCTAATATCTGAAATGTGGAATATTGACGCAATGGCGGATGCTTTTAATTAATTTTATTATAATTATTTTTATTATAATAATTCGAAACAAAATAAAAATAACGGTTTGATTTATATAATAAAAGTTCCTTGTCAGCCAGCGTAACAAATATAGAATTTTCTGAAACGACGGTACTAAGATATATTTTTGAGGTAAAAAATATTAACTTTCTAAAATTTGACGCAATTTCTTGATGATTCTGAATAACACTTAGTTAATATAAATAAATTAACTATATTGAAATTATTGTTGGAGATATTAATATTGATTTACTAAAATATGTAGACCTAAACGTAAACCGACATTTTAACCCTAAAAGGGTATATTTCCTGCATTAATTACCTAACGAGAGTTAGAGAAACTAGTGAGGGTATCATATTTTCGTTAAGAGCAATGCTGTAAAACGAAATGGTTTTTATATTAATCCTCTTATAATAAAGAATTTAATGACGGATCACTATGGTGTATGTCTTTTTATGAGTTTTTATAAAACTAATGATATAACTTTTTTAGATGGAGAATGTCAAGGAACAAGAATTTTTAATTAGAAATTTGATATACGGTGGCACAAGAGTTGTGAAGCTTTAGATGTAGAGTGCTGCTGGTAGCGCCTTTTGCAATGTACATTAACACTCTAGTCAGATCTTGTTTTCTCATCCTAAAAATCCCCAAAGACCCAAATTTAGCGCAAATTAAGCTTTTATTAGGATAAATATTTACAAAAAAGCTTCAAAAAATTATTAATTTGATACTCGCTCAACTGTTGAAAAAGTTATTAACAAGTTGTACATCCAAGAAATCAAGAAAAAGAGAGATATTGTGTATTTCGGTGTATATTTTTTTTGAATTGTCGACCAAACGCTTTTGGTCTTACTTAGACCATCTTCAGGGCTCAGACCCTAGAAACAAGAGAAAATGCCCAGTAAATAAGTTTTTTCAGTACTCACCAACTACACTCACACATCAAAGGGCACAGTACAAGTCAAGTCACAGTTAAATTGATTAAACAGCTAATCCAAAATTAAAATTAAAACGGTTACAACAACGGGAATATCAATACTATTATAAACACTCAACTTTAACATTAAGAACTTCAAAGATTAGAATGAGGTTATGCCGTACACAGTCATAGCATAACAAAATATCTCAAAATCAAAATATATACGTATTTTCCTATTCTGCAAATTCCCTGTACCTAGCGAGAATTACGAATAATCTAAAAATTTGGGGTGTTTCGTCCCTAGTGCCAGCCTTAGGACTCCTCAGTAGGTTTCGACTGATACCTTCCCAGACCCGTTGTCGTACTATATAATATTTGATTCTGATATTTGAACTTAAATTGTGGCGAAAATTGACGGTGAGATGCAGTTTACACAACACCCCCGCCTCTAGACAATCAACCTTCCTTGAGAATTGGAGATTTGTACTCCGGATCTCGATTATAAGGAAGGTATGATTGTTATATTGAGGCCTGAGAACTGCGGGGACTAACACCCCGTCGCCGATTCGGTGCGGCTACGCACCCATGCCACATGACGCCACAAGTTCACGTTCCCATGTCCAGGGATGCCATTTCGTATTCTGCTAAGGTCCCTGTACCTAGCGAGAATTACGAATAATCTAAAAATTTGGGGTGTTTCGTCCCGGTGCCAGCCTTAGGACACCTCAGTGGGTTTCGACTGACACCTTCCCAGACACCCGTTGTCGTACTATATAATATTTGATTCTGATATTTGAACTTAAATTGTCGCGGGAATTGACGGTGAGATGCAGTTTACACAACAGTATGTAAGTATGAGCTTGAGCAGAAATTCCCTGTATAAATTCTTTGATTCCTTGTTTATTACATTTCTTATCAATATTCATTAGTAAGGAGACAAAGGGGAGGCAGTAGAAATTTATTGATTTATAGGGTTACTGTTATTGACTATTCTGTGATACATTTCGAACACTTGAGTTCAGTGGCGTTAAATATTTTTTCCTCTTTGTGGAAAAGCAATAAAATACATGAACATATGAGTAATTAAAGCTTGTTGAAATATGTATACCAATAATATATTTAGAATCAAACGTCTGAAACTGAAGAAGTGACCTAAGAACGAGAGGGAAAGAAAAATTTACCCAACTAATTCTCCTTTTGTCTCCTTACTAATAAATATTGATAAGAAATGTAATAAACAAGGAATAAAATAATTCATACAGGAAATTTCTACTCAACACATTCTTGTATAAATTTTGATGTTCAGCTAGTTTTAATTGCTTTGTTATGTTATGACTGTGTGTGGCATAACCTCATTCTCATCTTTTAAGTTGTTAATGTTAAAGTTGAGTGTTTATAATAGTATTTATATTCACGTTGTTGTAACCTTTTTAATTTTTAATTGGGATTGACTGTCTGTGACTTGATTTGTACTGTATAAAGGCCACGTTGGTGTTGGAGACTGTTCTCGAAATGTCAAGGTTGAAGTGTGCCCTTTGACGTGTAAGTGTGAGTACTAAAGAAGCTTATTTACTGAACATCTTTACTTGTTTCTAGTGTGTCAACCCTGAGAATGGCCTAAGTAAGATCGAAATTATCTCTCTGTTGGACCAAAGTAAATTGGTCTGAGCAATTTGCGCTGAGTCAAAACTATAGAAATATAGACTCTTTAGCAGTGACAGATCCAAGGGGGATGGGGGCAATTGCCTCCCTTCGAAAAAAGCTTTGAATTCAGAAAAATGTATCCAACTCTGCACCTCTTACGCTAGAAATATGAGTGCCGTTGGCATTTCCTCCCTCCGTCGACAACTCGCGTTCGCTTGCGATCACACTCACTAAAAAGCTTTGAATTCAATAAAATAGACTGGACTCTACCTTTTACCTAGGAATGAGAATGTTGTTGGCATCGCCTCCCTTATACAACTTGCGTTTCCCCCCTCCCAAGAGCTTTGAATTCAGAAAAATTGATCCGACCCTGCTTCTTACCTAGGAGTGTGAATGTTGTTGGCATGTCCCCTTCCGTTGACAATTCGCCTTCGCTTTCGACCATACCTCCCCTTCCAAGAGCTTTGAATTAAGAAAAATAGACTCGACTTTACCTCTTACCTAGGAATGTGAATGTTGTTGGCACCTTCCTCCCCCTCCCCTTCCCGTCAACAAATCGCTTTCGTTTGCGTTCGCCCTCCCAAGAGCTTAAAGTTCAGAACCACCCCCCCCCCATGGACAACGTGCTTTCACTTACCATACAGTATTGTTATATCACCCCCCCTCTCAAAGAGAGAGGCTGGATCCACTGGTGCCCTTTAAAGAAATCCTGTATAAACTGACACTTTCATCATCTACTTAAGTGATAAAATTATTCATGACCACAGAGATTCTTTTCCTTGGAAAACGAACAAAATTCGGGCAAAAAACCTGTCAGAATAGCATACTGCATGAAGAAAAGGAAACTATAGTATTTGGTTTGTAATAGAGAATTAGATTTTAAAAGTACCTTCTTGGGGAGACTTAATCTTGGGGAGACTTAATAATAATAAGTACATAAAAGTTAATGTTAGCCACTAAACTTTTTTCCATTTTATGAGATGTTTGTTAAATTAACATATACTAAAAATGACTAATTGTAAGCAGTATATAACACATGTATGGCATATGACAATCATTTTTTAATAAATTTGTTTAGGATTTGTTATTGAAAACGGAAAAAAAACTTTCTCTTTATATTTAGAATTTCGATCAAAAATAAAATTTCAATCTTATCGTCAATAAACGGGGCCAAAGGCCACGGAAATTGGTGAAAACAGAATTTTAAATTTCTTTTTCAGTAAAGAGATATTTTTATAAGACAGGATTTTTATGCTCATACAGCATATAGACATCTTAAACTTTCAAACTAGAACAGCCGTCGTTTTGCAGATTGTTTAAAATAGACTTCACAACTAGTCAGATTAAGTTATAACCGACTTCTCAAAGAAGGAGATTCTCAATTCATCGAGTAAATATGTTTTTTTCATGTATGGACACCGATTAATCCGGAACGGCGGTACCGATTTGAATGGAATTTTCAGGAAGTTGCTGCGGTGGTCCCATATTTTTTTGGACGAAATTGGTGCAGTAATATCCAAGATGGCGCTGACAATATGGCGGCCAAAAAAATTAATTTTGTTTGATTTTTGGGGTCGTACACAACGAATCTGAAATTATTTTTAAAAAATTCAATATGGCGGATTCAATATAGCGGACAAAAAATTTAATTTTGTCCGATTTTCTCCAAAATTGGTGTGGGGGTGTTTTCAAGGTCGCACATAATGGATCCAAAATATTTTTAAAAAATTCAATATGGCGGATCCAATATAGCGGACAAAAAAATAAATTTTGTCTGATTTTCTCCAAAATTGGTACGAGGGAGTTTTCAGGGTCATACATAACTAATCTAAAATTATTTTTTAAAAATTCAGGTTCCAAGAGGGCGGATTAAAGATTCTATATCTTCCGATTTTGTCTAAAATCAGTATTGGGGTATTTTTGTTAGTGTATGAATTTAAAATATTTTTTGAAAACTCAATCTGACAGATTCAATATGGTGTCCTAAAAATTTTACATTTTTCGATTTTCTCCCGAACTGATATAGGGAGTTCTTGAGGGTGTAAATGATGAATTGAAAAGTATTTTTTCAATTCATAATTTGTATCGAGCTGCTTAAAAATATCCACCAATCCTCATTCTTTCTAGGTGATTTTTAAGCATTGTGCGTTCAGTAGCACTCCGAGGGTGATGTTTTTGTGTTTTTGTTAGGAGTGTCCTTATTTTTCTTTGCAGGTTTTTGATGTCCATTTTACAATTCCAAAAGAGTAGCTTAGCGCAGAGCAAGCATACGTGTTGAGAGCCTTCAACAAATGTCTACTGTTTAAGTTAGTTCGTAATACCCTCCTTACCCTCCTGACAAATTCGGTTGTCAATTCGGCTTTCATAGTGCCATGGTCAATTCCTTTAGCCTGTTTCATACCTAGATATTTATATGTTTGGTCTGCTTCCATTGCAGCTATAGTTTCACCGTTCTGCATTTCAAAAGCCTCCGGTTGTATCTTCCCTTTAACGATGTTCAAGATACGGCACTTGTCAAGTCCAAATTGCATTCCGATATCCCCGGAGAACTCCTCTACAATTTTAAACATTTGTTCTAGTTGGTTTCTGGTAGCACCCATCAGTTTAAGATCATCCATGTATAGAAGATGATTGACTCTTATTACCTCTTGGTTGTTATTTCTAATATTGAAGCCGTATCTGGTGAAGTTCAAACGACGTGATAGTGGGTTCATTGTAAAGCAGAACCACAATGGGCTAAGTGAATCGCCTTGAAATATTCCTCTTCGTATCGTAATGGTGTTAGTTTCGATGGTGTCGCTGGATGGCACTTGCAATTGGATCCTAGTTCTCCAGGTTGACATAATGCGTTCTAAAAAGGAAACAAAATTATTATCGACCCTGTACATTCTTAATATAGTTTTGAGCCACTCATGTGGCACTAAGTCGAAGGCCTTTTTATAATCCACTTAAGCAGCAAAGAGGTTTCTTCGGTTGGTACAAGCTTGGTTACATATGACAGAGTCAACAATCAATTGTTCCTTGCATCCCATTGCTGCCCTCGTGCATCCTTTCTGTTGAGTTGCAATGGTGTTATTTTGCTCACAATGTGCATAGATGCGTTGGATCAAGCAGGAGGTGATCACCTTATACAGTCTGGGAAGGCAGGTGATTGGCCTATACTTAGCTGGGTCATGTGTGTTGTGTTGGTCCTTTGGTAGGAGGTACGTAATACCTTCGGTCAAGAACAATGACATTTTTGCTGGGTTAAGAAAAACATCATTAATAAAATTAGCCAGTTGACGGTGCATACACCAGTGGTTCTGGATCTCGTCGAGACCTGGAGCTTTCCAGTTATGGGAATCCTTGATTATTATTGAAATTTCCTCGGTGGTAAATGGCTCAAACTGGAGCTGGTCGTAGTCTTGGCAGATTTGGTGTTCTTCATTGATCCAACCAGCTGCGATGTTACAATTGGCTGGTGTGGAAAGTATACATTATTACAATTATCATCATTATTATTACTCTCATCGTCATCACTATTATTACTCCCTTCATCATCATCAACATCATCATTATTATTATAATCATAATTGTTTTCTCCCCTATTATTTTCATCGCCTTTGAAAGAAATATTACAATAATTCTCAATTGGATAATCACTTACAATATAATCGTCAAATGTAGTTTATCCTGCATTTCTAAAAATATTAATGTTATCAACAAATGTTTGTTTCATACTATATCTCGATAAATATTAACGGAACATTAAAAATCAATCTAATTTTTAAAATCCCTAATTAATAGTATACTGATGATCACTGTAACAATTTTTTCGCAATTACAAACGCATCAAACTACAACAATTTATTTTTTGCTATGTTTAATAATAGTTTTATTAGAAAAACATATCATCCATTGTTCGAATTGAAAACGTCCGAGTCTATTGCTATATCAACAATTTTGAAATAATTGATTTGAAAATTGCTGCATACAATAGTTTAACCATCTCCGTATGAGTTCCTACTTAAATAATCCCTTAATATTAATAAACAACTCCGCAGCAATTTTTTGCAAAAAAAAACTCTATCTCAGCTTTTAGTGGTCGTACACTATTTTTTTTTCAAAACGTGCGTCAAAATCTCGATTTCAATAATTGTCGAAGAGTTGTTATATTTGTTTATCTTCTTCTTCTTCTTCTACCTTCTATAATAGGTCCCTGACCTGTTCCTTCTTCGATTTTCCTCATTCTGGACTTAAATTATCGCTCCACCTTTTCCGTGGTCGACTTCTACTGCGTGTACCACTAGGCGATTTATCTTGTGCGATCCTTACCAGTCTATCCTCTGTCATTCGGCTTATGTGTTTGTTCCATTGTGTCTTACGCTGTAAGACCCACTCATTAATGCAGTCTGTGTTGCATGATTGCCTAATGTTATCGCTTCTTTCTCTGTCTAGTAGCGTTTTTCCTGTTATTCGTCGAAGTATTCTCATTTCTGTAGTCTCCAATAGTTGTTTCGTTTTTGTGGTCTCTGTTTATCTGTTTCAACAATTTAAGGGCAACAATTCATTTCGTTCTTTTTTGTTATTGTTGGTATAAGTCTGCAACTTTCATTTGCATACCCGCAGACCGCTCTACAGCCTCTAGATCGCTGAGAATTTAAAAAAAAACTTATAAACAAAATCACTATGCGAAAAACTATTGATATTTCCATTTGAAATTTGGCACATTTGTTGTATGCAACAAGAGGACCCTTTACTTGCAAGATAAAACTGTTTTTTAATATTTTAATTGTTAAATAAAAAAATTGCCCCAAAAAAGAAAATGTGACATAACATACTACATAATTACTATTATCATTCTGAAGGTTTCTACGTAATCAGAAGTCTACTAAAAATACATTTCAAAATCATCTCATGTGGGACTAACTCCGCCGACCTATAATGAAAATCTAACATTGTTCATTTAAAATTAGTAAGATAAATTGTTCTTCCTTGCAAAGTTTTTAAATTACTTAATCCATCAGTATTCTAAAAATAAATAACTACCCAATTTGTCTAAATATATCATTTTAATATTTTTACCGAACATCACGTGGGCTGGTTTTTTCGTGGCTTTTCTCTGAAAAGCTCTAATATACATGTTTTTTCTAAAGAAATATTCAATGTCAAATGGTTAAATCAAAATAAAACTTGGCATTTTAATGTCGTATTTTATATTTTATTCGCCACTGCCCTTTTTTTTCAGCCGAAATTCACTTTCCACTGAGTCCTATAAAAATATTTCTTCTACCGTAAAATCCCGAAAAAGAAAACATGAATAAAAATGTTTTATGTTTAAGGGATATTGATACCACTTTGCCTTTAAATCAAATTCCAATTTTATACCATATCCTTTAAAGTGGTAAAACAGTGTCTTGATTGCGGGCAAATGTTTCTTTTTATTATGCAGAATCTCAACTGCGCAGATGAAACTATAATTGCGGAGTTATATTAAATAAGTTAAGACTAACAATATTCTTAATTATACAGTGTATCTAAGAAAATGTGAAAAATCTCCTGAATATGAAAAAAATACGGGAAAGGAATACTACAAATTCATATAAACTTTTTCCAAATAGGCCTCCTTTTCGGAGATATTGACACCCAAAGAGCTGCAATGGAATCAAATTTTTTACACATAATTACTGACCAACAGTTGTAACGAAGTTACTAATTTTTTTGGCATGAGTATGTTTGCCGGGATTTAATTTATTTATTTTACATCCGAAAAATCTGATTCTTGCGGGAAAAGATTGCTTAAAGTTTCAATATTACCGGAATATAATTAGATTTACCGCGTTATGCCGGGAAATATCATTTTCCGAGATTTTCAGAGCGTCCGACCATAGTAATCGCGCGCCGCATACAGCAGTATTGTATGCGCGATAACTGCACGGCGTCACACGTCAGCGTAGTGGGAGCTCGGGCCGTCTATTTAAGGCTGAGCAAACCATTATTTCGCTGAGAACTGCACGTTCTCCACCCGGGTCAACAGTCCAAACGGACTGGACTGGGTCACTTGCCGGACCGCATCTTCCTGGTCTAGCAATGTAAGTGAGGCTAGGCTTGTGAGTATATGGTGTTTTACCATACACTTCCTTCCTTACATCTTACCCCTCTAATGGCCAGCATTGCCGAGGACCCTTATAAGAACGGGCAATGATGTGTCATCCTACTGTCACTGCCGAGGACCCTTATAAGAACGAGCAGTGTCGGTTCCTTTCCTAATTTCCTACCGCTATTGGTCGACATTGTCGAGGACCCTTATAAGAACGGGCAACGTCAATTCCTTTCTTTCCTTCCTACCGTCACCTATACACACACGCACTGATACCGTAAGTTTAGTTTTGTTTCCGTATCAACCAGGAATGTGTTTTACCGCCAGGTGCCCTCTGATGTCCGTTGATAAGGGCGCTTAACAACTGTCGCCCCGACGCTTATCGCCACCGCCGCGTGTAAAGACCTTCGCCGTGTAAAGACGCCACCTATCGCCGATCGATGCCCGGTTATTGTTACCGCGTATATCGCCGACGGTCGAATTTTAATACGAAGCGCCGTGAACCGTGAACGCGGATTTTAGGTACGAGGCTCGAAATTTTGCGTATGAGCCGTCGAGAATATCGTCGCAACCGTGTAGTACGAGGTACGTGAATAGCGTCGTGAGTGACACCGCCGGGTTACCGTCTTTAGCGCAACCGACCAGTATGAGCTACCGTGATCAGCTCTCAAAACATACTCTTTCCCTCCAGACCGTGTAATTGTTAGTTTGTTGTACATCTTAGGTTGTAAGTAAGTTTTAGGCCATGTCTTTTTATATAGGAATGGAATACAGGATACAGGATGTTTTATAACCGTTTGTTTTATTACCTAGTCCCATTTTTAACATTACATATAACAATTGGCAGCCGGCAGCCACCAGTAATACGCACAATTGACCCCTGGCTTGCCGAGGTGGCGCCCGAGAACCGACCACCGAGTGGATGTTTTGACCTTCAGGCAGTCAAACCGTTGATCAGTGGAGAGAGCAGGGATATCCCGAATTTAAGTAGATACCGCCGAACCCCATTCTTTTACGCCCTGTAGGATAACGTTTTTTAAATACCTTTAACTATTGACTAAAAATTAAGTACTCTTATTGAATATGCAAATATGCATCTGATGTGTGGTCATGCAATTGCAATGCTTTGAAAGCCAGAAGGTTATATCAGACAGATATCCTAATCGTACTCTTTAAGATCAGAAAACATTTCAACGAGTTGACCAACGTCTATGGGAGGATGGTAAGCGATTCCATTTAATAAGGTAATCTTATTAAATTTCTTCATAGTTTTAAGAAATTTTGGGAAAAGAGCTACTGATGCTGGTCGGAAAAGAAGAGTAGGTTCGCCGCAATTAGAGGTAAATATTTCAAGTGCTGTAGATGACACTCCTTCAACGAGCACTCGAAAACTATCAGCGCAGTTTAATACGTCGAAAACATTAATACATAAAGTTATTCAAGAACAGCTGTTATATCTATATTATTTGAAAAAAGTGCAAGAACTTTTCCCCGTAGAATGCAGTTTGCACACTGGCTATTGGGTCAGAAACGAAATAATATAATCTTCATTAGCACTATTCTTTTCACGGATGAAGCAGGGTTTGCCAAAAATGGTATCATAAATTTACACAACTGGGCTAATAAAAATCCCCATATAACTAATGTTTCGCATCATCAACATCAGTTCCAGTCAGTTAATGTCTGGGCAGGTATCATTGGCAATTTTTTTATTAAACCATTCGTATTGCCGGCAAGACTGAATGGAGAACTTTATTTGGAATTCCTCCAGTTGACTTTTCATGCTTTAGTAGAGCATTTACCACTTGAAACTCGCCGAAATATGTACTACATACACGATGGGGCACCACCTCATTTCAGCGTTGCTGTGTGGGAATATCTAAATAACGTCTATCCAAACCATTGGATGGGGAGAAGAGGAACTATTGCCTTGCCTCTTCGATCTCCCAACCTAACGCCGTTAGATTTTTGTATTTCACTTAGGTCCATGGTAGAAAAGAACTTCTACCAAGAATTATGTTTCATTGTGCTCACATAAGGAACAATGCTGAGTTAATGTGGCGGGTACAGCAGTCCTCAATTTTACGTGCCCGCAAGTGTATCAGACTTCACGGAACCCATGTTGAACCTTTTTATGAAGTTTTTAACTAAGCAGTTTAACTTTTTATTGAATCTATGGTGACAGGCTAAAATTCCTCTTTTTCATATTCAACCCGACGGAACTTAGGAGACTAAGAGTGTAAATAAAATGGCATTTTTTCGAAAATGGTTAGGATTAACGACATGAATGAAGAGTACTTAAATTAAGTCAATAGTTAAAGTTATTTAAAAAGCGTTGCCCAAAGTTTTTATCATACAGGGCGTAAAAAAATGGGGTCATGAGTATCACAGCTAGTTCGTTCCTGTAGCTGTGAGTAATCCACAACACTTTCTTGAATACTAATTTGAAGCATCATACCTGGTATACATCATATTAAAAAAAATTGAAATATACCTGGTGGTTCAATAATTATATGTAAAAAACTTGATTCCGTAGGAGCTCTTTGGTGTTAGATATCCGTCGTAACATTTAGGTTGATATTATATTTATTTTACTATTTCCTTTATTTACCAGAATTAACTAATCTTTGTTTGTATTATAAACTTAATGTTACTTAGAACTTTCTAACAATTGTCAATCTTAAAACTTTGTTTAGTCTCTAAGAACGTTTCTATTTTTCGACTCAAAACTTATATGTTGAAATAATCTTAATTAAACTAAGTACAATGATCACTCTATTCCTAGTGGTATGACAAATTCTTATTTCACACTTCTTAAGTTAAAAGATAAACATACTCGAGTCGAAGGATATCTTTATAGCTGTGTAGTTAAGAAAGTCTTATTTAATATTTGATTACAGATAAAACTGTGAAAGATGTTCACTTTTAAAACTCCATTCATTCGGAATAGTGTAAATATGTGACTCTTTCTTTTTTATCAAGACAGTTGTAATTTAGACCTAGTTCACGCCACTCGTAATATTAATTGAACACTGGACTCTGTATTTTTTTTCAATCCTAAATAATAGAATAGTTATTCGGTGTGTAAATTGAATTCACGACGCTCTCTATCCATTCCTATAACGTACTCGTACAAGGAAGCACGCATAAAATACATCCCTGGTGTCCATCATTAAGAGCGATATAACATTGGGAACCCATATCTCCGAAGAGAATACCCATACGAAAAAAGTTTGTATGAAATTGTAGTATTCCTTTTACGTGTTTTTTTCATATTTAGGAGATTTTCCATATTTTCCCGTACACCTTGTAGAAGTCATGTGAAATCCATGTCATTGTATCCATCATCTTCAGCCTATTTCTGTCCACTGCTGAACATATGCCTCTTCAAGAGATTTCCATCCTCCTCTATTCTGAGCTATTGCAATCCAGTTTGTTGCTATTCTTTTGAGGTCGTTTGTCCATCTGGTCGGTGGTCGTCCCTGAATGCGTTTGTCCGCTCTTAGTCGCCATTCCAAAAGTTTTTTCGTCCATCTGTTGTCCCCTACTCTAGCCACATGTCTGACCTATCTCCACTTTAACTTTGCAATGCGCACAATGACATCATCTACCCCCGTTTTTCTCCTAACTTTCTCGTTTCGGACCCGATGTCTCAGGGACACCACCAGCATGGAACTTTTCATTCTGCGTTGTGTTATTTGCAGTTTCTTAGCAGTTGTCACTGTTAGTGTCTCTGATCCATATGTTTAGACTGGGAGAACACATTGGTTAAAGTCTTTCCGTTTCAGGTTTATGGGTATAACTGTCTTGAATATATCCGAGAGTTTTCTATAAGCAGCCCATCCCAAAGCTATTCGTCTGGATAGCTCATACGTCTGGTTGTCCCTGCCAATCCGAACTTAGTGACCAAGGTAGTTATATTTCTCGGTAATTTCGATGATTTTTATAGGCTCACTTGGTACTAAATTTGTTATCATTTTTGTTTTGTTTTAATTTATCTTCAGACCTGTTCTTTATATTGCCTACTATAGTTCTCTGACTTCTGGTAGATCGTTTGATATTAGGACTGTGTCATCAACGAATATAAGATGGCTCAATCTTTTCCCATCTATAATAATGTCTTTCTCTTCCCAATCCAAAGCTTTAAATGCATGTTCTAGCACTGTTGTAAACAGTTTTGGGGACATTGTATCTCCCTGTCGAATTTCTCTTCTTATTTTCATTTTCTTCGTCATAGTGTGTAAGTTAATTATTGTTGCGTTTTTATAAATCTTGAAGATGATGTTGGAATATCTTTGGTCTACCCTGCATTATTTTAATGCTCTTAAAATTGATACCAATTCCACGGTATCGAAAGCCTTATGAAAATCGACAAAGACAAGATTTAGTGGTCGGTTGTATTCTACAGTTTTTTCAATAAGAGTTTTGATACATTGCAAATGGTCATTTGTCCCGTAGCCCGAGCGGAACGCAGTTTGCTCTCTAGGCTGGTAAAGATCCAGTTTATTCTCTAGTCTATTGGTGATTATACGAGTGTAAAGTTTATATAAGTGGCTCAGGAGGCTGATGAGTCTAGTTCTCAAGGCTTATTTCGTCGCCCTTTTTGTGAATGAGGATCATAACAGAGTTATTCCATTGGGCCGGAATAATTTGGTTTTCAAGGCATAAATTGACCAACCTTTTAATTTTCTCAGTAAGAGCAGGACATCACATTTTATGGACTCTATTATTATTTCGTCTTCTCCCGGTGCTCTGTTGTTTTTCATTCTCTTCAAGGCGTAGTTAATTTCTTCACTTGAGATATCAGGCATATCTTCAGAGTCCTGATTTGTGATTTTTAGTGTTTGGTGTTCCACTGGAGACTAACAAAATAAAGCAACCAACAAATCAAGAAGGATACCATTTCTAGATGAGTGGAACTCACCTCTTAAATAACCGGATAGTGACCATTGGTGTTCTAGTTGTTGGAATGTTCTAGAGGTGACCGAATGCATTAAAATGGGTGAAAAATAGCGAGAATAAAAGTGGCTATGATGATTTCCATTTCCATTCATTTTAAAAATCTTTGTTATTGCTTTTCGACTTTAACAAGTTAGTGACCTAGTGGTGTAAATATACAGTACATAGTATAGATAAATATAACAGCTATTTTAGTTGCGTACTGTATCATTTTCAGCCCAGACAGCACGTTGGTTAAGTGGTTTTGCAAATACCAATTTTGGTTTGTTAGTCAATAAACTTGCTCGATATTAGACGAGACAATCAGGTTACAGCGTGGCCCTTGCCTGAATTACAAGAGATGTCATGATTTACTTGAAAGGAAATTAGATGTTCTGAGTTTTATCTATTGATTATTATTTTATTTTTATCATGTTTTTACGGGGAAAAAGGTCTGAGAAAAAATCAGGTACCGCAAGGAGCGCAAATTAATAAATTGTTGGTTTAACACAGCACATACGGTGCTGGTATTATTGGTTTGGACTTTAATTTACATTTATGTAATTAATTATTTTCGTAGAATATTGGCAATTTATAATAAATAGGCTTATGTTTAATTGGGTTATTTGAATTAACTCTATTAATAGTTAGATCTCTAGTCAGACGTGATGCGTTTGTTTTGAATGAAATAAATTCTTGGCTTATTTCTCTGACATAGTTTGTCATTAATGGCATGTCAGTAATATCGTGTAAATCTTTTATTTTTGTGTATCTATTTGAGGAGGTTTTGTTTCGTAAAAATTTGTTTTGCAGGCATTGTATTTGCAGCATTTGGGTATCAGACATTGAACACCATATTCTAATTATTTGCTTATATAATATAAGTTTATTATAAGGTGAGAGTATAAATTTTGAGCTTTTTAGCGCATACAACGTTGATTGTTTTTGTTGTATGGTATTTAAAAGACAGGCGTAAATCAATGATGATGCCCAAATACCTTAAATACTTTACTATTGATGATGATCCAATCATTGACAGGTGTAGCCCTCGAACAAGAAGAAGTAAGAGAAGCACTGTGTCAAGCCTATACATATTTTTTGTACGACAATTAGAATTAAAATAATTATATTTTTATCTCTGGTGAACATCAAGTGTGATTTATTTTAATAAAATTTAATTTGTCAATGGATGTAACGCTATATTGGAAAAAGTTATGTAGGTCCTTTTGGCCAGAGAAGCTGGTTTTATTCTTATTTATCGAAGAATAAATATACCAGTAAATAAGTGGCGTCCTTTAAAAACGGAGAAAACCCATTTTATTTCCTTTGTCCACGTTTCGCTTTAATTTAAATCTTTTTCAAGACTCGGAAAAGCAGTTTTATTAAGTTAAATTTGAAATCAAAAATACACAAACTTAGGTTAGTCCAATTTTTCGGCAATATTAGTAGGAAGGCGATGGCACACATGAAATAAAATATATACCCCGTTACTACCGAAAACGGTACGGTTTATAGGAATATATTTTAATTTAAACTAGGAATACTCTTTGCATACGTTACACAGGAAACGGTAACTATTTATACGCTTTTCCATTGAGTATGAGTCTGAGTCACTTAAGTCTAAAATTAGCATATATCTTTGGTATCTAGTAAAATAGAGTATTACCAAATTAAATATTAAACTAAAATCGCCACAGTTTAGTTGAAAGTTGGTAGTCGTAACAGCGAGCAAAAATGCCAAGCTAACCTCTGTCCCGGAGAGTAGGCGTGGATTTCTTGTGAAAAAAATACAAATTAGCTTGTGGTTGTGAAACTTGATACTTTGTAATTATGAAAAATGATTGAAAGAAAAAAATTTGAAAAAATAAATTGTAGCTGGAGAAGGTAAAATATTTTAAATAAACATTACAGACGTTACGACCATAAAAAAGATCCAATTTAATATGTAAATAAGCTCTAGTACTTACTGGTACCAAAACATAACACAAACACTGTATATTTCAGGATCACTGTGCAACACCTTGCAAGGAAAAGAATGAAATTAACTTAAATTTAAAAAATTATTTGGATTGTTCTCATGTAAACTACAGAAAAAAATAATTCTAAATTGCCTTTTATTCCGATAATGAGACTGCTAGCTCTGTAGTCTCTATTAAATGAGGCGGCAACACTGCTAATCTGCATAGTTTTGTGTAGGTTCTAGTGCTCATTAAATCCCCTAACTTATTATTTAAGGTTCAAAGAATTCCTTCGTTGAAACGTGCATAACTGCCAAAATTCATGTGTTCAGGTTTATTCCGGTAAAAATAAGTCAACAGACCATAAAATAGGTAAAAGATAAGGTAGCCACATAACTAAACTCAATTCCCAAAAAAAATTGAACAATTTTCCACCCCAAAATCCCTAAACGATGGTCTAAATAAATTGAAATAGAAAACCTACAGCTTTTCGAGTTGATTCGATTAGAAAAAGTGAAAGTGAAGACAAAATAGCCTCGGTTTTATGTCTACGTATTAGGCTTCTTCTTATAAACGTAAAAATTTTTTAAAAAGCTGATGAGCCTAAAAATGACTGAAATGCGAATTCCTGGGTAATAACAGTCGCCCAAAATAAATTTGTTAGATTAGCCATGCATTAATCGTCAATATTTTCAGCTCAAAATGAAATAAGTAACTTATTAGCTATTTTTAAATTTAAAAAAAAAAAAGTTGCTCGCCGGTTATTACCGACGCAAACCTTGCAAATAATAGTTTTCTCATAAAAAGTTTTTGCAATATTATTTTATTTTTTCTGATTTCTTAATAATTCACATACATTAGAAAATATAGATAATTTTGACATATTTAACACAAATCACAACTGTATTTTTATTATTTTTAATTTTGGCACAGAAACCGTTTTAAGCACATTCAGACTAAAACGTAGCATTTTTCTCTCAAAAAATTTATATAACATTCATCTTTCATAGTTTTTCGTTGAGGAAAAAACTGCCTGGTTTAACGATTTTGGACTAAATATAGATGTGGAATCCATATCTTTTGGGTGTCTCACTAATCTCAAATAATATATAAAAACAAGCACAAACAAGATAAATCACTAAGGATACACTGTAAGGTGAACTTTGCTCACGGACAGAAATTAAATTGAACTATCAGAATTTTTATTGTTGCAGTAAATTTATAAAAGCTTATAATATTTAAATAAAATTAAATATAATTAGATTTACGGCAGTCCTCAGTTACCTGCGGCATTGGAGCAGGTACGTTGGAGGTTTCGGTAACAGTTTTAAAACTCTTTCTAGTTCTTGAATAGAGTATAGGAATGTGTATGCTTGCGATCGTCCCTCCCCTTCCCAAGAGTTTTGAGTTCAGGAAAATAAACCCGATTCTGCCTCTTATACTAAGATTATGTAGGCTGCTCGCATCCTATCTCCCTGTCGACAACTTGTTTTTTCTTGTGATCACCCCCCCCCCCTTCCTCTCCAAGAGCTTCAAATTCAGAAAAATAGATCCGACCCTGCCTTTTGCACTAGAAATGGGAATGGTGCTGGTGTCCCCCCCCCCCCCGTCAACAATTTGCTTTCGCTTGCCATACTGTACTTTTGTGATATCACCCCTACCCTCCCAAATGGAGAGAGGCTGGATCCGCCCCTGTTCCAATATACAGATAGAGACATTAGATTAGAAAAATATTTTATAATTAGTAAATGTGAGAAAAATAAACATTAAACTTATTTTATTCCTCCGATGAAGAAGATTTTTGGGGGATTATCATGCTTGCGACTTTTATCAGTTTTAAACGAAGCATCCTCTCTTATTTTTATATAACTGATATTTCCTAACCAAATAAAAACCGGAAGTGCCTTCGCAAATTCTCAGTATTTACCTAAAATAAAAGACAATATTTTCGAGATTTATTTTACTTCTTGTTCCTTATCATTCATTTTTTATTACAAAGCATTAACTCGCCAGTTAAGCCCCAAATAAATGTTTTTTCAGGCGTGACCGAAACCCTGGAAAATCACATGAAGAGAGAAGTTTTGTATTCGAGGAAAATTAAAGCTTCTTTGCCTTTTTATCAAAGGTAAAAGAATTGGATTTAAGGGAAAATAACATAATAATAAAGTCAAATACCTGATCTGGCTCTTTAATTACAGTTTTTTCACCAATGAGTAAAGCATATCTTGTTTAACATTGTTTTAGGATTCAGAGTCTTGATTTGGCTTGTTCGAAAGACAAATAAAACATGGTTATTTTGTATAGCCACTCTATGAATCTAACAAAAAATTAACCATCTTGAAACCAACACATCATTTATGTTCAACATTTTTTATTTTCTGTAGAAGTAGTGAAATCACTCTATATGTTTTTTTCAAAACTGGGATACTTTGGCTTGGGGAGGAGTGCAGTGGAGTGATTTAGGTGTTATCTTGGAGATAGAATGCAAAGAGTGTGCATTGGCAATGAGAGGTCTGAATTTGTGACTTTCAATAGGGGTGTACCACAGGGCAGCATTCTTGGGCCGCTGTTATTTTCGCTGGATACAGCTGATTTCTGTAAATTTATAAAAACTTATCATTCTCACCAATACGCTGATGACTTGCAAGTCTAATGCTCGTTTAATTTAGTCGATATGGCACAGGCTGCACAACAAATTAATGATGATTTACAGACCATTTTGGAGATATCCAGAGGTCATGGATTGTGTCTGAATGGTAAAAAGTCGAAACTTCTTCTTTTTGGTTCGCACAGACAACAAATTGTAGAGAGTAATATTTTTAAAATCAAAATTGGTGATACAATGTTGACGCCGTCGGACTCTGCCAAGAACCTGGGGGTAATGTTTAACGCACAACTTCACTTTGAGGCACATACCTCGAATTTATTGCAAAGGTGTTATTATAAGCTAAAAATTCTTTATATGCATAAAGATGTCTTAGCAACTGATATAAAGTTGAGGCTCTGTGACTCTTTGATATTGTCTTTGGTGTCATACTGTGACATTGTGTATTGGCCAGCACTTACATTACGTGAGACGAATAGTCTCCAGGGACTTCAAAATGCCTGCCTTAGGTTTTGCTACAGTATGAGAAAGTTCGATCATGTGACACCTTTATTTCGGGCATCCCGATGGTTTAATTTAGAGGAAAGATTCTTTATAGCAACCCTTGTTCATAGGATTGTGTTGACAGAGGCACCTTCATATATGTCTAATAAATTGATTCGTGGCGGTGCTGTTCATGGGAGGCAAACACGTTATAGTTCCAGATTCATTGTCTCGAAACATAGAACTGCCCTTTTTCAGAGATCTTTCAGATATAATGCAGTGAAAATTTATAACTCACTAACTAGGGATGTCGTAGCCCTTAAGAATGTCGCTAGCTTCAAAAGAGCTGTTAAATTATTTATTATTGGTACGCGTGGTCGGGTGCGGTGATTTTCTGGGTCACTTGCACGTAAAAGTCCAAAAGTGTGAACATGAATGTTTTAGAATTTACATTTTCATTTTTTCTCAAATAATTTTATATTTTAGATTAGATTTACTTTTAGTTTATCTTAGATTTAATTTAAGAAAACAGACGGTTGGATGAGTAGCTATGCTAGATCTCGCCGTCCATTATTGTATTTGTTCAGTTTATATTTTTGATGGTAATAAAAAGACATTATTATTATTATTATTATGATTTACAAGCCAAACGGCTTCGCACTCCCTCCAGGGATTATTCACTCATACCAGGTATACAAAGACACCAAAAGTATGAAGCTCTGTGGGGACATGTTATCGGGTCCTAGGTGGCGTGGTCTTCTGCACTTCCTACAAACTTTCGGACGGTTCGAGCGGTTGCAAGGAGAACCGCTTTCTGAATCGGCCTATACAAATGTTCACTAAGGCCCAGTCCCTTGATGTTCTGCAGGAGGTTCTTTGGTATCACTCCAGTTGTTGACAGTATTATAGGAATCGTGTGGACGCTGTTCATTGCCCACTGTCTGCGGATTTGCACCTCCAGATCTCTGTATTTGGCGATCTTCTCGTTGTATTTTGACCTTAGGTTGTTGTTGTTCGGTACAGCGATGTCGATTAGTGTAGTTCGCCTAGAAATTTTATCTGTTAGTATAATGTCTGGCCTGTTATGAGCAACTGTTTGATCTGTTAGGACCGTTCGATCCCAGTATACCTTGAACTCGTTGTTTTCAAGAATAGGCTCTGGATTATATTTGTAGTAAGGTACCTTTCCTACCTGCAATAGTTTTAACTTATCTGCTAACTCTTGATGGAATATCTTAGCGGCTGAATCGTGTCTTTCCTTATACTCGGTTGCGACAAACGCTTGGCATCCTCCAGTTATGTGCTGGATCGTCTCTGGTGTTCGACAGCCATATCTACATTGGTCATTTTCTATTGAGGGATCTCTGATAATGAATTTCCGATAGTTCTTCGTCGGAATAACCTGGTCTTGAATAGCTAACAAGAAGCCCTCCATTTCCGAAAACATCTGTCCTGAAATCAACCAATAGATCGACGCTAAGATGTCGACATTGTCCTGGTTGACTTCATTTGGATGCCGTCCATAAAGTGGCTTCTGTAGCCAGGCTTGTAACTTCTCTTGGTCTGTTCGGTGGTGAGAAGCAATATCCCGTTCCCTGAGCTGTAGCGGCGTCGAATCGTCTGCCTCGCATATTGCTCGATGTAGTGTGGAAGAGGCCGCTAAGCTGTGGAAATATGAACGTAAGTTTTTTATTTGTTGGTTGAGCTGCTTACCAATATCCACCAATCCTCTTCCTCCTTGGTGTCTTGGAAGCATTGTACGTTCAATAGCACTCCGAGGGTGGTGTTTGTGTGCTTTTATTAGGAGTGTTCTTTGCAGGTTTTGGATATCCGTACTACTCATTTCACAATTCCAAAAGAGTAGCTAAGTGCAGAGCAAGCGTACTGTTTAGGACCTCAAACAAATTTCTACTGTTTAGGTTCATTCGTAATACCCGCTTTACCCTCCCAAAAAAATCGGTTGTCAATTCGGCTTTCATAGTGTTATGGTCAATTCTTGTGGCGTGTTTCACACCTAGGTATTTGTATGTTTCTTCTGCTTCCATTGCAGTTATATTTTCATTTTTTTAACATTTTTTTCCAGAGAGTTGTTGTTTTGAAGTCTACGTTGATTTTTTGTTTATTCAAATATGATAAAACTTTTCGTAGGATTTATAATACTTCTAAAACTGTCGTTTTTGTTTTTATGAAAGGAATACACTTCCAAGAGAGCTTTTTTTGTTTAAAATATTTTCTATAAAAGTGGTGGAACATCCTTTGTTGACTGAGATTTATTTTATGATATTTAATTCTCCATTAATGCTGTGACTGTGAAACATATAATGATGTCACAAACATATCGGTAACAGCACAAAAAGCTTTTAGAGAGATAATGCTTGTAAATCTGTACCTCCATGTTATCCATAAAAACCTCTGCCAAAAGCGGGTTTAGTCAATTATCCATAAATTACTATTATATGAGATTTTGTTAAAAGAAAAATAATTTTGATTTAAGCAACTTAATAATACAGACACTACAATACACAATTATTCAACACACCCAAGCTTTCATTAGCATAGTCGATAGACTGATCAACATATCTTTATCAGAAGCCGACTTTAATAACGAACTAAATATCATAAAACAAATTGCAACAAAAAACATATTCGGCTACTCTTATAGAAAATAGTTTCAACAAAAAAAGAACGAAAGCAAGCACTCTTAGAAGTTTATCCCTTTCATAAAAACACAAACGACAGTTTTAAAAGTATCATGTATTTCGGTAAATCCTACGAAAAAGTTGCATCTTGCTAGAATAAATACAAAATCAACGTAGCCTAACAAACTTAACATTCTCTAGGAAAAATGTTAAATCTAAAATAAAAAAGACAAAAAGTCGGGTGTCTATCAGTTGAACTGTGTTCGAAAGTATACATAGGCCAAACAGGTAGATCTTTTAAAATACGTATGTTGCTGATACACAGTTCATTACTGGTGTGATTACTCTAGTTAGTATTTTATCACTACATAGTATAAAACAAAGTCGCTTTCTCTGTCCCTATGTCCTTTTGTATGCTTAAATCTTTAAAACTACGCACCGGATTTTGATGCGGTTTTTTTCAATAGATAGAGTGATTCAAGAGGAAGGTTTATATGTATAATAACATCCATTAAATAGTGGAGAAATACTGTTATTTTTGAGGTTTCTAATGTGATGTCGTTAATTATCATATTTTTTTCCGCTTACATTGCAAACGCAGGCTGAACCCTACGAGATTTATCAAAATAATGTACTAATTATTTGTACACATTAAAAAGGTCTACAGAAAACTCCGCGATGGTATATGTCTATCTCTCATGGATATCCCACAATAACATTTTTTTGTCATTTACTTTTTACGACAAAATAATGGCAAATTTTGAAGCGATTTTAACCAATACAGCATTAATCCTTATCCAATTAAATAGCTTAAATACATTGTTGATTTAATATAGATCTATATGGTCCTTTACAGCACAAGATTTAAATGAATATTTTCGAAGATATTACAGATTTAAAATTGCGGGAAGTAGCGCTTGCGGCGGTACTGGCCGACCGGGGCGGCGGCAGCGTGCCTATAAATAGCGCGTCGGAGGCCGCGATTTTCCCTATAGCACTTTGAATTTTGCAGCGATCGGACGCGTTTATTATCGGAGCTCTCTAGCGAGGAAAATAACATACTTAATAAAAACGTGCTTTTCAGCATGACAACGTATCAGTAATTATAAGTAAGTTACGATAAATAATTGTATGATAGTTTTAAAATATAAATAACAAGAAAGCTGTGAACGTTGTATATAAAGACATTCTGTAATATAATAATTGTTGTAAAAATAAAATAAATAGTCACAGTTTTTCTGTAGTGTATTTAGTATCAGCATTGCACCCGTGCGAAGCCGGGGCGGGTCGCTAGTACTTTATAAATAAGAATATTTTTTAAAGTTAAACCAATATTAAAAAATTACTTAAAAAACATTTGTTTAGAACACTGAAAATTGTAGATTTACGTTTTTAATTATCACTTCGTTGAAGTCAGCGTTAAATTAATAAATGTATAGCCAATACTTGCCAATTACACAAATAAACTTTACTGGATTCAAAAGAAATTTAATACAAATTACGAATTATGTCAGCAATATAAACATGATATGAAAAAAAAATCTATTTACAAAGGCTTAATTTAGAAACACTCTTTTCAACAACTATAATGCGGACTTCAAAAAAGTGATATGTAAATTCGTATATCTACAATAATAATTTTAATAAAAATCTTTTTTTTTTGTATTTTTTTCAATTTTTAATGCAATTTTCTGAAATACGTTAATTTTTTTATAATTTCTCTCACTGAAAAACTTCAACTGGAATATGGTTTCCATTCTTTTTTATATAGACGATATTACTAGCAAAAAATATCCCTTTTGTTTTTATACATACTCTGAAATTTGCATACTTAGATTTTGAAATGAGAAAATAATGTCGCTCTTCAACCACAATTTTTTTACTTGTTGTAAAATCAATCATTGAAACCCACATTTAGGAAATGAATTCTGAAATTGCGACTAATAAAAGATTGATATTGTGGGGGTTTTAAAAAATCTTTTTAGTAAAGTTGAAATATTTAATAATTTTGTCGATTTCCCTTGTTTAATGTTTTAAATCAGCTCCTGTATTGCTCCAACTTTGTTTAAACTTTCGGAGATACTCATTACAATATATTTGTCTCATATCGAACTAAAATTACTACGACAGGTGTTAATAATGATGTAATCGATACTAACTACGAGTTGTTCACTTTGCAACACATTTTAATAAGTTACCTAATAAATATTTCTTGCAGAATTTAAAATTGTAATTTAAATTAGGAGCAATTAAAAATGTTAATTACAAAGTGGTGCTTCTTCAGACATCATTATTTATTATTTACTAACCCACTGGCAACATTAGACGTCAAAATATAAATGCTTATCACAGTTCCTCTTAATTTGTAATCAAATATTTATTATTTAAAGCTTTATAAATAGCTAACGAGCATCTACTGTCAGCAAAGATGAAAAAGCCCCAGTTGATTATTTCAGAAGTCATGTCATCGGCGAGGTAATAATAGTTCTAGTCAACAAATACAAAAAAAATTGGGACTGATGTTATAATGGCTGTCCGTGGGAGTTCAAAGCGTCCTGATTACGAATAAATCAACGAAAATTGGATACTACTTATGGATTTTGAGTTATTGATTATATAAGTTATTTTTATTTAATACAAACATTCTTATATAATATTTATACGTAAGTTCAAAACAATAAAAACAAGATATTTTAAGGATAACAGGATTTACACTGTCCGTCAATCATTTTGCCATGTCTACGCGAAAACAAGTAGAACTTCAAAGTTCTGTATTTCAGTAAGGAATCATTGCATGACAATTCTGAAAAAAGCATTTAAAAGCTCTTTGCAAGTACTTGCAGATGACATAAAGTGTAAATCGATTTTTAATTTTTTAAAGGTTTTAATCGAGAAAAATTTTTTTTTTCGACTTTATTAAATTCAGGGCCATTTTTGTAGGAAAGGTTGTGAGAAAATTCTGATCAGGCAGTTTTTTAGAGTTTTTAAGACGTTAAAATTACTTTTTTAAAGTTTGATCTAAGTGCATTTTTGGCAAAAATACGACCATACTTACAAAAAAAAGACTTTTTTTCAATGTTTTGTTTATTCTTAACTGAACTAGATAAAGAAAAACTTCAAAAAGAAAAAATGCATATTTTTACATGCAGAATGGCCTTCATTAGTTCCGAAATGTTTTCCGCGAATTTCATTTTTTAAATTTTTTATTTTTTTTTGATTTTTCAATTTTTTTGAAAATAAAAACGATAATATACTGTTTACGACTGTTCACTCAGTATGACACGCACGCGTAATTTTCGGACAATTTTTCAAATGTTTTTATATTGGTTTCTCTACGTGATTCCCAGTTTTTAATTATTTTTCATAGAATTAACTGTTTACAACTAAACTAAACATAAAAAAAGAAATAAATTGAATATTTCTTCGTGTAAAAACATTTCAAAATTGTCCGAAAATTACGCGTTGGTATCATACTGAGTGAACAGTCGTAAACAGCATATTATCGTTTTTATTTTCAAAAAAATTGAAAAATCAAAAAAAAATTAAAAAAATAAAATTAGCGGAAAGCATTTCGGAACTAATAAAGGTCATTCTGCATATAAAAATAGGCATTTTTTCTCTTTGAGGTTTTTGTCTATCTAGTTTAGTTAAGAATATACAAAACACTGAAATAAAGTTCTTTTTTCGTAAGAAGGGCCTTATTTTGGTTAAAAATGCAATTATATTTAACTTAAAAAAAGTAATTTAAACCTATTATAAAACTCTAAAAAACTGTCTGATCAGAATTTTCTCACGAAATTTTCTAAAAAAATGGCGCTGAATTTAATAAAGCCGAAAAACTTTTTTTTTAATTTTTTTATTCTCCATTTAAACCTTTAAAAAAAATTAAAAATCGACTTACACTTTACGTCATCTGCAAGTACTCGAAAGGATCTTTAAAATGTTCAGAATTGTCATGCGATCATTTCTTACTGAAATACAGAACTTTGAAGTTAAACTTGTTTTCGCGTAGGCATGGCAGTGTGTTTACAAAAATACACATAAAAATACATTTATAGTAAGTCTTTTGTTCATAACTGTTTTGCATTCGTTTATATTCCTGATTGCTTTCTCTCATAAGAAACCAACAATAATCCCCCAACATTGCTGGATACTATCTACCTTGGTAGTGTTGCTCCATTGTTAATGTTTTGGTGAAACCATTCTGGGAAAAAATTTAAATGGGGGTGCAAGAAGTGTGTTTTAAGAGGCATACAACAGCCCATTTTGCAGTAGCTTTCAAGTAGTTCTTCTACAAGTTTTACTGTAGTTTTCTATTTTTTGTTTCCTAAAAAACTCCGAAACAATTATTTTAAAAGAACTCCACGCAGCTAATTCAACATCACTTAATTATTGACCAAACTGTTAATCTCTTAGTATTTTTCTAATTTGTGGTATAACAAATATTCCTTCCTTAAGCTTAGCATCAAATAGTTTAGGAAAAATTTGTTTAAGATCTTTAAACGTATCTCCTTCTTTATCTAAAGCTTGAACAAAATTTTTAATCAATCCCAGTTTAATGCGTAATGGAGGTAACAGTACTTTTTTGGGATCAACAAGACCTATATTCTTTAGGTTGGCTTGACCTGGAATACGTTGATCTCTCGGAAGCCATTCTTTTACTTGGTAATGGCTCTGTGTTGCTCTACTGTGCCAAAGACAAAGAAAACAGCAATATTTCGTAAATCCACCCTGAAGCCCTAGTAATAATCCTATGACTTTAAGGTCACCACATATTTGCCTCTTATACGTATTATAGCTTATTGCAACTAGAATAAGTGACATACTTTTGTATGTTTCCTTCATATCGACTAAATTTACAAGAGAAAGAGAGTGTCTTTTATTGCCATTATGGAGCAGACCTGTTTTTAAAGTTATTTTAGAAGAATCTATAAATAAACACAATTCGTCTGGATTACATACAAATCCTAATTTTTCCATAACACTATTTGGATTAACACAAACACACATTTTATCCTGCAGATTAAAAAACGGGGATAGCTCCTGATTACGATTCCTAAATATTGTAACTTTGGTTCCAGTGGCTAGTAAATTCCATTGTTATAATTTAGACCCAAATACTTCAGCATGCTCTTTGGACAAGTGGAGATCCCGCACAAGATCATTTAATTCAGGTTGTTCGAATAAATGGGCTGCTTTTTGTGCACTTTCAGAAAAATAAGAAGCGTCCATTTCTAATACATTATCGGGTTCTGCCTTATCATCATAAATTTATAAATCTTCCTCTCATTTTGCCGGGGGCGCTGGAACTGATAAACTTTCTCCATGAAGAACCGGTTTTATTGCTGAGGGAATATACGGATATTTAATACTGTGTTTGACCTTTTTTGAAAAACCAGACACTTTGGTGATGCAAAAGTAACAGTCTTTAAACTGATTTGTTGGTTCTCGCCAAATCGTTATAACTGTAAAAGTCTTAAAAGAGCGTTTTCCATTTAACCAGTTACTTAGATTTCCTGCACAGGCTTGGCAACATATGTGTGGAGCCCAGTCCCGATCTTAATAGGCAACCAGACATCCAAAATACTTATGATAAGCTACTTTCGCCATTTGGTTAATTGTCCTTTTCTGTGATTTAGGGGTAGACTGACCACATATGCAACAAAAACTATCCGCGCGGTTAACACAGCCACGTTTCTGTACTTTAGACATTCTTATACTCTCGCGTACGTCGGTTTAGAGATGTGATACTACGTTTACAGGCGTCAACTAACTTTATTCAACACAAAGGTAACACTAGTACAAGACTATTGGCTTACTCGCGCACTTAGCATCTCTATCTAATACTGACCACTACTCGTGCTAGACTAATACTGATGATACAACTGCCCACCAACTGCTTTTATAACTGTTCCGTACCTCTGATGTTTTCTAGAAACGTCTGGTATCGGAAGATCTAAAAGCGGCTACGGGGCAGAGTGAAATTTGGAATTATATGAGTTTAAATGTGTACTTCTGTACTTGTCATCCCTAGATACCGCCACCTGGTGTTGCGAGATTGTGCACAATTTCCCTAACTTATCTTCTTCTTCAGGTGCCATCTTCTATCGGAGGTTGGATATCATCATTGCCACTCTCACTCTATTTGCCGCTACTCGAAAAAGTTCTACTGAGCTACAATTGAACCACTCTCTCAAATTTCTCAACCATGAAATTCTTCTTCTTCCGATATTTCTTCTTCCTTCTCTTTTACCCTACATGATCAATCTAAGCAACTCATATCGCTGGCCTCTCATTATATGTCCAAGATATTGCAGTTTCCTTATTTTTATGTTGTTAATTATTTCATAGTTTTTGTCCATCGCTAGCAATACTTCTACTTCTATTTCTCTCCGTCCAAGATATTCACAACATCCTTCTGTAACACCACATTTCAAACGCTTGCAGTTTATTTATGTGTTCTTGTTTTAGTGTCCAGCCTTTCAACCCATACTGCAGCACTGAAAATACACAACATCTTAAAATTCTCATTCTTAGTTCTAGAGTGATGTCTCTGCTGCACAGAATGGTTTTCAGTTTTACAAACGCACTTCTTGCCATTTCTATTCTCGTACTTATTTCTGTTGTTTGTTCATTATTTGCTGTTATTCATGTGCCCAAGTATTTGTATTTTTGCACTTTTTCTGAATTCACACCTTGCAACTTTATGCTTGTTTCCATGTTTTGTTTTTTAGTTATTACCATATATTTAGTCTTTTTGGTGTTCATTTTTAATCCGTGTTGCTCGTAAACGTTATTTGTTTCGTTCACTAGTTCTTGGAGTTCTTCAGCGAAGCTATCTATGATAGCAGTGTCGTCTGCAAATCTTATGTTATTTACAGCTTTTAAGTTTATTATTATTCCCTTACTTTTCGTTAACAATGCTTCTTCGAAAATCGATTCACTGTACATATTGAATAGTAGACGTGACAAAATGCATCCTTGTCTCACTCCTCTCCCTATTTCAATTTCCGGACTTGTTTTGTTATCTACTATTATTTGTGCGCATTGATTCCAATATAGGTTAGTTATTGTTCTTAAATCTTTGTTGTGTATGTTTTTTCTTCTTAGAATCTCGACTAGTTTTTCATGTCTAATTTTATCAAAAGCCTTCTCGAAGTCAACATAACAAATGTGTATATCGGTGTTCATATTCATACACCTCTGTGAAAGCACATTAAGTACAAACAACGCGTCTCTGGTGCCTATACCATTTCTGAATCCAAACTGACTATCATCTATCCCCTTTTCAAGTTCTTTGTAAATGCGTTTAAAAACACCTTGAGTACATGGCTTATCAAAGATATTGTTCTATATTCGCTGCAGTCTTTTGCATTTTTGTGTTTTGGAATAGCGCAAAAGGTGGAGAGTAACCATTCTCTGGGTATATTCCCCGTTTTATATACTGTGTTGAACAGATCTAACAATATATCCATGGTATCATCATTCATGCATTTTAAGATTTCTACTGGGATTTGATCTGGACCTAGTGCTTTTCCATTTTTGTTGTTTCTTATAGCTGCTTTTATTTCATCTTCCAGTATCGTTAATGCCTCATTATCTTCTACTTCAATCTCCATTTGCTCTACTCTATTGTCTTTAAACAGGTCTTTGATGTATTCTGTCCATTTTTTAAGTTTCTCTTGGGTGTCTAAGATTAGCTTGCCTTTTGCATTCTTAAGCAGTGTCGGTTCTCTCTTTCTGTTACTATGAGTTATCTTTTTTATTACCTTTTAACTTATAGAAAACGTAAATTTGACAATACTGCGCTTCGGTATATTACAAATTACTTTTTAAAATAATGTGATTAAAATACTCATTAATTGTTGCTGAAAAAATCATACGTGTTAGGAAGATTTTATCATCATTTTCGCATTTAGAGACCAAAAAATGACCAAAGACTGCCTTTAACATTATAGTCGCAAACTGGCTGTAAAATGGTGTAATAGTAGATATACCCTACAAAAGTGTCGAAAATTGGACACCCCGTACATAAAAATCGGCTGTGCACACTTTACACAACGCCTAATTAATATAGTTGACCATGTTTCATCAATGATAATGGCCCCGCACGGCCATTCGCAAAGGGTTCCTACATTAACTTAATTTGGAGTCTATCAACAAGGGTACACTATTGATTAATTTACATATTTTTAGCTTAAATAATAGTTCATTATTATCCCTATTTTTAAGACTGAAGTTACGACTTATATGTGTAAAACTGACTTTTTTATATAAAACTATTTAATACTAATAAAAATACTTTTAAATACTGATGTACGACCCCAAAATAGTTTGTGTTCAATTCAATTCTGATTACGTTAAAACGATACTAATATGACTTTCCTACATATATATAGTCCAGCGGAATTAGCATCTGGAAAAAAATTATTGTTTGTAGACTTCTGATTACGTAGAAACCTTCAGAATAATAATAGTAATTATGTAGTATCTTATGTATCATTTTCTTTTTTGGGGAAAATTTTTTATTTAATCATTAATATGTGAAATAGCAAATTTTTCGAGTTCTAGGGAAAGCTATTATTGTTCTGTAAAAAAGTTTCAAACAAAAGTTATGCTTACTAAAAATATCTACAAAAAGGGCTAAAGCTGATTCAAATCGAATAATTTGTTTGTTAGTTATTGCAAAAAAAACCTGTAAAAATGGCTGTTTTCAGTTGTTAATAAACAATGGAAAAATATATTGCATTAACTTTATACAACACCAAAAGGAGCCTCTTGTTGCATACAATAAGTACGCAAAATTTCAAGTAAAAATATTCAATAGTTTTTTGCACAGTGAATTTGTTTATAATATTTTATGGTTTTTTTGATTATTTATTCTCAGCGATCTAGAGATCGTACAGTGATCTGCGCATGCGTAAATGAAAGCTTGAAACTTATACTAACAATAACAAAAAAAAAACAAATTAATTGTTGATTTTAAATTGTCGAAACAGATAAACAAAAGTGTGGTTGGTTTTTTCGTTATAAACAAATGGACTAACTCTTCGACAATTGTTGATATTAAAATGTCGATAAGTGGACGTGATAAGTGAGATTTTGGCGCATATTTTGAAAAAAAAAACAAATTTTGTACGACCACTAGAAGCTGAGATAGAATTTTTTTTCAAAAAATCGCTACTGCGTTGTTTATTATTAAGGAATTATTTAAGTAGAAACTCTTAGGGAGATGGTTAAACTATTGTACGCAGTAGTATTCAACTCAATTATTTCAAAATTGTTGTTGTTGCAATAATTTAAAGTTGCACCTACTCCAAGAGTCAGAAAGTCAACAGTGGAGGGGGCGTTCTTTCAGACTGCGGAACGCGAAAAAAAAACGTGACTCGGTCGCTTCACATTCGTTTCACCGGAAGAATTTGAATTATCTCGGCCAATATTGGTCATAGATTTTTTTTTTATTTGTGGTTTCTCGACGAGATATGAACAATGGATAATATGTTTTTATAATCAATTTATTGTTAAACATAGCAATAAACAAATTGTTACACGTGCTTTTCAAAATGCGAAAAAATGTTACAGTGGTCAACAATATACTACTAATTAAGAATATTAAAAATCAGATTGATTTTTAAGGGACCATTAATATTTATGGAGTTATAGCATGAAACAATTTGCGACTGTCATTTGCCGCCAAATTATTGGTTGTACAAGAAAAACACATGTTTACTTTTTTGTTTATTTTATTGGACGAGCATTTTTCACATAAAAAATTTTTTTGTTAACATACATATTTGTTGCTTAAATCTACACAAAATATTTATTCCATTCTCCATTTCTTAGACATTGGTGGACACTCATTTTTGAAACCTTTATCAGTTTCATTGTTATCATGATTTACAAGCCAAACGGCTTCGCACTCCCTCCAGGGATTATTCGCTCATACCAGGTATACAAAGACACCAAAAGTATGAAGCTTTGTAGGGACCCTTTCCCTGTTATCGGGTCCTAGGTGGCGTAATCTTCTGCACTTCCTACAAACTTTCGGACAGTTCGCGCGGTTGCAAGGAGAACCGCTTTCTGAATCGGTTTATATAAATGCTCACTAAGGCCCAGTCCCTTGATATTCTGCAGGAGGTTCTTCGGTATCACTCCAGTTGTTGACAGTATTATAGGAATCGTGTGGACTCTGTTCATTGCCCACTGTCTGCGGATTTGCACCTCGAGATCTCTGTATTTGGCGATCTTCTCGTTGTATTTTGACCTTAGGTTGTTGTTGTTCAGTACAGCGATGTCGATTAGTGTAGTTCGCCTGGAAATTTTTTCTGTTAGTATAATGTCTGGCCTGTTATGAGCAACTGTTTGATCTGTTAGGACCGTTCGATCCCAGTATAACTTGAACTCGTTGTTTTCAAAAATAGGCTCTGGATTATATTTGTAGTAAGGCACTTTTCCTACCTGCAATAGTTTTAACTTATCTGCTAACTCTTGGTGGAGTATCTTAGCGGCTGAATCGTGTCTTTCCTTATACTCGGTTCCAGCAAACGCTTGGCATCTTCCAGTTATGTGTTGGATCGTCTCTGATGTTCGATGGCCATATCTGCATTGGTCATTTTCTATTGAGGGATATCTAATGATGAACTTCCGATAGTTCTTCGTTGGAATACCCTGGTCTTGGATAGCTAACAAGAAGCCCTTCGTTTCCGAAAACAACCGTCCTGAAATCAACCAGTAGTTCGACGCTAAGTTGTCGACATTGTCCTGGTTGACCTCATTTGGATGCCGTCCATGAAGTGACTTCTGTAGCCAGGCTTGTAACTTCTTTTGGCCTGTTTGGTGATGAGAAGCAATGTCCCGTTCCCTCAGCTGTAGCGGCGTTGAATCGTCTGTCTCGCATATTGCTAGATGTAGTGTGGAAGAGTCCGCTAACCTATGGAAATAAGAACGTAAGTTTATTATTTGTTGATCGAGCTGCTTACCAATATCGACCAATCCTTTTCCTCATTGGTGTCTTGGAAGCATTGTACGTTCCATAGCACTCCAAGTGTGGTGTTTGTGTGCTTTTGTTAGGAGTGTTCTTATTTTTCTTTGCAGGCCTTCGATGTTCGTCCTGCTCCATTATTATCATTATAGTTATTATCATCATTATCACTTTCATCGTCATCATTATCACATTATTTCTCTCATCATCATCATCGCTCTCATCATTGACATAATTATCATCATCAACATCATCATTATTATCATAATTATAATTATTTTCCCCCTACTACTTTCATCGTCTTTGAAAGTAATATTACAATAATTCTCGATTGGATTATCACTTACAATATAATCGTCAAATGTAGTTTATTCTGCATCTCGAAAAATAATAATGCTATCAACAAATGTTGTCATTTATTTCATGCTATATTTCGATAAATATTAATGGTACATTAAAAATTAATTCAAGTTTTAATATTCCTGATTAATAGTATACTGTTGACCACTGTAACAATTTTTTCGTAATTTGAAAAGGACGTAATTATGGTAAAATTATAATAATGCATAAAATGTATAAAAGTGCAACCATTTCTTTATTGCTATGTTTAACAATAGTTTGATTACAAAAACATATCATCCATTGTTCGAATTTGAAGTGTTCGAATCAAGTTTTTTTTTTCCGCGAGCTGCAGGCTGAAAGAACGCCCCCTTCCTTGCTCATTTTCTGATTCTCTGATTAGGTGCAATTTTAAACTATTTTTTCATCAACAATTTTGAAATAATTCAGTTGAAAACTGCTGCATATAATAGTTTAACCAACGCCCTATGAGTTCCTACTTAAGTAATCCCTTAATATAAACCAAAAGTGAATAATATACTTGCAGTTGGGGGTATAAAAATACAATTATATAAGAGAAACTTAGCTCTCAACCAACTGAAAAAACCTTATACTATAAAGACAAACGTGCTATGTTTTCTTAATGTTAATAAACAACTCCGCAGCGATTTTTTGAAAAAAAAACTCTATCTCAGCTTCTAGTCACCATACACAATTTTTTTTTCTCAAAGTGTTCGTCAAAATCTCAGCGCGTTCACTTATCGGCATTCCGATATCAACAATAGTTGAAGAGTTATTCCATTTGATTATAACGAAAAAAGAACCCCAATTTTGTTTCTCTATCTCAACAATTTAAAATCAACATTTCATTTCGTTCTTTTTTGTTATTGTTAGTATAATTTTGAAATTTTCATTTGCGTACCAGCAGACCGCTGTACGACCCCTACATCGCTTAGAATAAACAATCAAAAATGCAGAAAACTATTGAATATTTTTACTGGAAATTTTGCATACTTGTTGTATGCAACTAGAGACTCCTTTCGCTGTAGTATAAAGTTAATGCAATATATTTTTCTATTGTATATTAACAAATGAAAAAACTGCCATTTTAGCAGCTTTTTGGCAATAACTAGCAAACAAATTATCCGATTTGGATAAACTTTAGTTCATTGTGTAGGTATTTTCAATGAAAAAACTGCCATTTTAGCAGCTTTTTGGCAATAACTAGCAAACAAATTATCCGATTTGGATAAACTTTAGCTCATTGTGTAGGTATTTTCAGTGCGCATAACTTTTGCTTAAAACTTTTTTACCAAAAATCAATGGCTTTTCCTAGAACTTGAAAAAACTGTTTTTTTCATATTTTAATTGCTAAATAAAAAATTTTCCCCATTTAAAAAAATGAGACATAAGATACCACATAATTACTATGATCATTCTGAAGGTTTCTACGTAATCAGAAGTCTACTAACAATAAATTTCAAAATCACCTCATATGAGGCTTACTCCGCAAAACGCTGTAAAACTTTCACATTTACATAAATCCATTTTGTTCTAGGTCGCTTGGCTCCGAGTCGATACGCAAACCATCCTTACTATCCACAGCCATGTCATCACGAAAAACCATCGCATTGCTGTCACTCACACCGAACACCGTAATTGGTATTTGCATATACGTGATGTCAGAGAGACAGACAAGGGCTGGTACATGTGTCAGATCAACACTGACCCCATGAAGAGCCAAGTGGGATATTTAAATGTAGTAGGTAAGGAGAGAAAATAAACGAAATAAATGTAAATGCCGTTCCTTTGTTCGAATATTTTACGTGATTGTTCCGGAAAATATTTCTGAAATTATTTTTCCATGTTAACCCAACCCTCTTTCTATGGAAATATTCACTTTGCGTCCTTTTGAGACCAATAAAGTTCATTTGAAATATATAATGGTGATGTTGACTATTTTTGGAAAAGTGTTTAAAATAATGCATAAATTCCTAATGTATTCCCAAAATATGTAAATTTTATTTAACGCAACTAATACTTTAAAAATCATAAATTTTAAATTCGGTTTCAAAATTAAAAAATAAAAAACACCCTGTTGTTCTACATCAACAGGTACACACACACAAAAAATTTTTAGCCACTTTTATCGTTACATAACCTCAATAATAATTTAAACGTCTTTTTTCGTTTTTTTTTTTACGATATCTTCGATTCTAATCATCGTAGAAACTTCAGTTACATACACAGAATCCTACGGAAGCATACATAGGAACAAGCTGACTGAGCGCTTCCCATAAAAACAGCTTACTAAGAAAACCTTTAAAGAAGCCTATAAATATAAGTTAATTACTAATGTAGATCATTCTTGTGATCTCAATACTTGTATTAACATTCAATGTAAATCTTGTAGTTGCTCTCATTGTATTTTTAGAAATAAAGTAATTTTTAAAAACACAATTTGTACGCCGCTGGCACTCCCCCCCCCCCCCCCCCCGTTCCTTGCGATAGTCCTCCCCCCAAGAGCTTTGAGTTCAGGAAAATAGATCCAAATCTGCCTCTTATACTAGAGTTGTGTATGCTGCTCGCATCCTCCCCCCCTGTAGGCAACTTGTTTTTTCTTGTGATCACCCCCCTCCTCTCCAAGAGCTTCAAATTCAAAAAAATAGACCCGATCCATCCTTTTACACTAGAAATGGGAATGTTGCTGGTGTCTCCCCCCCCCCCCCCGTCGACAACTTGCTTTCCCTTGCCATACTGTAGTTTTGTGATATCACCCTCCTCCCCAAAGAGAGATGGTGGATCCGCCCCTATATACATATACTATAACACTCTAATTCACTAATAGGTCCAACTTTGAAAATGGTCTAGGTTGACAGTAGTTTAAATTGGCACGTGCAGCAATAAGTCAAGGTAGTTTTGAGCTTTAAAATACAAATATATAAAAGTCATTTTCTTTTATTACTAAACCAGAAAAATGGAATTTTGTCTATTTACGAGAGAAAACCTATTACTCGTACCGATTTTGTGGCTTTATTTCTAGGTATTTATCCACAATTTTCCAAAGTAAGCATTGATTTGTTGACATAACACACACTCAGTATATAAGCAGCAGCTGTTTTTGTATTCTGCGATTTTTACAATAGAAAAATTAGATGAACAATGAGTTTGCCTTAAATTTTGTGATTCAAACGAAAATTCATGTGCCAGATCATTGAACATGTTGGCTCAAGAAGTGAACATATCTTTTATGCGTTGCCGTATGACTGGTTTTGAAAAAGCTCAATTTTGTCCAAAAAGAGCATTTAAAGCAGATCATTGATCGCATTATTTTCCGAGCTTCTACGGACCCTACCTAAATGAAAGACATCCTAATTGGTGATAAGACATAGGTTTACGAGTACGACATGCAAATAAGCCAATAGCCTTCAGAATGGCGTCTCTAAAACGAGCTGAATCCTAAAGAACTGCATCAAGGTTAAGTTGACAGTTTTCTTCGATTACCGTGGTGTGATGCACTCTGATTCTCTTCCTGGGGGACAAATGGTGAATAAGAATTAGGGATCGTGAGGTATTTGTGCGGGAATATTCGCCAAAAAATGTTTGATTTTACACCACAACAATGCACTATCACACAAAACCATCATTATGCAAGAGTTTTTGGCCAAAACTTTACTCATCTGATATAGCCCAGTGTGAATTTCTTCTATTCCTGATGCTAAAATTACCACTTCGAGAAGGGCATTTGCGGCTATAAAAGAAAATTTACTGGATGAGTTCAAGGCCATACCTCAATCAGCTTACCTCTAGCGCTAACATAGCACTCGACTGGGCCTGGAAGGCAACAAAATAAATATTGATGAATAAATCAATTTTTTTTTCGGTTTTAGAGTATTCTTTGCACAGAATAATATTATATTTTGAAATATTAATATTTTGTAAATCGAATAGAGTGTTTAATCTACTTCTGACTACAAATCGCTAGTTTTTTTTTGCAATACACTTAATGTTATGATAGGAGTTCTCAGGATTTTTGAAAGAAAATAGTAGTTTTGCGTCAAAGATGATTATTTTAAACTTTTACCACAACCAGACAACTGGAACGATATTGATAATCTACAGGATCCTGCGTAAATATTTGATTTTCTTTTCAGAGTTTTTATCATAATTTAAACTTTTCTTTTTCTTTCAAAATAATAATAAGGAAATCTAATCTGTTAAAACACTGGATTTTTCCTGGATTAATTAATGAAAGTATACTCCTACGTTACAAGTTGACGACCGAATAACGCAAAGACAATAGATTAAAGGTTAATTACAATGTTTTAAAAAGGGAACAAGAAAAAATATTGTCGTGAAAAAGTAAGCTTAATTATAAATCTGACGCAACTTAGAAAGTTATTGGTAATTCTTGAAATTCTAAAAATGGAACAAACTCAAACTCAGAAAGTAATACTGATTATATTTTAATGAATTTCCTAAAATCACATTTCTTAAATTCTGGTTGTAAATGCTAATTATAATCCAAATATAAACGGCTGTATTGTTTCAGGTTATTATGTCTTGTCTCTGCGGAAAAGATGACAACTGTTATTTTCTTAATGTATAGCAAGAATTTAAATGGGTATCACATGCCAAAAGTCCATACAGAAAGAACACTGATAAAATCCATATTAAGTGAAGTGGATTCATCTACACAACAACTCTAAAATTACCTGGCACAAAATATACAATCGGCGACCGAAATTGCAAATTCACACCTGAAAAATTCGAATCACCTGGTTAGCATACTTCAAGGCTTAAACCTGCCAAAATTACATTTTTACTAGCCTGGGCCTCAAATTCCTGTACCCAAGCATACCATCTGATAAGGCTCTAAACCAGATAACTGTGAACGAGGAGTCCTCATACCACATCATCGACCTCGTCGAACACTGTCTTGAATGACACAAAGGGTTGCGGTACTAGATTGTCGATGCCTAGGTCTCTATTGGGCCCTTTACATTCCATCATAGCTGCAGGTCTTTCGAGGGTCGATAGCCTTTGCGAATTCAAACAGCCTCGTTAGTTGAACTTGTCTTAAAAACACATATCTTTCTTGTGAAAATAACTTCTCCGACAGACAGATAATACTCCTATGTATTTCGAAACAGAAGCCCTTAGAAAAACCAAAACAAAACCGTTCCTCTGGAAACGTTATGTTGATAACCTCTTGATCATATGTTCACACGGAAGATCCAACTTACATATATTTTTAGAGAAAATAAACAGCATTCATCACCGCATACAGTTCACATTGCAAGTCGAAGTTAACAAGTAACAACCTTTCCTTGATCTTCTAATTACCAGAAAAGACGACCTAAGCATTAATTATACGGTCTGCAGAAAACCCACACTTACAAATAGATACCTGAACGACGAATCTCACTAACATCCGTTATAGTTAGAATCAGTAGCCAACACACTGACCTCCAAATCCTTGAGACTAACCAAATCCACAAACCAGCAAAAAAAAAATACTGCAATAGCACAACGGCTCTAAACCAAAACAACTACAAAGAACACAGTATCAAAATGGCCATAAAATAGAACACAAATGCAAAAGAAGAGAGAAAAGAAGAAAGTGACAAATCCAAATCAAAAACCACACTGCCATACACAAAAGGTAAGGTGTAACAGACGTAATTGGAATAATTCTGAGGAAGCATGACATATGCACAATTTACAAGCTACAAACAACATTACACAAATTATTGACCAATCTTCAAGGCAAAATACCATTGAAAAACCAGGGAGTGTACAGTATCCCATTAAGAGACAGTGAAAAATAATACATCTGCTAAACAAATAGAATAATCTCTATCAGAGTCCAAAAGCATAAAAATAGCATAAAGAATAATCAAACCACGTCAGCTTCATTCCAACATCATCAAAAGAAAAGACACACCATAAATTTCCAGGAAACCAAACAGATCGCACCCATAAAGCACTACAGAACGGGCATCATCAGAGAAGCTCTCGAAATAGAAAGCACTAAAAACCTTAATAAGAGAGATGATACACAAACATGGAAAACCCTAATCAAAACGCAACCAAAAATAACACACCAGAAAAACAGGACAGCGTATCGAGAGGAGGCCCACACCCAGGGAAACAAGGAAACCAACCAGGCAGAACCATGGTATAACCTGTGCAAGCGCTAAACTATAAAAATACAGACAGAAGACCAGCAAGCTGATTCCAAGTAACGAGGTCGATGATGTGATATGAGGGGAAACAAGGAAACCAACCAGGCAGAACCATGGTATAACCTGTGCAAGCGCTAAACTATAAAAATACAGACAGAAGACCAGCAAGCTGATTCCAAGTCGAGTAGCCGTCAAGGAAGCATCACTTGAAAATGTCAACTGAGATGTTGGCGATACCTTGCACGAACGGATTGAAAACCGGGAAAACAATAATGCTCATGTTGAAAAATGACAAAAGATGCCATTTTTCAAATTTTGAACTCAGACTATGCGTCGGACAAAAAAATTACACGAAACAATTTTTAGTCAGAATTGGTCGCACAAGAAAAATAATTTTTTATTTATTAACAATTTATTGGTTGATTAGAAATTATCTGACAATTTTTCGAGAATCCACCCTCACTATTCGTCATCAGGGGGTCAAAATACACATAAAAAACTTTGTTGACGTCACGTGTCTTTATCGACTATGAAAACTCACTAGGCTTCCGGACTAGTAATACTGCAACCTCGATATCTAATTCGACTAAAGTAAATTGTATTACTGAATATTTACTTGGTCTTATTAGTTGAAATTTACTGACCACATAATGGCATTAAATAAGAAGTTGACTACCGGGTGTTATGCGGTACGAACAGTGTCAAGGGAATTAGATTCAAATGTGGCTAGAACAGTGTATTTTTCGTTGATTGAATCTCATTTGAGATACGGAATTGCATTTTGGGGATTCTGTAGTCGGCAGTTACTAAATTCGATTCTTGTTTTACAAAAGCGAGCAGTGCGTTATTTATTTAATGTAAAAATGAAAGAGCATTGTAGGCCTTTATTTATTCAGGGCAAACTATTAACAGTGATAGGCATTTTCATTTTAGAAATAGTGGGACTGATTCATAAAAAATATAAAAATTGTTCAACTCCAAACCCATATAATACACGTAATAATGGCCTGCCATTGCCCATTCCCCGGACTACTCTCACTAAACAGTCTCTTGTTTTTGAGGAAATTAAAATATATAACAAAATTCCTCTAAAGTATAGAAATATTATGAACGATAAATTACTTAGGAAAAAACTTAAGGGCTTTCTTGTGACACGACCGTATTATTCACTGGAAGAATATTTTGCTGATCATTTTTAACAAGCTGTGTTTGTGCTTTCAAAATGGGTGTAATGGTGTAATTTTATGGCTATTTTTGTCTTGTTTTACTTTATTTTATTTGACTGTAAACTTTTAAATTAATTTAGTAGACATTTATTTTATTTTATTTTAGGTACCTGTTTTGTTAATTATAGACTTTTGTTTATTTACACTGTTTATTTTGATTACTGGCTTTAATCACGTGTTTATCGTTATCACTGATCTGAGTGTTTTTTTTTAGTTTTTTGTTGTCACAATTTCTTGTGTTGCATATGTTTTTGTTTATATTAATTTTTAAGTTTTGTTCTGCATAGTGCTTTGTTAACAAGATTGATTTCTTTACAACAATAAAGCTTATTATTATATAGACAATTTCAGAACTAAACGGTATATTCAGAATGAGGCATGTTTCACATTCATGCTCCAGCTTTCAGTGTATAACGGTTTTGAAATAACAACTTTCTATATATTCTTTGCAATATTCATTTTACAAAGAAGAGCTGGTACGCGCGTCAGTTCAACACATGCCTCATTAAGAGCCACGTCTCCATATTTAGATCTAATGGACAGAAAAATAAAACAAACAAAATTAATTGAAAAATAATTCCTCTGGTCGTATCTTTTAAGCGCAAAGTATGTTTTAAATTATGTTTTTTTGTTAAAATGAAGGTCCATGATTTGTTTAGGCTTTTAATAACATCCAGAACAGCAACCGAAAAAAAGGTTTGCCTTAATTAACTCTATATTTAATTTTAACCAAGAAGAGTTTCACTCAGCATAAGACTAAATCTTTAAACTTGAAACGTAAACAAAATACCGCATACACTCATTTCCTATATGTTTTACTTAACCCTCTATGCTACCAAAAATTTTGAATAATAAATATATAATTTAGCTTCCTGGGGAAAACTGGCCAAATGCATACCGAATCCGCCTTTCTTTAAAGTTACGTCGTAATTGTTTTTTTTCTTGCGTGTTAATTTTTTTCTTTGTGTCGTTTAACGGATTATGAGTATAACGTGTGGAAGAAATATAGCGAGAGCATAGAAAGCATACCCTCAGCATCTCGCCTCTGCAAAATACTATCTAGAGATCCTGGTGCCCGGATTGGAGCACTGGCTCTTCCTGAAGGGGTTCAAACCACGACAGAAGAGGGGATCCTAGGGGAGTTACAAAAAGTGCACATTTCAGACTCAAATCGATATAAGGACGAATCTAAAGAACGAAGACTCCCCTTAGTACCTCATGACTACAAGTTAGTTAAAACAATCCTAACATATGAAAGGGTGAAATGGTCGATTGAAACTTTTGTCCCTTTCAAGTCACCTGGTAAGAATGGTATATTGCCAACTTTATTACAAAATACCTCCGATATTATAATAAACCACCTGGTGTAACTATTCCGCTCATGATTGAGCTCGGGGTACATACCGATGGCATCGAGGGAAACAAAAGTAGTCTTTATTCCCAAGGTAGCAAGAATCTTGAAATCGCTTAATAATGCTAGAATTGACTCCAGGTATACTACTATCATACAGAACATATATAAAAACGCAACTATACAGGTTAAAATCGACAAAGACACAAAAACCGAAAATAAACGTTATGAGCGGTGTGCGTCAGGGAGACGTCATCTCTCCGAAACTATTTACGCTAGCTTTGGAGGATGTCTTTAAAAAACAAAATTGGGATGAGAAAGGTTTGAGAGTCGACGGTTCTTATCTTAGTCATCTTCGTTTCGTCGACGATGTTGTTGTCATGTCTAGCAACCCAGAAGAGCTAAAACAAATGCTTCAAGATTTCAATGAAGAGGCGAGAAAAGTGGGACTTAAGATGAACTTGGGGAAAACTAAGTTAATGAGCCCTGACGCAAATGTACGTCATGAAACTGGGCAAAGAAAATCAAACGGCGGAAATAACAAGGAAATAGGGGCTGTCTTTGGAAAGTTGCAGTACGTATTAAGAGATAGAAACACACCAATCAACCTTGAACGGAAAGTGTATAACACGTGTGTCTTGTCTGTTGCTACTTACAGCATAGTAACGAAAACACTAACCAAACAAAATGCAAATAGGTTCCGAGACACTCAACGCTCTATGGAGAGACAAATGTTAGGAATCTAGTTACGGGATAAAATACGAAATCAAGTAATAAGATCAAGAACCAAAGTAGTTGACGTCATTGAACGCATATCACGACTAAAGTGGCAATGGGCGGGGCACATAGCTAGACAACAGCCCGATAGGTGGACGAGTAAATTACTGCAATGGCGACCGCGAGAAACGAATCGAAATCGTGGCAGGCCACAACGCAGATGGGTAGATGATATAAGACAGTTTGCTGGAAAAGACTGGCGCCAGAAGGCGAGAGACAGATCCCAGTGGAGGACCATCGGAGAGGCTTATATCCAGGAGTGAACGTCAATGGGCTGAGAGAGAAGAAGGAGGAACAGACTACACAAATCCTAAGTCTTTCCGCCCTATCAGCCTGACCCAGTTTTTTATTAAAAACACTTGAAAGGTTGGTTGATCAAAACATTAAGGAAGTCAGTCACTGTTTTCTAAACAAATTTAGTGGTATAAAACATAGTAGTTCCTTTTTAAACATTACTAAATCGTGTTACCAACTGGACTGGACACTATCACTTGGATGGTAGGTTGCTGACCTCCGTTGATTCTGTACGAGACCTGGGAGGCCTTTTTAATCCTCCCTTTCATTCGTTTCTCACGTCGTTGATATTGTTAGTCCCTCAGGATGCTATGGAACTTTCCACTGTGCAGTCCCTTAAAATACCCTATTGTCCAGTAGTTCGAATACACCTTCAATACGCTTCTTGTGTTTCGAACCCGCACTATGAATCACATGTGTACCCGCTCGAACGGGTACAGAGAAGTTTTTTCAGATTTATTAACTTGAAATTTAACGATCTTGATTATGCTGCTTTGTGCTCCGATTTGAATTTGCTCCTCCTTGATAATAGAAGAAAAGGTAGAGATTTACAACTACTCTTTAAAATGGTAAACCATATATCGGATTGCCCGCGCGTGCTGTCAAGTGTTGGTCTGAGGGTCCCTCTCTAGGAGTACTCGTGCTTCTCATATATTTCACCGGCCTTTTCACAGAACAAACTATGCAAGCCATTCTTTTATATCAAGGGTGGCTGGATATGCTAATGGGCTGGTTGACTCGAATTTCTTTGATACGTCCTTGAATCATTTTAAACGAAGGCTGTTGGAATTGATTGTCGATTAATGTTTTATGTTTCTGCTATTACAGGTTGACAGATGTACACTTTTGTAAACACCCTTTTACTTACTTACTTACTTACTCCGTGGCGTTACAACCCTGGGTGGGTTTTAGCCGACTTTACGACATGCCTCCATTCATTTCGATCTCTCGCAACCTCCATCCAGTGTTCGATTCCCATAGTTTTGAGATATTTTGTTATATTATCTCTCCACCGGAGTCGGGGTCGTCCCAGTGGCGTTCTCTCAGTCGGTGCTTTCTCCCAAGCTAGTCTTATTATTCTGTCGTCAGGAAGCCTTCTGATATGTCCTGCCCACCGGAATCTTCTGGCCTTTATTTCTTTTACTACATCTGTATCTGGGAATAGTTCTTCTAGTTCCTTGTTAGTTCTTGTTCTGTATTGTCCTGTCGTTTCATCTATCGTTGGTCCCGAGATTTTCCTCAAGATTTTTCTTTCAAAGACTCGTAGTCTCTCTTCGTTAGCTACCGTTAGCGTCCATGTTTCGCAACCATATATAACTATCGATCTTATAACTATTTTGTGTAAGTCTATCTTTGTTCGTCTTGTGAGGTGTTTCGATTTCATCAGATGATGCATTGCGTACAGGCATCTATTTCCTGTTTGTATTCTATTGTTTATTTCCTGTGATCCGTTGTTATCTTCGCACCTTTGCATTGAAATATTTTAGGATAATCTGCATGTTTTGTTTAGGGAGTTTAGAAATCATTTCTTCCAGTTATTCGTAGAAGGTATTTTTCATTTGATCGTTCTTTTCTTCTGTCGGAGCGTGTACGGCTATTAGGAAGTAATTGTACCATTGTCCCTTAAGTTTAATGTAACGGAGTCTTTCGTTGACTGGTTTAAAAGTGATAACCAACTTTGCTAGACTTTCTTTGACTATGAACCCAGTGCCAAGTTCAGGCGCGGATCCAAGGGGGGGCGGTGGGGGCGATCGCCCCCCCTCCCCCCCAAGAGCTTGAAGTTCAGGAAAACAGACCCGATTTTGCCTCTTATAATATAGTTTATTCAAGAACTAGGGATAGTTTTTCATTTTTTACCTTTTTTTTTTTGCAAACTACCTGTGTTCTTTATTCCGGTGTCTTTGGCAAAATCTGTTAGACACATATATTTTTCATAGGAATGGGTTAGAAATTTTATAATCAAAAATACTGGTCTATAATAATGGACTATTTGGGTTGGATAGCAATAGATATTTGGATGTGTGAAGTGTTAAAAAATATTTTAATCCTTGTCATAGGCATCGGAAGGCGTCAAAAGGAGGTCTATTTTATCACTAAATATTTATGGCATAGAGTATTATTTCAGTAATAAACTTAAAATAAAAAGTTTTAATAATATTATTTTATTTCTTATGATTTTTTAATAATTCACATATATTAGAAAATATAGATAATTTTGACATATCTAACACAAATCACAACTGTAGTTTTATTATTTTTAATTTTGGCATAGAAACCGTTTTAGGCACATTCAGACTAAAACGTAGCCTCTTTCTCTCAAAAAATTCTAAGTTATAATTTAAATACTTACAAAATACCCATTATCAAAAACACAAGAAGTTAAACATATTTAAAAAAAAGAATTCGTCAATATAATATTAAAATTTTTTGGGGTTGTCGGTCATTTTATTATTAATTAAAAACATTTTTGGGATATTTGACGTTCCCGTTTATTTATTTCTTAAACCATCTGCAGAATTACAATTAAACACTAAAAAGGTATTCAAATGTCATTAATATTTATATGTTACAGAAAATTTAAATCATAAATTGTGTTAACGCTGGTAAACATTACGTATCTTATTCGTCATCAAAGTCAGTGAAGCTATCTTCGCTCAAATTAATTATAATTGATTCCTCTCTCACCGATCATGACATCGAGCTTCCACATTTTCTTTTATTCTTTTATTATATGGACTTTTCGCAATTATCTGCAGTAACTTTATTCCAAAAAAATCTTTCTAAAGTCCAGTTAAATTATTAATTTTGTAAATTGTGTTATTTCCAGCAACTCTACCTTTTATTTGAGAGAGATATTTCCTTCACGAACGGACATTTTCGGGACGATCTATAAGAACAGATTTCCTATCTGGTTTTTCTCAACAAAAATTAAGTTCTCTGAGCAATTTCCAGAGCTTAGTTCTTTTAATTGCAGGCAAATCCCGATCTTCATTGATTTTAGTTAGAATTTTGTCGACGGTTGGGATCTGCTTCTCATAATAAAATGTATGTACAACTCCTTTTATTACAGTTTACATCTCTTCTTCCAACGAGGTTTTTCGTCTGCCTGTGATCGAATGTAGCGTGGGATTACTAACAATTCCAGTCGTTTTTTTCTCCGCCAGTGTTCGGTACATGATAGATTTTCGTACTCCTGTATATTGAAACACATCTCAACAGAGCTTTTAACATTATTATCTAGATATTAATATCTTAAGGCATCATAAACATTCATCATAATTAGTTTTTCGTTGAGGAAAAAATACCCTCCATCTTTCGGGTGTCTCACTGATCTCAAATAATATATAAAAACAAGCACAAACAAAATAAATCACTAAGGACATACTGTAAGGTGTACTTTGCTCACTGACAGAAATTAAATTAAATTATCAGAAATTTTATTGTTGCAGTAAGTTTATAAAAGCTTATAATATTTAAATATAATTAGATTTACGGGAGTTTTCAGTTACCGGTGGCACTGAAGCAGGTATGTTGGAGGTTTCGGTAACAGTTTTATTACTCTCTCTAGTTCTTGAATAGAGTATAGGAATGTGTATGCTAGCGATCGCCCCTCCCCTTCCCAAGGGCTTTGAGTTCAGGAACATAGAACCCATTCTGCCTTTTATATTAGGAATGTGTATGCTGCTGGCAACCCCCCCCCTTTGACAATTTGTTTTTTTTTTGCGATAGCACCCCCCCCCCCTCAGGAGCTTTGAATTCAGGAAAATAGACCCGATTCTGCCTCTTATACGAGGAATGTGTATGTTGATCGCATCTTCCCACCCCCCTGTCGGAAACTTGTTTTTTCTTGTGATCGCCCCCCCCCCCTCTTCAAGAGCTTCAAATTCAAAAAAATAGACCGGATCCTTCCTTTTACACTAGAAATGGGAATGTTGCTGGTGTCCCCCCCCCCCCCGAGGACAACTTGCTTTCGCTTGCCATACTGTACTTTTGTGATAGCACCGCCCCCCCAAGGAGAGAGGCTGGGTCCGCCCCTGGTCAAGTTGGTGTTTCTGTTCACTTCCGCTATAAAAGATTACTGATTTGCTAGTTTTGACGGCCCCCGTTCCAGTCCATCTAATCTCTTGGATAGCTGTAATGTCCATGTTTCTGTCTTCAAATTCTTTTACCACTTGGGTTGTGGCTCGAGCCCGATACAGGCTCAATAAGTTCCATGTTCCAATATTCATTGTCCTTTGTCGTTGCTTGTGTCGTCTTCGAAGATCATTCCTTTTCCTAGGTGTTCGTTCGGTTTTCATAACTGCCTGTTCTTTACAAGGGATAGTTAGTCCATCGCTTGACCCTCCTCCTTTCTCATTCTGGACTTGGGACCAGACAACGGCGGAGTTGTTTACTATTATTGATTTCGCATTGTTATGTTTCACTCTAGCTCTGTAATTAATTATTGTAAAATGGTCAGTGTTGTTCGTCAATAAATAAATAAATAATTAAAAACAAGATTTTATTTTAATAACTGGAGGGAAAATAATAAAAAAATTGACACACTCTATATTTAGTGATCACCGTATAAAATAATAATATATTGTTATTGGTTAGAGTTGTATTTCAGTCATATCGATTATCAGGCAAGTAATAAAAATCTCAGTCGCCTGTTACGGAAATTCGTGCCAAGCATTATAGTAAAATAATAGTCGTTAGGAAAATTAATGATTTCCCGGGACGCGATACTTGTTATTAATTTAAATCAAAACAATTCTGAACGATATTGAAGTCGGTGACCTATTAACGACCCTAATAATGACTTTAGAGGGAGAAAAAATGTGTTCAGTAATATGATTTTTATTGCATTTAATATTATTTACCCAAATTATTCAATTTTCTTAAGGTTTTATCTTTTTCGCCTCTTATTAGATTTAAAATTATTTATTTTTATACACACTTTGTGCAAAAGATATCTGGCAATGTTTGAAAAACAGTTTGATACTTTAGGGGATATCTTAAGTTACCCTAATCTTCAAAGAATATTAATGTAATAAGTTATTTTTTTCAAAAAAAAATAACACTTCTTCAGAATATGACAACAGAAAGTAAAAAGAAACCAAAAGCTGTATTACATTGCCATAATTTTAATAACTATCTATTTACTTGGTACTTTTTTGGGTCATTATTTAGATTTAGTGAGATCTAGGAAAATGAGATTTTTTTACTCGCTCCTCATTTATGTATATAAATATATATATATATATATATTTATATATATATATATATATATATATATATATATATATATATATATATATATATATATATATATATATATATACATACAGGGTGCTTAGTACATCGATAGAAAGTTTGGAAGAGGTGATAGAGAATGTTATTTTGAATAATTTATTGCATATACGCCTTAGTACAAAAATTCACGGTTGTCGAGTTACAGCACATTTTATAATTTTTCGGTTTTCTGGCAATTGGTGATTGAAAATTTAATTTTTATAATACTGGTATAATTTTTCGGTTTTTTTCTTATTTTTTGGTTCATACACTGTAATAACAACAAGCGAACTAAAATTAGAATAACACACAGAAAACTGTACACCTTCCCTAAGTGTGACACCTGCTTCATTAATTCTTTCAATCAGTTGACTACGGTCCAATATTTCAACTTTATAGACAAGTTTTTTCGTACGTCCCCAGATGTGAAAAGCTATAGGCGTCAAGTCTGGAAACCTCGCAGGCCACAATATGGGACCGTTTCTTCCGATCCAACGATTAGGGAATGTTTTATTTAAAAAAATCTTTCACGTCAAGCCAATAATATGCTGGACATCCGTCGTTCTGTAAAATTATTCTGTCTCTTACATTCAATGGTATTTCATCAACGATGTTCGGCATTTCATTTCGTAAATCTCTAAGCAATTGTCTCCGTTTAAATATTCAAGAAGGAAATATGGCCCAATGAAAATTCTTCCGATTACCGCTGCCCATACATTTACACTGAATTTCTGTTGGAAAGATATTTCTTTTTTCATATGCGGATTCTCATCAGCCCAACAATGCATTGTGGAAATTGATGATTCTCTCCCGAGAAAATTTCGATTCATCGAACCATAAAATACTTTTTAAGAAAAGTCCGTCTTCCATATCGGCATTTAACAAATAACGGCAAAACAGAATTCTCCGTGCTGTATCACCTTCTTCAAGGCCTTGAACTGGGGTGTAATGGAATGGGTGTTTTCCTTCAACTTTCAAAACGTTCCATACTTTCCAAGTAGGCAAATTAAGTTGATTAGCTACCTTTCTAATACTCGTGGTTGGATCTGCATGAAATTATTCCAAAATTTCATTTTCTACTTCGACAACATGTCTGTCTGCATGCAATCTTTCTTCAAAATGAAGATTTCCGGTTTCACAAATACAGTGATATGTGTTAATAAAAACTTGTACATTGGGAACTCTTCTTCCAGGAAATCGATCTCGGTATAGTCGTTAAGCTGCAGCTGCATCGCCGTCTGGATTGGAAAAAGTGACCATCGTTTTGTCAACAAGGCAATTTAAAATTTTGCAAGTGAACACTGAACTGGTATAAAAAAACACAATTGCAAGACATGTGCGACCAGCACTAAAGCCAATATCATCTGTATTGCTGGCAAAAAAAACTGATTATTTATCTATTATTATTTAGAAATAACAATTACCGACCTGGTGAACAGAAACACAAAAATTCATCTTTTAGGCGTTCAGACATCTAGTGGAATACATTAGATATTTTGTATTTTAATTAAAAAAGAAAACGTGAATAGAGAAAATTATTAATTTCGTTAATATTTTCAATATCCTCTTAAACATAAAAATAAATGTATGTTTCTTCGGTTTTTTTTTTGGTTGCGTTGTAAAATATAAAACATAAAACACATTCGCATTCTATGTATACTCTATATATAAATAGGCGATTTAAAAGTTGTATTTCATTATTAATTAACAAAATGTCAAGAAGAGTACTGGTAAAACTAAATACTTTTTTGAAAAATTTTAATAGTGTTTTAAAGTGTTTGTTTATTTTTCAAATTGTAGATATGTTCTTATATGAATGTTTTTATTTATATAAAAATATTTTTAGGAAGGTAAATAAATAAAAAGATAACAAAAAATTTTGAAAATTCCTTAAATAAAGGGCGAAACGTCATTTATATGACAAAATAAAAAAGGGATATAATCTATGGTTCAAGAGTCTGGAAAATATATGTCATATCGTAGGTTTTCACGGATGGTGGAATGAATGGTTTGGTTATTCCGGATTTCAATCTGTTCGTTTAAAAAATAGTTTTCACGACGTTTCGCCAAAATCTCATTTGGCATTTTCAAGTGCGGTTCGTCTCGTTACTTGTTTAGCTGGCTCGCTTTCTGATTGGACGAGCTGCTTCGCCAGGCTCCTCCCCTCTGCGAAGTGCGATATATTTGGTTCTTGTATGCTGGTCTCTCGTGTATTGGTTGATCTTTGTTGTTTAGTTTCTTGTTTTTTTTTTATTAATGTTTTCCATGTAGTTGGAATATGTAAAGCATCTTTTCGTTTATTCAGCTGTCCCGCTTTTTCGATTTCTAGGGCCTCTCTTAGGATGCGTACCTTGTAGTTCTGTACTGATGCTATTTCTTTTGCTTTTTCAAAGTCGATGGTATGTCCGGTGGTTTGGTGATGTTGAAATAGAAATAGAATATATATATATATATATATATATATATATATATATATATATATATATATATATATATATATATATATATATACAGTGAGTTCCATAAGTTTTGAAACTGTTGTTATAAAAAAATTACAAAAATTTTTTCAACAAATATTTTATACTCCCTTCCAAGTCCATCTTTAATTATGGGAACCGTAGCCAGAGGGACTCAAATCAGGTAAGGATTATGAATGGCTGAGTGCAGAATGCGCTGGTACGTTATCGTGCAAGAGCAAAAAAGAATGATCTCTCCACACCTCAGGTCCAACTCGCGCAATTCTTTTGCATAGGCGATCCAGCACTTGTTTGTAGAATGAAGCATTTAGAGTAGTACATTGAGGAACAAATTCTTTGTGGACGATTGCCTGAACAGCTGCATGTAGGCCTCACAACAGGGGAGGGACGGGGTAATTCTACCAGGGTCCGGACTTCTCAAGGGGCCCGGTTTTGTGAGTCCATAACTTAAAATTTTTAGTAGTGTTGTAAGAACTGTGACTTATATCTCACTAAGCCGTTTCTTCACGCGTTAAGAATGTTAATTTTTTAGAGTATATATATACAAGGGTATGTAAGTTTCCCCCCGTGCCCAATTTCCCTGTGTACGTCCCTGGCTGCACGGGATCCGATGGACTTGAAATTTTGCATAAGGCGAGAGGAAGGTTGAAGTAACTAGATGCAAAAATTAAATACAAAAACATTTAAAACACACTCAAACATCTTAAAACACTGAAAAGTTTTGTATAACATATGACCTTTCATTTTAAAATCATCATCAGATACAACTAAAAAATTTTTTTAGATAGCCCACCTTGGAGTTTGTCAGTTCAAGAGTATTAAAATTATTAAATATATCTTAATTTGATGTCATGGAATTTATTTTTTGACCTATTTCTTTGGGTAGTTCTTGAAAGAGCACAGCACGATGGGCGAAACGTCGTAAGTAAATATAAGAAAGAAAAAAAGTAACTTTTGAAATTTATTTACAACCTATTACCCAGGAAGATATCCAAATAAAATAAAATAATATATATATATATATATATATATATATATATATATATATATATATATATATATTATATATATATATATATATATATATATATATATATATATATATATATATATATATATATATATGAAGTAAAATGCGAAACAGTGAATGCAAACTTCGCTCCATTTCTGTGTTAGAGGTTGCACAGTTAGAATAAACTGTAATAAAACACAGTTCATCCTATTCCACCACCATCGAGATGGTGGCCTACCTGTACCACCGCACCGAGAAAAAAGTCAAAGCTTACCCTCCCCGCCACAGTGATACGGCAGAGATACATGTTTCGTCTCTCACTAGACTCATCAGGGTACCGACATGCACCTGGCTGTGCAAAGGACAGATCAGAAGGAAGCATGCAACACTGAACGCGGTTTCGCCGACCTCTCGTCGGATGGCTTATATATGTGCATGTCGGTACCCTGATGAGTCTAGTGAGAGACGAAACATGTATCTCTGCCATATCACTGTGGCGGGGAGGATAAGCTTTGACTTTCTTCTCGGTGCGATGGTACAGGTAGGCCACCATCTCGATGGGGTGGAATAGGATGAACTGTGTTTTATTACAGTTTATTCTAACTGTGCAACCTCTAACACAGAAAGGATATGATGGAGCGAAGTTTGCATTCACTGTTTCGCATTTTACTTCACTTATATACGGAGTTGCATATAGTTGTACGTTTGCTGAATGTGATTTCAGCACTACAACAGCATAATGTGGATATAACCACTGCTAATGCATCTCACACGGACAAATCCGTGAAAGCCGTATAAACATATATATATATATATATATATATATATATATATATATATATATATATATATATATATATATATATATATATATATATATTATATATATATATATATATATATATATATATATATATATAATATTGTATTTAGAAAGGTATTTTCCAATTTTCACATAATTATTCACAGTTTTAAATTTTGTCAATTAGTTTCGTATTGTATTAGTCTAACTTTGTAGGTATTTGAAATATTTTATTAACAACGTTCCTTTCAGTAAATAAATTTAACCCACAATATTGAAATTTGATACAAATTCGGACCTTATATTCCCTTTAACATATCTTTATCCACGAGGTCCTCCTTTTGTTCTGTATGTAATTGCTAGTTCACTCTCCAACCCACAATATTGAAATTTGATACAAATGCTGACCTTATAGTTTCTTTAAATACCCCGTTCATTTATTTATTTGTTAAAATTCAAAACAAAAACTAAAGGAGGCATTAAAATGGATTTTGTTTCAATCTATTCATATTCACTTTAAAAAATACCATACCTTAAAAGTCTATTTGTACAATGACACTTCTAAAGTTAAGTAAAAATATCAAATCTGCTGAAAAGATGAATTATGTTTTTGTCAAAGCTTTTGTCAACAAAGTACTTTCAAATAATGTTTCTTAAGAGAGTAATATATCTAGCGTTAAAAAATCTTAAGGGGAAAAGCGAGAATGATTAATTATTGTAATAATTACATTTTCATCGTTGTAAAGGTGAATCTTAGTTTAAAAATAATAATGGATTTGTAATGAATGCTAATAGTTGAGATTTTTGTGACTATGAAGGAAGGAGGGTATTGTAAAAACATCATCTGTAAGGACAACGATATTTTTTTTGCAGATAAAGGGTGTCTCAGAAAGTTTTTCGTTGTTGTTTTGAATGTTACGCCTCAAATACCGGGGAAAGAGGAATGATGTCAAACGCTTATTTGATTTTTCAAGTTTAGTAGCGATGGAATGTTTCACGATAGCACAGCGCATATTTTGCTTGCAAACGTTTTATAAAAACCACGATTCCTACACTATTCGATTTTGTACATGACACATTTCAATCTAACGAGCATGAAAAATGTGCCAAGTTCGAATTTGATCAAGCATTGGGTGTGCAAGTTTGAAGAGTCTGGAAACACAATGTTGGATAAATTACTTAAACGCAAAAGGACATCAAGAACGAAAGTTAACCGCGTTCGCCAGTCTATTAGAAACTATCCACGACAGTCTCTTTGCACAAATCCACGGTTCATCACATTATTTGCAAAAATTTCCATTTCCATCCCTACAAAATTGTTATTGTGTAAAAAATGAAGCCAGATGATCAAGCTAAACGATTTGAATTTTACAGGACCATGAAAAACCGTTTAAGTGGCTTCAATAACTTATGGTTCTCTAATGAATCGAATTTCCACATCAACGGCCACGTGAACAAACAAAATTACAGATATTGGGCTCCTAACAATCCCCTGGAACTGCATCAGGAACCCCTAAACTCACCTAAGTTTGTCCTTTGGGCCGCCATATCAAGCCAACAACATTGGCTATATTCTTTTGAGTAATTATCAATTGATCAAAGTGAAAAAAGTGTAACTGATAACTACATGTTCTTTTGAATATGCATTTACTTGTCATTGGGCTGAAGTGATCATGATTACTTCAAGTGATAGAAGTGAAAGTGATAATAACTCAAAAGAATAGCCCTATTATTGCCATATCATCCGGACTTTTTGTCACCAGAAATGCAAAACTAGATTAGCTACAACCGGAATACATTCTTCTAACAAGATGGAGTAACTTCCCACGTCACGAATGATTTTTTGGCAGCTCTTCATGATTTATTCTTTGAAAGAGTGATAAGTCGCCAAGGGGACATCAACTGGCCACCGCGGAGTCCAGATTTATCACCTGCTGATTTTTTTCTATAGAGGTTACTTAAGGAGTAAGATTTTCAACATATTACCACCAAATTTAAGTGTTCCAAAGCAAAGAATCACAGACGAAATCCACGTAATTCCAATAGTGATGCTCCAGCGAGTAAATGAAAATTTCAGTTCCAGGCTAGATAGTTGTGAAGAAACGGATGATGCGCAATTAAGGATGGTTGTTTTTCATAAATTAAAATTGAAAAACTACTCTATAATTTAACAGGAATTAAACAAGTCTAAATTAATTCTGATGTTTTATTTTTTTTTTTAAATCAATCATTCTATGCAAAATTGTGAATATAACATCACACATTGTTGCAGGTAATATAAGCTATTGTTAGATATGGAATTCTGATGTTATATTGACTGAATGTTTTTGTTGTAAGTAGTAGATATTTTTTAAAACTGTTCCTTTCTTTAACTATATATACTTTAAACAATGTGCAATGGATTTGTTTATTTCTCTGGTTTCTTTATATCGGATGTCCCAAACATCTTTCAAGAAAGCAGTTACCTGTCCTGAAAAAATATTTCCTTCTTTCTGGCTTAAAAAATTTTGAAATTTGCAATTCTGCAGATTGGTTTAAGAAGCGAAAGAAATTATGTTCCTTGCAATCAAGTCCGAAGATAGGCAATCTTTAGTCTTCAAACTCTCCAACTTACATAGCCAAAGAACAGCGAGTTAATTAGAAATATGTTGACGACACTATGCTGTGCAAATACAGAAAATCTTCAACATACAAAATAGCAGAGGTCAGTCAAAACCACTTAATGTATCAAAATATTTGATAATACCTTAATACAATAATTATTATTTATTTATTAATACTCTTACAAACATCTAAATATAACATGCTTCAAGGTAATTATAAGTAAGAGAAATTTTACAGATTTAACTAACACAGAACAAAGAGAACACAGACAAGAAGCTGAATAAACCTAAAGGTCACTGCGTAAGTTGTAATAGCAATTAGTCGTCACTTTTTCTTGGTACAATTAAAAAAGTCGATTTCATTATTCTTATATAGTATGTTGCACTCAGTTAACATTAAACTCATTGGAGAACGACTACCAATGGAGACATGAAAGATTTTTCCTTTTGTATCCTTAATTCTATCTTAGGTACATCAAGAGGTATATAAATAATCGAAGAACAATTGTTATACTTTATATTATTGATAATACAATAAACATATATCACAGATTGAATTTGCCTTCTTTTCTGAAGGGTGTGAAATTTAAAGCTTTCTAACATACTGCTATAAGAGATCAGATATGGATATAAGTTATTTTTCCTAACATATAAATATCTCAAAAATCTTTTTTGAACACGCTCAATAGCATCACAATACACATTTGCACTTGGAGACCATATATTAGATCCATATTCTAAATGATGCTGAACAAGTGCATTATACAATTTTAATAATATATTATGGTTATTAAACTGACTTGTATTTCTAATCACAAAACCAAGCACCCTAAAAGCCTTATTAATAATATTGCGATAGTAGGTATTAAATTTCAAATTAGATTCGAAGTGCACCCCCCAAATCCCTGCATTCAGTCTTTTTTTGTAGTTTTGCTTCATGAATAAAGTAATTAAAATTAATAAGATTTATGTTATTTGCATAAGACATAAAGAAGCATTTATTAGTATTTAAAAACATTTTATTTAATCGAAACCATTCCGGTACTGAATTTAGGTCTGCTTGCAGTGCACTACAATCTTTATTGTTTGTTACTTTCTTAAATATTTTAAAGTCATCCGCAAATAAGAGACCATCAGAACGTTTAAGACTATTAGGTAAATCATTTATAAACATCAAGAATAACAATGGGCCCAGGTTGCTACCCTGCGGTACACTAGATGTTGCCATAAAAGCCCGAGAAAATGACCCTCCCACTCTTACCATGTGCGGCCTAAACGAGATATAACTTGTCATAAAGAGGTAAGCATTCCTAGAAAAGCCAAACTTCAGCAAGCTTAGCCAGCAACACCCGATGGTCCACCTTATCAAATGCCTTTGCACAATCAACATACACTGTATCCAATTGCTTCCCGCCATCAATAGCCTCCGAGGCATGATTGTAAACACACATAAATTTGTTACTGTGGACTTTCCACAGTAAGAAATATAATCCTAAACAAATTGTGCAGTCATATACATACTTAGAAATAAAGATTAAGATAGATCGAATCATTGGTAAAAGTCATTTGTGGAAACTTTTCCCATTGGTACTGGGGCAGCTTGGATTGAACTTTTTGTTTAGTTTCATATAAATTGCTTATAGGATTCACTTTTCTTATGGTGTACTTGCCTGATGTGTACTGACGAGATACAGTGAGTTCGAAATTGGTTTACAGATGGCGGTACACTACCAATGAGAAAGATTTCTGGTAGTTTCTTGCAATCTGAAATAGTGTTTTTGATTTCTAACGAGAACACAGCACGCCTATCTTTTTAAGGACTTTTCAGTTGGTTTCTTCTAAATATGCATTTATTTATTTATAAGAACAATCTGCAAGAATATTTTCATCATTTATTATTAAAAAAATAAAATTAATTATTGAGTTGCAATATCTTTCCGGTGCTGTTTTATGGGGTTACGTTCTGGATCATGGCAGAGTCGCTTGGTAAAAAACTTGAAGCCTGCAGATATACAAACGTATATTAAAAATTCCTTGAACAGGTTACATTTCCAACCAGATTCTAAAACAAAGAATAATCAAGGAAATACAAATTATAAATAGTAAATAGTAAAAACAGGCGAGCTTCAATATCTGGAACACACTACGAAAAATTGTCAACGGTATGAACTACTTCAAAATTTTATCTAAGGTAAAGTAAAAGGAAAGAGAAAATCAGGAAGAAAAAAACCTACCCCTATGAATATGATTTAATACTGTAACGAAGTTACTAAATTTTTGGGCAAGTGTATGTTCACCGGGATTTAATTCATTTATTTTACATCCGAAAAATCTGATTCTTGCGGGAAAAGATTTCTTAATGTTTCAATATTACCGGAATATAACTAGATTTACCGCGCTATGCCGGGAAATATAATTTTCCGAGATTTTCAGAGCGTCCGACCATAGTAATCGCGCGCCGCATACAGCAGTATCGTATGCGCGATCACCGCACACCGTCACACGTCAGCGTAGTGGGAGCTCGAGCCGTCTATTTAAGTCCGAGCAGACCATTATTTCGCTGAGAACCAAACGGTCTCCACCCGGGTCAACAGTCCAAACGGACTGGACTGGGTTGCCTGCTGGGCCGCGCCTTTCTGGTCTGGTGATGTAGGTGAGGCTAGGCTTGTGTATATATGGTTTTTACCACACACTTCCTTCCTTACGTCCTGCCCCTCTAATGACCGGGAATGTGCTTACCGCCAGGTGCCCGCCGAGGTCCGTTGACAAGGGCGCCAAACAACTGCCGCCCCGACGCCTATCGCCGCCGCCGCGTGTAAAGACCGTCGCCGTGTAGAGACGCCGCCTATCGCCGATCGACGCCGTGTTGTTGTTACATACCGCGTATACCGCCGTCGGTCGAGTTTTAATACGAAGCGCCGTGAACCGGGAATGCGGATTTTGGATACGAGGCGCGATAATTTGCGTACAAGCCGTCGTGAGTAGCGTCACGACCGAATAGTACGAGATACGTGAATGGCGTCGCGAATGATACCGCCGGGTTACCGTCTTCAGCGCAACCGAACAGAATGAGCTACCGTGAACAGCTCTCAAAACATACTCTTGCCCTCCAGACCGTTTATTTGTTAATATTGTTGTATATCTTAGATTTTAAGTTAGTTTTAGGCCATATCTTTGTATAAGAGAATGGAATACAGGATACAGGATGATTTATAACCGTTTGTTTTCTTACCTAGTCCCATTTTTACCATTACATGTGACAATTGGCAGCCGGCAGCCAGCACTAATACGCACAATTGACCCCTGGCTTGCCGTTTCTCCACTGTAACAAGCTGCCCGGTGCATAAAGTGGGCCCTCGACCACATTAAATCCCGAGGGTGGCGCCCGAGAACCGACCCCCCGAGTGGATGTTTTGACCTTCAGACGGTCAGACCGTTGATCAGTTGAGAGAGCAGGGATATCCCGAATTTACATAGCTGCCGCTGACCCGATACCCCTGCGCTGAGCATTTGACCGATGACTGTCTGCACGAGAAATATCCACTGACCGATGTTCCGCTGCCGTGAACGAAGAGCCGTAGAGCACGACCTGCTCCCCCGCTCCCCGCCTACGAAAAATGCGTCACAATACAACAACAGTGTGCTACTTTACAGCTGCTGCTGATAAAGTTACGAATTGTCATGATGATTCACAATACCAGGAATATACAGGTATCAAGAAAATAGAAGTCACAATCATATTTCACAGAATTTGACAAAGTAAGGAAAGCAAAATTGCATCTAATGAAACAGATTTATCTTTATTAATAAATTGTTAAACTTCTACCAAAACCACCCAGTTCGATTCATATTTATCCAGTTCTTTTTTATATTATTTATTTCAGAGAATAAAAACAGGTTGCATGTTCTATTTTTAACCGTTTTATCAGCACATAAAGTAACAATTAACAATCAGACAATCCGGAAAAAATAGCAGGTCTTGAAAAGTCAGGCACCACTATAACGTCGACACGAATTTTCGTGACAGTGAGTGAGATTTTTATTACTTGCTTGCAGATAATCAATACGACGAAAATTTAAAACTAGGGAACATGGAAAAATACACAGTGAATCTAAAATTCCACATTTTATCTTGTTTAGTCACTTTTTTAGATTTAATTTATTTTTATAAAAAAGTTATACCGAGTGATCTACTAAGTTTATCTTTTATATGGGGTGATTTCAAATCTTACTTTTCGATATCGTATCCTTTTTATAATGTGTTGAAATTATTACTGCGGCTACATCTGTTTTTCTGCCCCTGCGATCAAGTCTGATAGTTGAAGATTCAGTACCATGTGTTCCATATCTGAGCCCGGAAACTGATGTTTCAATTGAAATAAAACTGCTAGATTCAGACACAGATTTTGAAGATACAGATGAAAGTTCTCTTTCTGTTTCAGATTTAGGCTCAGAGACTGATGTTTCAGTCAAATTGTTACGATCAAGTAATGAAATCAAAGATTTAGATAAATACTGAGGTCATCTGAGATTGGTAACTGATGATCCTTATTGTTATAGAGCTTCAAATATAATTTCAACCACTTTTTTCCGGGCGTGCATAGTTTTAACATGTTGTTATGCTTTGTCAACATAAATCATTCGAGGAACATGGCTTCTTATCAAGCCATGAAATTTTATTTTCATCTTTAAAATATATATTACTAAAATACTTTTATAATTTATGCCCGTTGGAGAAACTCTCAACAACAAATAAATTATTTCTATCTTTATTAAAAATTAAGTTTTTATGACAAACTTTAACAACCGGATTCACTAAGAAGATGTAAGATTTAAACCCGATCTAGTTACCATGAAATTTAAATCTTATCGTCGGCCAATTTTTTATTGCTTATAATACCGTCATAATTGATATTACATATATCAACAAATAAACGCTTATATAGGGATATTAAGGATAAGAATCCGGTGATAAAGCCTAGAAATATATAAGAAAAATAGTTGTATCCCGAAAATAAATAAAGTTCTTTATTTTTGTCGGTTGAGTAGTAAAACAAAATGATTTTTTATTCCTGTATTTTTAGTGTTCAAAATTGTTGCTCTTGTCAGTTTAAGCCCTCTGCTGTCCATTTAGGATGACTTCAAATTTAAACCATGTTAGTGAATCCAGCAGTCGAAAATATATTTCCAAACACATGAAAACAAGACGGATGGCTTCAAAGGATAAAAATAATAACAAAAAAATGTCGATTTTACTGCTCGGTTTGCACAGCCATAACTTTTTACCTGCAAAAAAAAAGAAATAGTTCGACTTTTGTTACCTCCCAATCTGGTTTATACAGATCTAGTAGGCGGAGTGGTTTTATTTCGACCACTTAGGTTACGGCTCATCCCCTCTTTATAGCAAGTACACAATGAGTGAACATTACTATCTCCAAATTTATGAAATTTGAGATTAACAGCTTTTTATGACTACGAACAATTTATATTACGTAATAAATCTTTTTTCAGTGCCGCCGGATATTTTGGATTACCCAACGAGCGCAGACATGGTTGTTCGAGAAGGATCTAATGTGAGCTTAAGATGCGCTGCCACTGGATCACCAGAACCTTACATTACCTGGAGGAGGGAAGGTGGTGAGCCAATAACTTTACCTGATGGGCAAGAAGGTAAGTTACTTTTATTAATTTAACTTTTAGATAAATAAATTTAATTTATCTTCTTCGAGAAAGTTGCAAGCATATATATATATATATATATATATATATATATATATATATATATATATATATATATATATATATAATTTATTTTGGTGCGTAACATGCGCACAAATATACCATATCTTTGAAGAAGCTCACCATGTAGAGATAAACGTTAGAAAAATTGTGGGTCTTTTGATTTTTAAATGGAAAAATCTATACCCAAGAAAATATATATATATATATATATATATATATATATATATATATATATATATATATTTAAACATTTACTTTGCTAAAATTTTTCTTAAACCATCTTTCTATATATGTACGTATGGTAACTTTTTTGGAATCATAAAAATTGGCAACGGTAGAAACAGACAATTTTCCGAATTTTTCGATGATTTTTTACATACTTCCTTCGATTTATTGTAAAATACACAAACACTACATGATATTTAATAATTTTTTTAACAAAATTTACATAAATAACCGCGGAAAAATGCGAATTTTCCATAAAATGTAAGAAAACCGTTGGCTTGTTGTTTCATACTGTTTCTCAGCATGCATGGTTGGTTGCATACGATTTTATTTCGAAACATGTGATGCAATACTGCCACGTTGACGTGGATTTTAAATTTCATTAGGATGGGATACTTGGTAGTTCAAATGCAATTAATTGTGCTCATTCCAGTATTGTAGCTTAAAATGTGGGTAAACGTGCAAAATCGGAATGCAATACATAAACAGATGGTTCGGTAAGCTACGTTAATCTAAAAACGAAAATCATAACTAAACTAACCTGAAGAAATTTTCTAATTTTTCTATGATTTTTTACATACCTCCTGTCTTTGGGTTTCGAACACGAATATGTTGTTTTTTTTTTCGTCGATCTTGCGTGGTTTTTCTATGGGATCTAGATAAGTTTAGTTCAGGTTAGTTTAGTTATGATTTTCGTTTTTAGATCGATGTAGCTTGTCGAATGATCTGTTTATGTTTGACATCGCAATTTTGCACGTTTACTCACATTTTACGCCACAATATTGGAATAACCACAACTAATTGCATTTGATCCACCAAGTATTCCGTCCTAATAAAATTTAAATCGTATGCAATCAACCATACATGTCCTAAGACAGTACAGTACAATACAAAACAAGACAACGGTTCTCTTACGTTTTATGGAAAATTAACATTTTTCCGTGGTTATTTATGTAAATTTTGTTAATAAATTACTGAATATTGCGTAGTGTATGTGTATTTTATTATATGAGATCGGCGAAAAATAATATATTCTACAACCCAAAAATAAGAGACGTGTAAGAAAACATCGAAAAATTTGGAAAAGTGTCTGTTTCCACCTTCTTGAAGTTTTACCAGTTATATATATATATATATATATATATATATATATATATATATATATATATATATATATATATATATATATATATATATACAGGGTGATTCAAAAATCGATCACGAAACTTAAGGGGGTGATTCTACTTGACAAAATAAGGGTAGAGCTTCATATAATTTTTTTTTCAAAATGTCATTCGTTTTCGAGTTACAAGCCGTCCAAGTTCAAGTTTTTATTTTTTGTTTTTTGAATTACTCGCTTACAGGAAAACCGATTTGACTAATATTTGAAAGATAGGCTAAGTCTTCTGCGCTTCATCATTTTAGTAACAATTCACATTGATTGTTTGTCGCTAGAGGGCACTTTACCTACATTGAAAATTGTTTTTTTGTCATAATTTTTTAGTGTTGACAGCTACAGTAGTTTTTGGCATAATTTCTGAAAGACTGATGCCAGGCCTTTAAAAAAGGTGCTCTTTATTTACATCGCTAAACCCAACGGTTTAGACGTAAATCACCCTTAAAAATTAAGTGGTAAATTTACTTTTCTCATTTCATTACCACCAGCTACCAGGTAAATAGCTATCAAAGTATACTAGAGCTGTCAGTTTAACATCAAATAAATTCGCTTTTTAAACTATTTAATTTATAATCTTAAAATAACTAATAATGGCTAATCAGTAAATATTCATATTATGGATTATTGCGATATACATTTAATTGATAAAAATTAATGAAACAGTACTAAACAAACTAAAAAAGATTCTCAAAATGTCCCCCATTTTCTTCCATACATTTCCTAACACTCTTCAAAAAATGTCCTGACTAACCTGAACTAACTCGATGAAAAATTCCTGGTGTTTCTTTAATAATTTGGCACTTTTCGATTATCCTGAAGCGAAGATCCTCGACGTTGATTACTGGAATATCGTACACCAATTGTTTCAAATGACCCCAAAAGAAAAAATCCATAGGATTAAGGTCTGGTGACCTCGCTGCCCATGCCAATGGTCCACTTCGTCCTATCCATCGCTCAGGATACGTTGCATTCAAATACTGTCGGACACGTATACTAAAGTGGGGCGGAGCTCCGTCTTGGAGGATCCACATGTTGGCCCTTACTTCCAATGGCACATCTTCCAGATACAATGGGAGACGATTTTGGATAAAATCTAAGTATACGTCACCAGTTAATGGGCCATCAAAGAAATGAGGACCAATAAGGTAATCTCCTATTATCCCTGCCCACACATTTAGTGAAAATCTACGCTGATGTTTCGTTTCTACCACATTGTTTGGGTTCTCGTAAGCATATGTGTGGATGTTGTGTAGATTTGTTATGCCATCACGAGTGAAACCAGCTTCGTCAGTGAATAATATGACGCCAATTAATCGATTATCGTGTTCATACTTAGCTAGGATCTGATTGCACATTTCCAACCGTCTCGGCCGATCATCGTCATAAAGAGTCTGCACCTTTTTTGAATGAAACGGGTAGAGTTGTTCTTCTCTTAGTATCCTCCATGAACTAGCCTGACAGAGCCACACTTCATTCCCAATTTTTCTAGTACTAATACCTGGATTATCTTCAATAATTTCAAGCACTCTTTCTTCTTGTTGCACGTTTCTAGCAGTTCTAGGTCTTCCCCTATTTCCATTATAACTTTTAAAGGAACCACATTCCGCAAGCCTCCTGTGCACACTGGAAAATGTTTAAGCATGAGGGATATTTCTTTCCGGATAACTCTCCATATAATATCTTCTTGCCAACTCTGCATTACCATTTGCTTTTCCATAACAAAAATGGATATCACAATATTCGATATTTGAATATTGGTGATTAGCCATTATTAGTTATTTTGAGATTATAAATTAAATAGTTTAAAAAGCGAATTTATTTGATGTTAAACTGACAGCTCTAGTATACTTTGATAGCTATTTACCTGGTAGCTGGTGGTAATGAAATGAGAAAAGTAAATTTACCACTTAATTTTTAAGGGTGATTTACGTCTAAACCGTTGGGTTTAGCGATGTAAATAAAGAGCATCTTTTTTAAAGGCCTGGCATCAGTCTTTCAAAAATTATGCCAAAAACTACTGTAGCTGTCAACACTAAAAAATTATGACAAAAAACAATTTTCAATGTAGGTAAAGTGCCCTCTAGCGGCAAACAATCAATGTGAATTGTTACTAAAATGATGAAGCGCAGAAGACTTAGCCTATCTTTCAAATATTAGCCAAATCGGTTTTCCTGTAAGCGAGTAATTCAAAAAACAAAAAATAAAAACTTGAACTCGAAAACGAATGACATTTTGAAAAAAAATTATATGAAGCTCTATCCTTATTTTGTCAAGTAGAATCACCCCCTTAAGTTTCCTGATCGATTTTTGAATCACCCTGTATATATATATATATATATATTAAACTTGAGTCAAACGTTTATAATTTCTGAATGAAAAAAAATTTTTTTCCTGTATAGAGAAGCCGTAGGTATCTGCTGAAAAGTACTTAGTTGAAATAAACAATAAGTTTTTTAACGCTTACAATAAAAATACTACTTGAAAATGAGCAACATTGTTTCTCGAAGCAGCAATAAAAACCAATACAGTTTTTAAAAGCAACATGTTTGAATACAGAATTTATTACTGAAAATTTGTTATAAAATATAAACTTGAAATGCATTTATTTGTATATGTTGTTACGCAAAAATTGCAATCCTTGAATATATATTGAAACAATTGGACATGTCACAGTTTCGAAATAAATTTATCCGGCAATAATTAGAATTGGATTATTGGATTTTATGTTATGAAATACTAATAGAGCATTTTTTAAATAAGCTATTTAGTACATATTGCATGTTTACCTTGAACAAAAATTCAGAAATAACACTTGTCACTGTGTACACACTAATTAAATTTAATATTATACTCAATGCAATTGTACTAACTTTAAACTCCACATACTTCATTCACAACCGAAAATAGTACGATGCGTAATGGGAGCTTCCACTTCCAGTGTAATAACACAACTTGTGTTAGAGAATTTTGAAGAAACTGTACCACAAAACCTAGAAATCTAATTGCCTTTTTTCTATAGATATGTTGATGACTGTATCACAGTAGTACCCCAAGATCTGTGCGATTTAGTAATAAAAAAATGTAACGCCTACTATCCCAAACTACAGTGGATAATAGCAAAAAAGGAAGAAAATAAAATCAATTTTCTTGATCTAACCTTACACCACATTAACAATACATTAAAAACAGAATGATGTACTAAAAATAATTGTACTCCAAATATTTACATTTTAAATCCCAATACCCCTTATCTCACAAAAAAAAAACGTTGTTATAAGCCTCGCAGAATGCAGTATTAAACTCTCAAGTCGTGAATACCAAAACCAGGCCATTCAAAAAGCAAAAGAAGCCTTAAAAATAAACTGCTATCCCGAAAATCTAATTAACAATATTTTAAAAAAAGAATACATAAATGTTATAACGAAAACTCATCACATACAACGAAAAATGCATATAGCTTCCATATATCCTGACATTCTCCGAAAAACTCCAAAATGCTTTTAAGAAACGTAACTGTCAGCCATAAGGGTCACAACATCCTAAAAAAATGCTATAGCAAACTAAAATCTGAAATACCAAAAGATAAAAAAAACATATGTCGTTTACAGTATTCCATGCAAAGATTACAGAGGTGAATACATAGGACAAACAAGCCAACACTTGAAAAGCATAATAAACCGGCATAAATACGAAAAAATAAAATAAAATAGCGTTAACGACACATGGCATAGAAAATCACCATTCCCTTGATTCTGAGAGAGTTAAAATTTTAAAAACTGAAACAGAGATATGTAAGTGAAAGTATTAGTGAAATAATAATTAAAAACTCTTAACCAAAGAGAACTTTAAATATAACACAATAACGTTTACCCGCAAACATATAAAATAAGCATTTTTTATGGTACAAACTATGAAAAGTTATTTATAGTTCTTTTGAACGCAATATTTATAAAATATACTTTTAAGGTTGAAAAACAGCAGCAATAATAAACATATAAAATTTAAAAAAGTTCTAATTAAATAATAATCCTTAAAAAAAAATCAGGAAATTTTTTAATTCTATTATTCTAATATTTCTAAAAGAAGGAGGTTCTCAATTCGTCGACTATGTATGTTTTTTTATGTATGTACACCGATTACTCCGGAACGGTTGCAACGATTTGAATGAAAGTTTTTAAGTTACGTTCAGGAAGTTGCTGCGGTGGTCCCATATTTTTTTAGGTCAAATTGGTGCAGTAAGATCCAAGATGGCGCTTACAATATAGCGGCCAAAAAAATTAATTTTGTCCAATTTTCTCCAAAATTGGTATGGAGGAATTTTCGGGGTTTACCCAACGAATCTGAAATTCGTTTTAAAAAATTCAAAATGGCGGATCCAATATGGCTGACAAAAAAATTAATTTTGTCCAATTTTCTCCAAAATTGGTACGGGAGAGTTTTCGGGGCCGCATATGATAAATCCAAAATTATATTTAAATAATTCAATATGGCGGATCCAATATTGCGGACGAAAAAATCAATTTTGTCCGAATCTCTCCAATATTGGTATGGGGGAGTTTTCGAGGTCTCACATAACAAATCTTAAATTATTTTTAAAAAATTCAATATGGCGGATCCAATATGGCGGACAACAAAATTTAATTTTGTTCGATTTTCTCCAAAATTGGTATGGGGAAGTTTTCGAGGTCGCATATAACGAATTCAAAATATTTTTAAAAAATTTAGTATGGAGGATCCAATATAGCAAACAGAAAAATCAATTTTATCCGATTTTCTCCAAAATTGATACGGGGGAGTTTGCAGGGTCGCATACGACTAATCTAAAATTATTTTCAATATGGCGTCTAATATGGTGAATAAAAAATTAATTTTGTCCGATTTTTTTTTCAAAATTGATATGGGGAAGTTTTTGGGATAGCACATTACGAATCTGATATTATTTTAAAAAATTAAATATGGCGGATTAAATATTTTGCATCTCTCGATTTTGTCAGTATTTTTGTTAGTGTTAATTACGAAATTCTAATAATTTTCGAAAAACTCAATCTGGCGGAATAAATATGGTGTCCTAAAAATTTTACATTTTTCGACTTTCTCCAAAACTGATATAGGGTTTTTGAGGATGGAAATTATGAATTTAATAATATTTTTCAGGATTCAATATGGCGAATGCAATATACAGTGAACTCTCTCTTAACGGACACCTCTATTCAATGGACACCTCTTCTATATGGGCAATTTTTAAGACAAAAACCATTCGTATATACCAGTCTGTACTTTTAAACCTCCCTCCAATGGACGCTCTCAACAACGGACACGGACAGTAAATTATTTATAAAAAATAATTCTAACGGACAAATATTTTACTATTTTCCTTTCAATATTTGCCTAAATTTTAAATTTTATTAAAGACACATTTTATTTGCGTAAATACCCACAAAATAGGCGGCAGCCAGGTATATTGGTAGGTAATTAGGGTTTTAGGGTTTTCCAAGGAATTTTATTGGTGCACGTGAATTCTATTAAGCACATTTTACTTTATTATGTACGTATTGTTAAAACTGTAAAACTGCTGCGGAAAGGATAATATCATTTTAGTTGCATAAACGTTTTGTGACGCGAATAACATGGCTACCAACAAAAGAAAGTTTTTAAGTTTGGCAGAAAAAGTCGATGTAATCCATTATGCGGATACGAATAAGTTAAGTGTTAGACAGTTAGCAGAAAAGTTTGGAATTAGAAAAAGTCAAGCTAGTGAAATTTTAAAACGTAAGAGTGATATAATTAAGCAGTTTTCTGAGAGCGGAAACACCGAAAAGAAAAGGAAATTTTTGAAAACTGAGGGTGCTGCATTAGATCAAATTGTTTTCGATTGGTTTTGTAAAGTGCGTTCTAAAAACATTCCTGTTTCTGGTAAAATTATTCAAGAAAAAGCATTAGAAGTTGCAACGGAACTAAATTTTGACATGAAGGCTTCCAGCGGATGGCTCGAGAAGTTTTGTAAGCGGCACAATATTTCCTTCAAATCTATATGTGGCGAAGCAGCGGCTGTAGATTTATCAGTGGTTGCTGACTGGAAGAAAAAACTGCTCACTATAATGAAAGAATACTCTCCTCGTGATATTTTTAACGCAGATGAGACGGGACTATTTTTTCGTGCCTTGCCTAACAAAACATATGCTCTGAGAGGAGAAAAATGCACTGGAGGTAAGGCTTCCAAAGACAGACTCACAATTCTGTTTTGCACCAATATGATTGGAAACAAAGAAAAGCCACTGGTAATTGGAAAAAGCAAGAATCCTCGTTGTTTCAAGAACTCCTATGTAGAAAAATTACCTATCGAATGGTATTACAATAAGAAGTCATGGATGACAAGAGAAATCATGACAGATTGGCTAAATAAATTTGACAGAAAAATGCAGAGAGAAAATCGAAAAGTACTTTTGTTCCTAGACAATGCTGCGTCTCATCCACAACTTGTATTATGTAATGTTAAATTGATATTTCTGCCGCCTAATACTACATCTGAATGCCAGCCCCTCGATCAGGGGATTATAAAATGTTTCAAAAGCTACTACAGAAAGTTATTGATCCGAAGACTGCTATCGTCGATAGAAGAGTCTGATTCTATAGGGGAACTTGAGAAGTCTATTAACGTTACCAATGCCTTGATTTGGACTGTAACTGCATGGAAGGAAGTACAACCGAAAACTATCAACAATTGCTTTCTTAAAGCTGGATTCGGTACACAGGACAACGTTGAGCCTGAAGAAGATTCCGAGGACGATCTGCCACTTTCTGAATTATGGGAAAAAAACAAACACTTTTCCATTGATTTATTAAGTTATACGGAAATTGATGGAACTTTGTTGACTGAAAATCCCGATTTAAGTATTCAAGAGTGTGTACGTGAGTTTTAGGTGAATCAGGTTGTTGAAACATTATCTGAAAGTGAAAGTGACGACGAAGAAACGAATACTTCGAATATAAAAGACATTAATGAAGCCTACAAAAAACTAAAAGACATTGAAACATTTTTTGTATTACAGGGAAATTCTAACATTGCACAACAAATCTCCCAAGCTGTAAGTTCAGTAGAAACCCAAATTGTTAAAAATAAATTAAATGGCCTTAAGCAAACCACCCTTGAAAGTTTTTTTTTAAATAACAAATGATTTATGTGCATATTTTAATTACATATACATAGGTTATATACATATTTAGTATTAAAAACTTGTGTTTTTGCTAACTAACATTTAAACATTGACTACATATACGTAATATACATGTTTAAATATTTGAAGTTTATTTTATTTTCTCCATTCAACGGACACCTCCATTCAAAGGACACTTTATGCTACACAAGTGCTGTCCATTCAAGAGAGAGTTCACTGTAGCTGACTAAAGATTTTACATTTTTCGATTTTGTTCAAATGCGGAACTAAATCGTTTTTGAGGATGTAAATAGCGAATGTAAAATTATTTTAAGAAAATCTCATACGTCAGATTCAATACGACCGGTTAGGAATTTTAAATTTCTGGATTTCATCTAAAATTGGAACAAAGGGGCTTTGAAGGGTTTAGATTTAGATTAGATTAAGACGATAAAATAATTTTTTTGAAATTCAATATGGCGGATCCAATATGGTAGGAAGAAAATTTTCCTTATTCCCATTTTTTCAAATTTGGTATTAGGGGTTTGGAAGGTGGTATATTACGAGTATGAAGTTAATTTCTTTACAACTATTAAGTTAATAAGATACAATACGAGGGACTAAAAATTTTATATCCTCCGGTTTTATATAAAATTGATATTGCGGGATTCTTGGGGCGTATACAAACTCAATATATAATATAAAATATATCAGGCTAAGAAATTTACTTCTCAAATTCTTTAAATATCGATATTGAAAGGTTTTGGGGCCTATATTACCAATCTAAAATTAATTTAAAATTTAAGTTAATCGATTTACTATGACAGACTAAATATTTGTTTGAGACAATTTCACTGGTATTTATAGAACTCTAAGAATTAAAGAATTTTTAGTGATTTATTTTAGGGTGATTACAACTTTGGATAAAATGGGTACTTTTTTGCCACCTTAGAGTCATTGCGAGGTACACTAATCTCGATTAGTACTTAGTTCAAATAATTTATGGATATCATAATGAACTAAAAATCGAAAAATAAAATTTGTTTAAAAAAAATTGAACCGACTTCTAAAAGTGCGCTAAAAAGTGAAAAATAACTATAAATTTCTATACGAAATTGAAATTTTTGAAGTCGGCACCAAATTATTTCTAAATGAAACAAATTACTAATATATACAAATTATGGTAAGAAAATAATTACAAATAAAATATTTTTAATCTGTTTATGCGAATCCCATTTTATCAGGTATTAGTTTGGCGCCGACTTCAAAAATTTCAATTTCGTATGAATATTTATAGTTGTTTTTCACTTTTTACTGCACTTTTAGAAGTAGATTCAATTTTTTTTATAAAAATTTTATTATCTAAGTATATAACAGGAAAATTACAACAGCTTACAATAGACAGTTTTATGTAATAAAAATTCTAAACTTTACGCTAATCAAGCCGCGGAAAAGGCTCAGAAATACAGCAATACCAATATATATCTCCACAATATTGTAGAATGTATTCCCAACTTCCATTTTTCTTCTATTAGAGAAAGTAATTGGATTGTTTTCTTTCCTTTTTCTAATGGTATATAGGGGTTCCCTTGGAATTTTAATCTAATTCAAATGTTTATTTTCAAAAATAAGATCATTTTTTAACTCTTGGAAAGATGAAATAGACTCCTCTCTTTCTCTTCTTTAGCTCGAAATACTCTCACAAATTAAGCACAAGGTGTTGTGTTTGCATTCAAAAGGTTTTTCCAAACATTATCTAAAAAAACCAATCGAATCTCATTACTTTATTCTAATATTTTTATGCCTGATTATTACAAGTGATTAAAGAAGTGCTAAAACATTTTAAAATTATATACGTGTGTCTGGCATTTAGACACCAACAACAAATTTGAAGGTTAGAAATATTTATATGTCTAGGTGGCTTACAACATTATTGAAATCGGAGGCGTCGACTTGGGATACCTTCCTTGTAAGTGACTATCCCTAAATAGTTCCAACGTGATACGGCAATGAATTGTTAGTTTCTTTAACCAACAGCGTTATTAATATTTTTACGTTTATAAAGCGTGCTTATACAGTCCTAATAGGTATTTAAACAAAGGAGATTCTCATCTGTCTATTTTCATTTTATTTCCGTCTAAAATATTTACTTTTCGTTTTATTATATAAAAACAATAACTTGGTATAATAAAATGTTGACACTCTCTTGGAAACAAGAATAAAATGAAAATTTTATGAGAGAGCGTTCGTTCTGAAGCTTTCGCTCGGATATAATATTTTATTTTATTTTAGCGGTAATTACTTTTAAATAATTAAAGTGCTTTCGAAAATAAATTAAAACCGGGAGAAAGCACGCTGGACCGAATATAAAATTTGAAATTATGGTTTAGAAATAATATTGCTTAATTTAATATAGAATATTACTTAATTAAAATATTGAATATACAGTGAATTCAAGAGAAACTGTATTTTAATTTCTTATTACTTTCAAAGCAAATATAAAAATCAAAAGTGAGGTTTATAGTTGTAGAGGAGCGAGAGGCTTGTTGTAACAGGGTAAGTAGTAAGACGGCTTTTTCACCAGGAATTTAAATTTTATAAACTTATTTTTTTAAATTCATATTATCTTGATATCGCGTCATCATCATGTTTTCTGCCAGGCGGAGCAGGGAATGGATGTGTGTACTGGCTTCGTAAAAATTTGATTTTTATTGCTTTTAAGAAGTAATTAAAAACGTTTTGTGATTTATTAACTTTTAGATTTACCTCTCTTTGATGTTGTTTAACAGTTTTACGATTATTAAGTTATTTTACCGTTAGCGTTAAATCCTGTAAATATTATAAGTAGGTTTAGAGCTTCTAGTTTATTGTCTTAGAATGCTGATATCTTTCAAGACAGTGACTTTGAATCATCTTAGGTCACTGATCGCTCAAAACATGCCAAATACCAGATTTGTATTCCATCTTTTGATCCATTCTGATTTTAAAATTGGTAAAGATAAAATAATGTTGCATCGTAATATGTCCGGTGTCTCGATTACTTTCAGTTTGACTCCAGGTGGAAAATGGCAAAATTAAGTTAAAGTTCAAGAGAATATCAGCAAAAAGTTAATTTATTTTTATTTAATTAAAAAAATTAATGCCAAAATGTGTATTCTGGCTTTTCACAAAGTATTATGGTGAGTAGTGAGTAGTGAATAGAAGGACCAAAAAGAGATGCAAGTATAACTGTAAATTTAATGTTGGATCTTAAAAATCTAAAACTATTAGATTCTGCCCCTAAATTGGATATTATCTTCACTGAAATTATATATTATATCGAATCTTCGAACAAACCAAATCCAAGTTGTTCAAGTTTATAAAACACTCTTTTACCATCGAAGATTAGATCTTTACCAAAGGCGCCATCACGAATGCACCTGAAAAGGAATCTTTAAGAATAGAAAATGGAAAGAGAGCTGTTAAAGATAGAAAAAAGGGAAGAGGAAAGGGAAAAAGAAAGGGGAGGAGAAAAAGAAAGGCGAAGGTAAATCAGCAAGAGACAAAGACGGAATAGAGAGAAATAAAAAACGGTAGTGAGTTCTGATTCAGAATCTGAAACTTAGGTGTGGTGTTGTTTGCAGAGGATCCAATAGTGATTTGAATAAAAGCGAATGTGTAGAATGTGTTGTTTGTAAGAAGTGAGCAAATGTAAAATGTGAACCAGGAAATACTATTTCCTGTATTTATATCAGCCGTAACTCTAATGACAGAATTTATTCACAAAGAAACTTGTTCAAATGCTGATTATTATATTAGATATTTTGTATTATATAAGCTTTGAGAAAGTGATAATCACGAGACTTTGTTCAGATGTACCTAGTTCCATTTACTGTGATTTAAAGTGCTTTAATTATTAATTGATAGCTTATTATAAGAAGAAAAACAGTTAAAAATGAAAAATTTTATGTTGCTTATTTTTTTAGAAGTATATTGCAGTTTGTTATTTGAAAAAATTAAAAATACTATAAAGAGTTTAGTTTTATTCTTGAAAAACATAAAATAAAAACTCAAATGTGTAACATTTTCGATTTTTATTGCTGTTACTACTTGCCCTAATAGATATTACAACTAACTCCAGGTACGAATAAGATATACCTTTGCACTTTTTTGGTAAAATATTAGTCGAGCAATTATTACCAGTAGTTGTGGCATTTTTTTCCTGTCCAGTTGAATGTAAGAAGAGTTAAAGTATCGATGAATGTTAAGTTATTGGTAATTCAGCTGATAAATGTCAAGATATACTCCCCTACATATAAATAAAGAAGAAATATTATTTAAAAAATATAATAATTTTCTAAGTATAGACTACTCAAAAACTTATAAACCATGGTTATTTAAATTATGTTATTCCTACCCATCAAATATTTTACATGATTTTATATAACAGATTCCAGATAACAACATTTTTTTTTTAAATTCTGGTCTTAGCAAAAACATCGGGCATATTAGCGTTTTAGGAGATAATTAAACAGAATCAAGAAAGTAATTTAGGCGAGTCAATATAATCGAGCGGTATATTGTAGCGGATGTGGACTCCGCTTACAGGCACGTATCAGGAACATTTCATTGCAACAGAGTTCGCCGATGCACTTGCAATGCGTTACGTATTGTCACGACTACTTACGACCATGATAAATAGAGAGTAAAGAGATAAATGAAGGACGTGACAAAGCTACAGCAGTACATATATAAATTGACTGATATTTTGAAGTTTTACATTGGGTTTTCAGGTCGTTTATTGTTATTTTTTTTATGAATATTGATTAATTCTTAAATTTTATTAATATTTATAGCTGTAACTGTGGAAATGCTTCAATTATGTCTTTTAAATTAGTAAGAGTTGATTTTGAGAGTAGCTTTGCTATTCAGTGTATAATTTTTTATATTTTGGCACAAATTTGTTCTCTAGATGTATTACGATAGCTTCACTTTATCGAAGAATTAATATATCTTATATATCCATTCTAGATTTAAAATTGGTAAAAATTAAATAATATAGCATCATAACATGTCTGGTGGCTCGATTACTTTCAGTTTTACTCCAGACACTTGAGAATGGCAAAATTAAGTTAAAGTTCAAGAGAATATCAGCAAAAAGTTCCTTTATTTTTATTTAAATAACAAAGTTATTGCTAAAATGTGCATCACATAGTATTAAGGTGAGTACTATGATTATATTTTAATTTATTATTTTTGCTTTGGAGTTTAATTAAAAGTCGCTTTATTTTTGCTTGCTTGAAGCTGATTTTTTCATAGTAGTTAGTGCCGACCAGTGGTCTCAGATCCCAATTATAATCTATTTTATTTCATTATTATTTCCAATTTTGTGATGGTTACTTTGGTTGAATAATTAATTATTTTGTAAAGTAAATATTTTGTTTTAGCTCATATTAAACTAAAAACTGTTGATCGCCCGTGTCAGAGTGAACGTTTATGGTATGATATATTTTTATTCTTAGCTGCCTAAGAGTTCAATGGTTTTAAGCATTGTATTACTTGAAATTGATCATTTTTTTTATTTATTTTGTGTAGTTAGTGATTTTTTTTATTTTCTTATGATACTTCAACTGTAAGATCAGTTTCGGTATCTTTTTTTTTTCTGAATATTTAGAAAAATTAACATTCTAAATTTAAATAGAAATAACTTGGTATTAATATGTAACCTTTTCTTTTTGGCGAAGGTTAATTTACAGATTCAGTTGCTTTTGGGTTTTCCTTTTTCAAACAAAATAAGCAAAGGATATGTAAAAGCGATCTAGGTAGTGCGCATGTGAAAAATGCGCTGTTCGCTCCCAAAATTTTCACATTTTTTTCCTAAATGGCACTGATTGTTAACAACATTTGTCCCTTATTGAATAGCTGCTAATAATTTCAGTATTTTCTATGCTAAGTATCTTACACAACAAGTGTAAAGAAACGAGCATATACATTTATTTGTTTAATATTCATTAGTTAAGTGAAAGTACTGGTGGAAAATGTTCAATAACATTTTAGAAATATGTTGAGAGGCATATAATGAAACCTACTTAACGAAATCTATATCCTGCCTCTGGCACTGTGCAAATTACAACGAAAAATCGCAAGGCGATATTTAAAAGATTTGTGTTCGACCAAATTAAATTAGGAAAGGAATTTATCATAAATTATTATAGATTCCCTTTCTTCTTCTGACGTCTCTCTATTATCTCGTGCTATTCAGGCGCTTGTCGAAAATTGAATTGAATAATATGCAGAGGGCAGGATGGCATTTAATTAATCATTTATTGTATTTTCAAGATAGTAGGTAATGCGAAAAGAGAATTCGAAGAAGTAGAAAAATAATTAAATATCAGGATGACAGTTTGTTATATTTTGGAGACTCTGGGAACTTTCAATGAGATATCTTGGCGAGACTCGTCTTCGACAGTGCAAAAAAAGTAAACCATTGAAAGAATAGGATTGATTTTTAGCACAAAACTTTAAAATTTCAGAAAGATATAAAGAAGTCTTTACAGCCGTAGGCCGTTAGAGAAAAAATATAGAGAGTTTATCTTCTACAATTTTAACTTGAATCTCCTCTCCATATGCTTTTCAACAACTTAATGTCCTCGTCAGTGGACTTATAATGGACTATGCGCAAAATTTATAGAAAACAACTGTCTATATAAAACGAAGCCAAGGAGAAATGGTACGGAGATAAATGTACTGATAAAAAATTGCAGGAAAAATATGATCTTATATGGAGAGAGAATATTGCATCGAGGACCGCTTTCTTTCCGTTGAAAAATCCAAAATAGAAATATTCGGCTGAAGAATTGAGATAATCGAATCCAGATATGAATCATACTCTGATCATTATTATCATTTTCTTCATTTTGTCCCGTACAATTGCGCCATTGGGTTTTCCTACCAGGATTATTTCCGACGTTTAAAATATTTAAGTTGTTCGGGAGATCTTGGTTGAAGCTTATTAAATTTTGTTCCGAACTATAACTTTATAATTTAAAATGTTTAATGTAATAATTAGAAAATAAAATTATTATTGTTTTTTACTGTAAATCCAGGGGTGTGGGGTAAAATCCCTAAAGAAAGTCCCGGCCATCTCATCTGTTGGTTCTCACCGGGACTAAGTGTTAAATTTAACAAATTATCTGGGAATTTTTATCTACGGTTTTAAAAAGTGAGCTACCCTTTTGAATGAATGAATGAATGAAAAAGGGGTGGTGATATTAGATCATCGACGCCTAGGCCTCCATTGGGCTCTTTACATCCCACCATATCTGCAGGTTATTCGAGGCCGATCACCTTTGCGAATCCAAGCAGCCTCGTTAGTTGAACTTGCTTAACTGCTTCCGGTAACAAAATTGTATCTCTGAAATATTTCTGTCTCATTCCGTTGAGTTCTGGGCACTTTCTGAGGACATGATCAACAGTTTCATCCTCCTCCACACACCATCTCCATGTCAGGTCGTCTTTGACACCGATTCAATGAAGATGGCCCCTGAAGTGACTATGTCCTGTCAACAATCCCACTACAACTCGCGGCTCTTTCCTTCCCAAGGAGAGAAGCTCCTTAGTACGCCGTCCACTAGGCCCAGTTATATGTTCCTTAGCACACCTCATTCCAGGAGCTCCCCTCCACGATTCAATAAATTTGCTTTCCAGCAACGATTTCAATTCCCTTTTGCCAATAGCAATTGGGACAGGTAATATTGGTTGGGGTCCATACGGTTCAGTCGCCGAACCCAACTTTGCCAGATGGTCTACTTCCTCATTTCCGCGTATGACCTAGTGACCTGGGACCCATACGAGTCTGACTGTGCAGCCTTTCCTTGTCATACCATTTAGTACATCCGTCCATTTAAACACCATTCGCGAAGTTACGACACTGGACTGTCTGAGCATATATTTATTACTCTATTCCTGTTTATGTCCCTCTCACAGAGATGGGCACACTGCAGAACAGCATATATTTCCGCTGTGAAAATTGTCGCACATTGTCCAAGAGGGTAGTACTCTCTGACTCTTGCCGAATACTTCGGCTCCAACTCTTTCATCTTATCGAGATCGATCAGGATACCACCAGGATCCATTTTTCAGAAGACTTTGTTCTCCCTCCCAATCCTCTCTACTTGGCAGAAGTATCTCCAGGGAGAGGTTGGGTTTTAAAAGCGGCATCATTTAATCTGTCAGCATGGGGAAGTGATGGACACCTCTCCAGCGTCTTCAGGGCCTCGTTCTCTATGTATAAGTGAAGAGGAGGCAGATTCACCAGGACTTTCAGAGCCCTGGTGGGAGCAGTCTTCATGGAACTCAATATGCCCACACAAGCCATTATCTCAACTTTGTCTAGTTGAAGAATGTGTTTGCGCTTTATTGTACTACGCCACCATACAAGAGCGGCGTATATGATTATGGAGCAGGACACCATAGTGTATATCCAAAATAGCACTTTAGGTGTCAGTCCCCATGTACATCCAAAGGCTCGTTTACAAGCCCAGAAACCACAGAGCTATCCTCTTAATTTGAAGCTTGTTATTCAAAATTAAAATAACAAAAATTCAAGAACTGTTATAAAACCTCTGTAGTTGTAACCCGAATTTATGATATTAAGATCGTAGTTTGTTCAAAAAAATTAAAAATTTTCGCTTCTCGAGTTTCTGAACCTATTTTTTTATTTTTCTTTTTACGATCGTAATTTAAAAGTAGTATTAGCATTATGACTGACTGATTATTTAACATAGCAGGCCAGGATTGTAGAGCTCCTACACTGCAGCATTCTGACTTATTATACCGCCTGCCATATCCGACCTAGGCGCAAACAGCACTTAATGTGCAGTGTGAGACATGGTTGTCTAAAATCAGTAGGATGGGCTGATCTCTAGTCGGCTTCGCGTGGTCTCTGAAGTGAGTTAGATAATCGAATAAAGATCTTCGTTTATAAAACTGGAATCAGAGACTATACCGGTAGATCCAGATGGTGCAGCATCTAAAAGTTCTGCCTTCATCCTCTTTTTGCCGAATATAAGAGACGGTGGAATAAAATGTCCAGTCGCAGACACGGCATTGACGACAGTCACATTTGTGCCTCGCTCTTTACTAGATATTTTGTTGATAGAATGCTTACCCTATCTAGACTATATTTTGGGCTGTTAGTTAGGGAGGACATACCTGTCTCATCCATATTATAAATAGATTGAGATGAAATGTTATATTTGTCCATTAAAGCCGATAAGTTTATGTAAAACCACTCCACTTGTGGTCTATTGAATACTATTCCTCATGCAAGGCTCGTTGAAGTTGATTGCCTAAAAGAAATATCCGGGTGTTGCTTCAAAAAGGCACATAACCACTCCTTTCCTTTAATTTTAGTTTCTTTGTTGAACCTATAATGGATGTTGTTTTTTTTTCTGCATACTCGTACATTGCACTCCTCAACCCTTTTGCCGTCCATCCATAAAACATTTCATCTAAAGTGTGCAGATGATTGCACTAGTCTTTTTCGATCTCAGGCGAAAATGTAGTATCAAATCGCCTAATGTCGTTGCTCATTTTGTTTCTGTAAAGGAAATCGTAAAGTAGACTTTATCACTCTTAAAGATGAGGCCACTGATCTCTTGCTTTCGCTATTTTCAATTTGCCTGCGAGCTTCCTTCATAGCCTTTTCAGAACAGACCTGGCGATCTGTTTTCCTTTCTTTTCTCGACATTCTGAAATAACACAAATCATTATAGAACATGTATGAAATAAATAATATTGGTGTTGCAAACGTGAATTCGCCGGCGCCTTTCCCAGACACCCATCATCGTACTTTACCATTTTTGAAACGTGTATTTGAACTAACTTGGCGGCAGAAATAGACTGTGAGATATTACATACCTTCCCCTGGAAGGCCATCCACTGTTCAGGGAATTGAAAATTTACATTCTAATTCCGATTTTATGGAAAGTCGGATGCCCGAGAATATCGGATTAACCCGTAGAGCTTCATCGTGGATTCAGTGCTAGAAACTGCACTCTTTCCAGCGAGCAGGGCTGCAATCGGTCCGCAACTGGCATGCCATGTTGCAAATGCAGGTCCTTTGCTACGATTTACAAACTTAAATTTACCACTAAATATTTGGGTGTTTCCTCCTCAGTCACCAGCGGTGGATTTGTCAGTGGGTCCGCCGGCGCCTTTCCCAGACACCCATCGTCTACTTTACCATTTTTGAAACGTGTATTTGAACTAACTTGGCGGCAGAAATAGACGGTGAGATATTACGATACCTTCCCCTGGAAGGTCATCCACTGTTCAGGGAATTGAAAATTTACATTCTAATTCCGATTCTGTGGAAAGTTGGATGCCCGAGAATGTCGGATTAACCCGTAGTGCTTCATCGTAGATTCAGTGCTAGAAACTGCACTCTTTCCAGCGAGCAGGACTGCAATCGGTCCGCAAGTGGCATGCCATGTTACAAATACAGGTCCTTTGCTACGATTTACAAACTTAAATTTACCACTAAATATTTGGGTGTTTCGTCCTCAGCCACCAGCGGTGGATTTGTCAGTGGGTCCGCCGGCGTCTTTCTCAGACACCCATCGTCGTACTTTATTACGACATTGAACTATAGAAATTGTAGGTGTGTAAAATTGCACGCGCAAACTTACACGCATTCAAACGGCGCAATTTTACACCCTTAAATGCTATTCTAAAGATCGCGAAACTACTGCCACCTCTTGGTACATAAATGAACTTCTCTGTTCGAGGCCGAAATTTGTATAATAATGCAATGCAAAACATTAACAAACCATTAGAATTCCTTATCTACGTTTTACAATAACACATTCATTTTATCGAAAAATAAGATTAAAAGTCAATAAAAACTTTGTCTTCACATATTTCTTTCTTTTTACTCTATTTAATTTTTTTCCCAGGTGCTTAAACGGTTCCGATAGCAAACAAAACACTGAAGTTAGTCGCGAACGTCACTTCGTTTATCGCCCGCGCAAACTTATACCATCCTAGCCTATCTTCGAAACGGCTGCTTGAAGCGACATCTACTAGGTATACCTTTGTCGGATAAAAAATGTCAAGGAATAAAAATTTTTATTTTGAAATTTAATATACCATCACACCAAAAACTTACGAAGCGGTAGATATAGGCAATGTACGTCGAAACTTTAATTAAATCTTTATTTCTTATCCTAAAAACACCAAGCTACTAATTTTAGAGCAAATCAAACTACTATTAAGATATTTAGAAGGAAGTTTTAAAAAATTATGTCTTTGACACTCTGTTTTTCGGAACCTACCAACTTTTAGACTAGGACAAGCTCTGCTAGATTCTCATGTTTTAGGCTCAATAATTTGCACTAGCCTTTTATACGTAACATTTAAAGACACCCTATATGACAAATATATGTGTGTATGTTACTTATCTTATGATCGTATTCGCATTTTCAACATTTCAATGGCCGGTAGTTGTTAAGTAAAAGTTACGCACTTCTAGGACTTGTTGGATGGCTCGCGCACGCTTTTTTCAGATATAAAGAATATTGTAACGAAAGACTAAGATAACTTCTTATAGCGTTCTTTTATACAAATATTTTGATGCGATAAGTCATCTTTATTCTAAGGTAGTAAAAAGAAATATTATATCGATGAGTCGTTATGTTTCTAGATGGTTCTTCACTTTTATGCTAGTAACTTCTAGATTTATATAGTAGAATCTATAAGTACATACGGGGTGTCAACGAATCTATTAGAGAAGTCATAATTTCTAGAGTATTATGTGTATCAAAATGAGAATTGGTACAGGTAAATGGTATGTGAAGGGGAGAGTTTTCGCATATTTTCCACTTTCCGGCCACTTCCGGTTTCACCGGAAATGGCCCCGGTTTTGAATTTTTAAATGGAACACCCTGTATATTTTAACATTTTTGGATTTCTGAGACAATTCTAGATCAGAATGTGACATTTTAAAAACTTTTTACGTCTACTTCATTTTTTTAGAGCCACTTTTAAAATTGCATCTAGGTGGCCATGATCGGACGCAAACTAATCTAACGGCCTTAGGTGATGTCAAAAAAATACAATCGCAAAGTTTTAGTGACTAGAATAAAAGACAGGAATTGGATTAAAAATTTAACAAAATTAACAAAAAACTAACGAAATAAACTAATAACTTAGACGAAGCACTTAAAATATTTGAAAGTACAGTAGCTGAATTTGTTAAAAAGTTTAGTGTAGTAAATGTTCAAAGTGCATTCCTTCTTTTTCACGACACATTTCAGCTCGTTTTGTAGCATTTGGGGCGTTATACTTCTAAATGCCCGTAAAATTCTTTCTTCTAATATTTCAAGAGTAGCTGGGGCTGCTCCATAGTAAACTCTTTCTTTAACATATCCCCAGACAAAGAAATTGAGCACAGTAAGATCCGGTGAGCGGGCTGGCTACCGTACCGGACCATTGGTTGCAATAATTCGATTATTAAAATGCTCTATTAAATAATTAAGAACTTCTCTAGTATTGTGAGGCGGTGCTCCATCTTGTTGAAAGAAAATTCGCCGTAAAACTGCTAAAGGTATATCATTGAGATGATTTTCGATTTCATTTTGAAGAAAACCTAAGTATCTAACCCCTGTTAACTGACCTTGAAACAATATTGGCCCAATTATTCTGTTTCCAACGATACCAGTCCAGACATTGACGCCAAATCTTTCTTGAAAATTGCCCTCTCTCATTTCATGTTGATTTTGTTGGGCCCAGTACCGAGTATTTTGCTTATTGAACATACCATTATTTGTAAATCGGGATTCGTCGGAAAATAGAATAAAATCGATAAAATCGATAAAATTTGGGTTAACTCTATGATTTTGAAGCAGTCAATCACAAAACACTACCCGTCTATCGCCATCCTCAGTATACAAATGTTGATGTAACTGATATTTAAATGCTCGATATCCATGCTTTTTCAGTAGTTTTCTTGCTGATTCATAACTTATCTGCAGTTCTTGACTAATTTTTCTTAACAAAACTGTTTTATCAACCTCAACCATAGCAAGTACGTTAATCTCAGTCTCTTCATTTATGATAAACCTCTGTTCCGCCTCTTGATTTCCTATTTGCCTAAAACGAGTCTCGACATACGGAAAATACTGATGGGCTGGATGTTGACGATTCGGATATCTATGAGCATACAACTCGGCAGCATTCCTTAAATTTCTATAACACTCTCCAAATATTAATAACATATCCACTTTTTCACTTTGAGTATACATTATTTTAACGAAAATTTAAATTAAACTTAACGAAAATTAAGAAACTTTTACGTCTGTTCTTAGAGCGTATGTCACTGTCATTATCTACTTAAGTGAAGACTTGATAAAAACAGTTGCAAATTATTATGCATCATGGTTGTCCATGGCGCACTTGTCATAAGTAAATAAATTATCCAGTATTTTGCTTAATAATATTTAATATCTATTCTTATGTCTAATCCAATCGCAAATAAATTAGTACCGTTAGATTCGTCAAAGAATGATTTTTTCGGAAAGTAGTTGTCAAAAAGGGGTCGCCATTTGAAAATTAATAGTTAGAAATGAAAACGTAATTTTGTCAACTTTTCTTATTCCTATCTTTCATACTAGTAACTAAAACTTTGCGATTGTATTTTTTTGACATCACCTAAGGCCGTTAGATTAGTTTGCGTCCGAACCACCTAGATGCAATTTTAAAAGTGGCTCTAAAAAAATGAAGTAGACGTAAAAAGTTTTTAAAATGTCACATTCTGATCTAGAATTGTCTCAGAAATCCAAAAATGTTAAAATATACAGGGTGTTCCATTTAAAAATTTAAAACCGGGGCCATTTCCGGTGAAAGCGGAAGTGGCCGGAAAGTGGAAAATATGCGAAAACTCTCCCCTTCACATACCATTTACCTGTACCAATTCTCATTTTGATATACATAATACTCTAGAAATTATGACTTGTCTAATAGATTCGTTGACACCCGGTATATAGGGATAGAATTAACTTAGTTTAAAATAGCTTTATTTGAATAGTGGAATTATTAAGAAGTAATAATTAAGTAGTTGTAATTTAGCTGCAAAAGTATTAAGTAGTTAATGTGGTATTGGAAATAATTTAGTAAAAAGTGTTTTGTTTTATTCTGCTGATCCAGAGAGGGGTTTTAAAGAGATAAAATCCTAACAATATTCTCGCAGGAAAATTATTACAATTACATATTCTCCAGAATATAAGCTATCACCCTCTTTACTGTCTAAACCATTTGGCTGTTTCAAAGTTCTTAGTTAGTCATTAAATAAACGTTTTTTTTTTAAATTCTAGCCTATTCAATTTTCAACTAGAGGCAGACGAATATTTAAGATAATGGAGAAATGTCGGAGAAAGAAAGGAAATTTGTAATAATTTATGATAAAATCCTTTTCTGATTCAATTTGTTCAAACATAAAAGCCTTTTTGTTTGTAATTTTCCAGAACACCGTGGGCAATATAAAGGTTTCATTAAAATAATTTCAAAAGCTACATTTTATTTCTTATTTTATTGTAAAAACAATTCATTTTTTTGTAGTGATTGCATGATATATAATTGTAATTATTTCGAAATCTTTTATAAAATAACCTACGAAAAAAACAATTGCACAAACAGATTTCATGATTAAATGAATTTTCAGGAAAATTTGTGAATAGAGTGTTCGTAAGGAACACTGCTTCATGTTAAAATAATTTTGTTACTTGGTTTTACAACAAAATCAAAATAAATGAAAACACTACACTGGCACATGAATAACTACTGCTCAGATCGTGAAGATCCTGAACAGATAACGTGTTTATTCTCAGGCAACTCCTGAAAAATCAGTAGAGTTTTATTGACCAGCTTTTATTTTAAAAAGATCTCCAAGAAAATATAATTAGAAGATTTATTTTACCTTATTTATGGTAGCATTTGTTATAAGATCATATAAATGATAAAAAACATAGGTTCAGCCAACATCATTAAGGCTAAAATCAGTTAAGATTCTCAGAGCAAATAGTTGTCAAGGAAATTCTCTAAGCCCTATAAATATTTTGTGCTATTTCAATGATGCAGTACAGTGAGTACGTCAGAGTTTATCACACCAGTTATATAAAATAAAATTTTTATAAAAAAAATTGAACCGACTACTAAAAGCGCGCTAAAAAGTGAAAAATAACTAGAAATTTCTATACGAAATTTTTGAAGTCGGCGCCAAACTAATCCCTGACAAAATGGGATTCGCCTAAACAGATTAAAAATACTTTATTTGCAATTATTTTCTTACCATAATTTGTATATATTAGTAATTTGTTTCATTTAGAAATAATTTGGCGCCGACTTCAAAAGTTTCAATTTCGTGTAGAAATTTATAGTTATTTTTCACTTTTTAGCGCACTTTTAAAAGTCAGTTCAATTTTTTTTATAAAAATTTTATTTTTCGATTTTTGGTTTTGAGTTCATTATGATATCCATAAATTATTTGAACTAAGTACTAATCGAGATTAGTGTACTTCGCAATGACTCCAAGGTGACAAAAAAGTACCCATTTTATCCAAAGTTGTAATCACCCTAAAATAAATTACTAAAAATTCTTTTATTCTTAGAGTTCTACAAATACCAATGAAATTGTCTCAAACAAATATTTAGTCTGTCATATTAAATCCATTAACTTAAATTTTAAATTAATTTAAGATTGGTAATATGGGCCCCAAAACCTTCCAATATCGATATTTAAAGAATTTGAGATGTAAATTTCTTAGCCCGATATATTTTATATTGTATATTGAGTTTGTATACGCCCCAAAAATCCCGCAATATCAATTTTATATTAAACGGGAAAACATAAAATTTTTAGTCCCTCATATTGTGTCTAATTAACTTAATAGTTGTAAAAAAATTAAGCTTATACTCGTAATACCCCCCCCCCAACCCCCTAATACAAAAATTGAAAAAATGCGAATAATTTAAATTTAAACCCTTCAAAGCCCCCTGTACCAGTTTTAGATGAAATCCAGAAATTTAAAATTCCTAACCGGCATATTGCATCTGACGTATTAGATTTTCTTAAAATAATTTTATATTCGCTATTTACATCCTCAAAAACGACTCAGTTCCACATTTGAACAAAATCGAAAAATGTAAAATCTTTAGTCAGCTATATTGCATTCGCCATATTGCATCCTGAAAAATATTATTAAATTCATAATTTACATCCTCAAAAACCCTCTATATCATTTTTGGAGAAAGTCGAAAAATGTAAAATTTTTAGGACATCATATTGATTCCGCCAGATTGAGTTTTTCAAAAATTATTTGAATTTCGTAATTAACACTAACAAAAATACTGACTTTAGACAAAATCGAGAGATGTAGAATATTTAATCCGCCATCTTAGATCCGCCATATTTAATTTTTTAAAATAATATCAGATTCGTAATGTGCTATCCCAAAAACTCCCCCATATCAATTTTGAAAAAAAATCGGACAAAATTAATTTTTTATCCACCATATTGTACGCCATATTGAATTTTTTAAAAATAATTTTAGATTCGTCATGTGCGACCCCAAAAACTCCCCCGTACCAATTTTGGAGAAAATCGGACAAAATTGATTTTTTTTCTGCCATATTGGATCCTCCATATTGAATTTCTTTAAAAAATTTTGAATTCGTTATGTGCGACCTCGAAAACTTCCCCATACCAATTTTGGAGAAAATCGAACAAAATTAAATTTTGTTGTCCGCCATATTGGATCCACCGTATTGAATTTTTTAAAAATAATTTAAGATTTGTTATGTGAGACCTCGAAAAATAATTTCAGATTCGTTGGGCACAACTGCTATTTTTTCAAATGAATAGTCCATTTTTATCAATTAACCAAATTAAAAACGCCTAATAAGAGCCTATCTTAACTGACAATGACGTTTTATCTGAAAACAAAACTAAACATTATGGTCATAGCATACTGGGTAATGTTTGTGTTTTCTACATTTTTCTGTGTATGCAATGAAAAAAACGCTATTTACAAAAGGCTTAATTACAGAAAAATGAGTTCGAAAGTTATACTAAAAGAAATCCCAAATTCCTTCTAAGTAGATGTATCCTGAGCATTGTAATGAAAAGAAGTTGAAGAAGCTACCTAGCACAAGAAATCTAAAAATTGGACCCGGGTGTGAGTTCACTACTTCTATCATGTTCGTGCAAGCATCAAAGCTTTTAAATATTCTGGAAAATAACAGCTGAACTAACCATGCTCCGTTCTCTCCATACCATCAAGTTCCATAGATAATCCCAAATTCATTCTAAGTAGATGTATCCTGAGCATTGTAATGAGAAAAAGTTGAAGAAGCTATCTAGCCCAAGAAATCTAAAAATTTGACCCGGGTGTGAGTTGACCACTTCTATCATGTTCGTGCAAGCACCAAAGCTATTGAATATTCTAGAAAACTACAGCTGAACTAACCATGCTCCGTTCACTCCATATCATCAAGTTCCATAGATAATCCCAAATTCCTTCTAAGTAGATGTATCCTGAGCATTGTAATTAAAATAAGTTGAACAAGCTGCCTAGCTCAAGAAATCCAAAAATTGAACCCGGGTGTGAGTTGACCACTTCTATCATGTTCTTGCAAGCACCAAAGCTATTGAATATTATGGAAAACTACAGTTGAAAAAGTCATCCAGAAAGTCCCTGGAAGTATCATAAATGATCGCAGACTGAAACTGTCTGTTGAGTCCAAATAGGGAAACAACATATTCTAAATGATATCTTCGTGATATCAGTAAAATAAGTCCGGAATAACAACTGCACTCTTGTTCGAATCGGAACTATGGTTTGGTTTTGAGTCCAACTCAGCCATAGTTTGTTACTGTGTACGAGCCTTTAATTTATCCTCATACTCTTGTGTCCAAACAATAATCAAAATCACTGACATGTCAAGGAAATCAACACTAATACTGAATCGATCCTTCAATCTGCAAAGAAGGTTCTGGCCATTATTTTTGGGATTCTTAAGGAATAATTTTAATGGATTATCTAGAAAAGGATGGGAGTCTTAACACCCAATGTTATGTTGTCTTTCTAGATCAGTTTGAAAAAAAAACAATTAGGAAAAACGGCCAGGTATGGCAAAGAAAAATATCTTTACTCTAAGCTCAAAAAATATCTTGTCTGGATAATGAAAAACATCTATTTTATATATGTAAACGAAAGTGCCCATCAATAGGAAATTCAGACAGGAATGATGAGTTTCTGAAGATCAATACCCAGAGAACAGACTAATTAACTAGGCTGCACCTTAAGGGTTTCTCAATCCTGGCCTTCTATATTGTCACATAGGGAAAAACATAAAAACATAATATTTCATAAATTTGCATTTTCCAATTTTACAAATCTTTTATTTTAAATTTAAACAATAACAATCACGTTACCTCTTATAATTTAATAACCTTTTAATTATGAAATGTTATGTTTATTCACTGGCCGTCAATCGTGCAAATTCACCAAGTCAGCAAGGTCGCTTTCCGGGTCATGAGGGATCGAGGTTGTAAGAAGTCGATTCGTTAACTTGATGAAAAAAACAAAACAGGATAAAAAGGACGGACATACTTGGGACAGGGATCAATTGGTTCTATCGGCTCTATTTATTCAATTGGTTCAATCGGGTCTATCTGCTGAATCGGTTGAATGGGTTCAATCAGCTTAGGGGTCAGTTGACCTGATGCAGAGCATCGCGAATTAGTTAATTGTTAGTGAAGCGAAAATCCCAAGCGTGTCCCAGTCCTGAGCAGGTCGACAAACAGAGTATACTAGTGACAACCCCCGTGAAGAGTGCCAGTATGAACATAGCTTTAATGTAAGTTAAAGATTTAGTGACAATTATGTACAGTCCAAAATGTTAATGTCGTTTATTTTTAATAAAATTATTTTTTTATATATAGTCCGAAGTAAAGGGTTTATTTTGAGTGTAACCTCTGAAGACCAAATTCCTAAATGCTACGTCCCTAGTCATACCTCAAAACTGGGCGTGACAATATCATTTAATTAATTCAATTAATCAATCAACTGAACCACTGGTGGTACAAATGTATATTTTTCAGAGGATATCATGTTGAAAAATAAAGTAATTTATGTAATAATTTTTATAGCTTCGTCTCATTCTCGCAGTAATCCTCTTTCTTATGTATTTATATCATATTAAAGAAAAGTTATTGTGCAAGTTTGCATATAACTTTATTAATAAATTCGTACAATTTAAGGCTCGACATAGAGCACCTTGCATAATATTGAAAAATTCATCCTGATGTATCACACACCCATTTTCTATTTGGTTTAACCTTTAAAATACCTAATGGAAGGTTAATTAAAATCCTTTTATCACTAAATTCATTCCAATTCAATTTTGAACAAAACGGCCGAATAACGCCGGATAATACAGAAGCTCTAAAGGAATGAAAGAATGGTATGGTAATTTATGATAAATGGCCTTTTTTAATTTAATTATGTAGAACAAAAATCTATTTAAAAAGATCTTGGGAATTTTAATGCAGTTTGCTTCTTGTTACAGAGAAGAAAGATGTTTTTGATGGTTAATTTAGTTATCAGTTGGTTTGGCTGCAAAAAATAAAAAAAAAATAATTCACTAACAAGATATAAATTTTAGAAATGGTTTAAATTGACAATAAGGCGTCCACATTATCAAGTGAAGTGTGAACCGGTAAAAATTTAAGATATTCTATATTTTCTGATTTTCAATGATCCATACGTAATGGTACACAGAGCAATATCAAATTCGTTATGTAAAAATATTGCGATTTATTTCTACTTATTTTTATTTATTTATTTATATCCCCGAAAGATCTATTTTCCGATTTTACAAAAGTTTACAATAAACAATTAAAATAATGCAACTAAAGGTACGAATGTTCGACGCATTAATATTAATAATAAAACAAAGATGAAATGAGGGAAAAAATATACATAAAAACAGCTGAGTGAACTAAAGCTTAACCAATCTGCACACAGTGCAGTTGTTATAAGTGCTTATGTTTCCATTAAAGACCAGTGTATATTGAACAGTCTCGCCTAACTCGACGTGAATTGTTTATTACCGAATAATCACAGGTTTTAAATGTCAAATTTTAAATTAACATAATTATTGAAATACGAAAGTGAGGAATAATATGCTGAGTGATTTTGAGAAGTGTTCAGCAAAATGTCATCAGGTGCCATATACCCAGATTGTCAGTAAATATCAAGTATAAAAATCTATCATTTGAATTAGGATACTGATCAATCCGCAACCAGTTCATGTAATCATGACTTACACAAATAATTTTAGCCGGAGAAGAATAGAGCACTGTACAAAGAAACAATATTTATTGTTTGATACAGTTTATTTTTACGCAGATTTTAAAAATATTTAAGACTCTACAGGGTGAGCCAAAAAACTAGGACAGCATAAAGTTGTATTTTTTTTTAATAAAACACCCTATATACGAATCGTATTTTCGATTTACCTTATAATTTTAAATCTTTTTCATTAAGAGTTTACTATAACAAAACTTTATAGTTTCTGAGATAATTAAGTTTAAAGAAAAAAAGTCACATTTCCAAGCATCAATTCAATCCTAAATAACGTTTTCAATTTTGTGACAAATATATTCAAATTGGGAATTTAGCAAGGCCAAGGACAAGTTAACATAATTTTTACCTAATATTTGCAATAAAAGCTACAGGGTGTTGAACACATCGGCTCAAATTTGAACAAGTTTAAATGAATAAATATCTTTTTTTTTTTAAATGGTACACCCTGTATATTTTCATGTTATTTAATAGAGTAATAAAAACCCTAAAAGTTTTGTTCAATATATCCTATACCTATTTATAATAGTTTTTGAGATATTTCAGTTTTTCTTATTTTCCATACTTTTTTACAGAAATAGTCTTCATTATTATAGTAGCCATGGCAAAAACAATGTAAAAGAACATTTTTCTGTGTGTCAAATTTATAACCGCAATCGCTTCTTTTGGTTTTTATGTAGTGTAGTTTGTTTTTTTTTTTTGCATTCATCTTATATTGTCAAATGAATTTTCCAAAGAATGAGTTAATAGATATGATTTATACAATAGGAGAGGCTCAAAAAAATTGCCTTCTTGCTCAAAGAATTTACAAAGTGCAGTATCCTGATCGACGCCAGCCTAATACCCATAATTTTCAAAACTTAATGCAAAGATTTGATTCTTCTGGTAGTGTTGATTATCCAAAATGTAAAGTGGTCAACAAACTAGTAACTAATGAAGAAAAAGAACTACAAGTATTGTTAAATGTTCAGGAAAATCCTTATATTGGTAGCCGTCAGTTAGCAGCATTATGTGAAACATCACAATCCACCGCTAATCGTACTACCAAGAAATATAGGTATCATCCATATCACATGGAATTATACCAAGAATTGCATGGACAGGATTTTGAAAGTCGTGTAAACTTTTGTCGTACAATAAATGCGGAGATTCAATTAAATCCAAATTTATTATGCAAGGTAATGTTTAGTGATGAAGCTACTTTTAGAAGTAACGGTGCCGTAAATAGACGCAACATGCATTATTATGCCACGGAAAACCCATTTTGGAATAGAGAGGTGCAACATCAAAACCACTGGTCATTAAATGTTTGGTGTGGTATTCATCATAATCGAATTATTGGACCCCACTTTTTTAATGAACCACTAAATGCCATAGTTACCTGAACTTTCTACAAGAAGAACTACCCCAACTGCTTCAAGATCTCGATAGGGATGAGCTCGACAGTATGTGGTTCCAGCACGATGGTGCGCCTCCGCATTACCATCGTGAAGTTCGTGCGTTTTTGGACCAACGATATCCGCAAAAATGGATTGGACGTGGGGGTTTCATTGAGTGGCCACCAAGGTCTTGCGACATCACCTCATTAGATTTCTTCCTATGGTTATATTAAAAATAAGGTGTATGTTAATCCACCAACAACAGTGGAAGATATGCGAAACAGGATTAGGGATACCTGTAGAACAACAACGCCACTAATTTTGTCCAGGGTCCGAGAAAATCTGCAAAAAAGACTAAATTTGTGCATTGCACAAGAGGGTCGTTTATTCGAACACTTATTAAAAAGAAATAATTAATCTCAGTATTTAATAGGTAATTTTTTTGTTTCAATTTAGTATAAAAGTAAATATGTATTTGCCTTGTCGTTATTGTTGTGTTAATTTTTTCACATTATGTTTAATTAAACTATTGCCGTTGTAATATAACGAATAATGTATTTCATCATATTTAACCACATTCCGTTTGTTTCTGTAGTTTCTTTTTTTTATTTTACATGGCTACTATGATAATGAAGATTATTTCTGTAAAAAAGTATGGAAAATAAGAAAAACTGAAATATCTCAAAAACTATTATAAATAGGTATAGGATATATTGAACAAAACTTTTAGGGTTTTTATTACTCTATTAAATACCATTTAAAAAAAAAATATTTATTCATTTAAACTTGTTCAAATTTGAGCCGATGTGTTCAACACCCTGTAGCTTTTATTGCAAATATTAGGTAAAAATTATATTAACTTGTCCTTGGCCTTGCTAAATTCCAAATTTGAATATATTTGTCACAAAATTCAAAACGTTATTTAGGATTGAATTGATGCTTGAAAATGTGACTTTTTTTCTTTAAACTTAATTATCTCAGAAACTATAAAGTTTTGTTATAATAAACCCTTAATAAAAAAGATTTAAAATTATAAGCTAAATCCAAAATACGATTCGTATATAGGGTGTTCTATTTAAAAAAATACAACTTTTGCTGTCCTAGTTTTTTGGCTCACCCTGTAGAGTCCTAAATATTTTTAAAATCTGCGTAAAAATAAACTGTATCAAACAATAAATACAGTTTCTTTGTTAATTTCACCGAAAAGGCACAAACCTACTTCATCCAATCGTTGACTCTCCCTGTACATGGGAAACAGCTGGCTAAAATATTTTCAAGATGACAGCACCTCCTATTATACCAGAATAAGATGTCAGCTTCCTTATTTTAAGTGGAATGTCCTATATATTATTGTTTTTTTGATTTCTACGTAAAATTCTAGACATATTTTATGTATGATGTTCTATCCTTAGGTCTGACCGTTTTGAACATATTTAAATTTTTATGTCAAAAATGACGTTTGCGGACCAAAACTTAACTTAAAAATTTTTCCCATAAGAACGTCTTTATTATTTAATTTGGGTTAGTTTTCTGGTAGACGAAAATCGACTTTAGTAGTCTTTTTATGATATTTTCAAAATTATTAGTACAGAGTGGTAAAAAAAGAAGAATGAAAATTATATTTAAAAAAACGTCAAAAGGAAATTTTTTCAAATAGAAACCAGCTATTTTTATAACTTTATCATATGAAGCATTAAAAATAAGGGTAACTTTGAATACGGTTGACTATTTCAAAAATTTGTAGTTTAAAAATATTGGCAATTTAACATTTTTCTATTGTAAAAATGCTATACTGCTTTTAAGTTTTGTTGTTACTTGGCCATGACGGCGAGGTCTATTTCTTGCCATTTGACATTCATTAATTATAATCATGTCGGGGCGATTAAATTAAATGCATGAAGATTATTTAAACTTCTTTATTATTTATGCAGAATGTGATAGAGTTATTTCAAGAACGTGCGATACATTCGCGATCCGATATCCGTAGAAACAGAAACCAACACTACCAAAACTCCATAAATAATAAACAAGTTTAAATGATCTTCGTGCTTGTAATTCAATCGCCCCGGCATGATTATTATTAATGAATCTCAAATCGAAAGAAATAATGACAATTCTGTACGGTTCGATTGTTTTAATTTCGCCACGCCTCGCCGCCATGGCCAACTAATAACAAAATTTAAAAGTCGTATAGCATTTTTACAATAGAAAAATGTTGAATTGACATTATTTTGACAACTACAAATTTTTGGAATAGACAACCTTATACAAAGTTACCCTTTTTTTTAATGCTTAATATGATAAAATTATAAAAATGGGTATTTGAAAGAATTGACGATTTTTCAAATATAATTTTTATTTTTCTTTTTTGACCACTCCATACTAATAATTTTCAAAATATCACAGAAAGACTACTAAAGTCGCTCTTTGTCTACAAGAAAACTAACCTAAATTAAATAATAAAGACTTTCTTACAAGAAAAATTCATAGTTAAGTTTTGGCCCGCAAACGTCATTTTTGACATAAAAATCTAAATATTTCCAAAACGGTGAGACTTAAGTATAGATTATCATACATAAAGTAAGTCTAGAATTTCACGAGGAAATGAAAAATGCAATAATATTTTGCCTATTTAAAATAAGCTAGTTAACATCTACTTCCGGTATAACCGGAAGTGCCGCCATCTTGAAAATATTTTAGCCGGCTGCCCCCTATGCACGTTAGTATACTTTTAAATTTTCAGATTCTTCCTAATCATAATTTTCCCACAATCGATCGACAAATTTCCCGGAGAGTTACCCTGTATACTGGGTATTTTTAGTTAGTTAATATTTCAATAGATGACGCAATGCGCAATAAGTAGAATTGTAACTTTCTTTAAATATGGTGATGATTTTTTAAATTTATCTCGTTGTTTTTGTATTTAGTCGAGTCTTAGATGATTAAGTTATTGGTTTTTTTAGTGTATACTTTTTTGTGCATTGTTTTTAAAAGTCATAGTGAAGAAATTGGTAAGTAAATTTAATTCTTAATTAAGGTTATATTGACCGAAATGACATTTATTAAGCCTTTTTCTACTAGAAGTTTGCTTTTATATCTTGTTAAATATATTTTTAACTTTGCTATGAAAATAATAAATATGGTCACATACAGGAACTACTGTTTCTCTAGTTGTATTGATTCGTCTTGTATCAGACATCATCATTCTCCCAATCTTAAAAATCATAAAAAACGATTTGGTGAGTGGACTCCTTGGTATGATAATGCCGACTTATTGACGTTAAATCTTAACCTAGTCAATAGAGTTTATCGTATATATTAATAATACTAATTTACCTCCACGGAATTTATGAACAAGAAGAAGTGAGTACCAAAGTCTTCCTAATTATTTTAAGTTGTGAGTGGAAAATTTTTTAATAAATGACTATATTTTCAAGATTTATGTTCTAAAATGTATTATTACTATGGTCATAATACTAATAATTACCTATTTTTGTATTCAACATAGCAATTACTTTTTGATGAGCAGAACAAAAACATAACTTCTACCTTAAAATATGATGTAATTCTCAAGTTAGATCAATCTTTTCAAGTTGAGATGTATAATACTGGTTACTCCGTATCAAGAAAGAAATATAGTTAACCCCTACCACTAGGGACGCATATACAGGTGTCCGGGAAAATGTGGGAAATCTCCCGGATATGAAAAAATACGTGAAAGACGACTACAAGTTCGTATAAGGCCTCATTTTCGGAGATATGGGCTCCCAAAAAGCTGCAATGGAATCGAGTTTTTTACACATAATTATTGAACCACCAGGTATATTTAATTTTTTTTTAATATGATGTTCGCCAGGTAAGACTCTTCAAATTAGTATCTAAAAACGTGTTGTGAATTACTCGCAGCTGCAGGGACGGACTTGCGGTGACACTCATGACCCCATTTTTTTTTACGCCCTGTATGATAAGAAATTTAGACTAGGTTTTTTTCATACCTGTAACTATTGACTAAAAATTATTGACCTCTTCATTTATCTTGCTAATCCTAACCGTTTTCGAAAAAACGTCATTTTCAAATTTTAAAATTAATTTTAGAATCTGTCGCACTTCCCTTGACATATTTAATAAACAGATCACTTTCAGAGGACATTTTTCCTCAAATACTAAAGCAGGCGACAGTTACGCCAATATATAAAAAGGATGATCCTCACAACCCGGCCAATTACAGGCAAATATCTATACTGAGTGTATTTTCTAAAGTTTTTGAAAAAATAAAATACGAAAATTTGACAAATTTTTTTAACCAAAATTCAATTATTACTCCTTGCCAACATGATTTCAGACAGAACAAATCCATCGAGACAGCATGCCGTGATTTACTTAATTTTGTATATACAGAGCTCGACAGGGGCAAGTATGTGATGTGTCTAATGTTTGACTTAACAAGTGCGTTTGATACTGTGAGTTGAGAGTTCTTATTGAGAAAGCTCTTTGCTTTGGGTATAAGAGGAAATATCCTAAAACTCATCGACTCGTATATGTCTGATAGGAGTATGTTTATTCGATATCAAAAAAGTAAATCGGATTGCAAAAAAGTCGCCTTGGGTGTGCCGCAGGGGTCGGTTTTGGGGCCGCTCTTGTTTATGATTTATGTTAATGACCTACCTAGATTCATCAGTAGGAGAAAGTTGGTTATGTTTGCTGATGATACCACGATAGCTATATCTGCGGATGCCCCAGAGGAGCTGTTGCATACTTTGTATGGGTATGTGAGGAGTTGGAGATTTGGTGCCAGCGTAATCAGTTAATATTTAACCCGACGAAGACTATATATATAAATTTCAATATTGAAAAACCATTGTTTGTAGAGGATAAAGTAATATATAACATTGAAACCTCAGCTTATGCTAAATTTTTAGGCACGTGGCTTGAAGAATCGCTGCATTTCTTTTCCCATATTGAACATGTTGGTAAAAAATTAAATTCTGCCTTCTTTGCTATTTTACAGATGAGGTCATCTCTAGACCGGGCTGGATTGCGGACTGTGTATTATTCTCTGGCACACAGTCATCTGTCAAGCAATGTCATGTCTTGGGGAAGAGGGTGAGGTGAATGGAGTGTTTCTGGCTCAGAAAAGAATACTGAGGTTGATATTTGGTCTTAAGCCGACGGATTTGTGTAGACCCATTTTTAAGGAAAATAGCATTTTAACTTTTTATTCTATTTATATTCTAAAATGTGTTTTATATGTAAAACAAAATTACTCAGAATTTAAAACTCTTGACCATGGTCACAGATATGATACACGAAATAGTGACATTCTTAGTATACCTAAACATAGAACGGCATTCTTTGAGAGATCTCCAATTTATAATTTCATTATTCTGTTTAACAAACTGTCTGCAAAATTAAAAAACATACCAAACAGTAATAAATTCAAAACAGAAATAAAAAAAATTCTTGTTCAGGAACATTTTATTCTTTTAACGAATACTTAAGCCTGTAGGATGTACTGACTCTTTAACTGTGTACTGAGTGATTATTTCGTTGCGTCCTTCGCTGACCAGTGCGACTGATTGTGTTCTTATCATTTTATTTTTTTCTTTTCTGTTAGTTGTTTTAGGATTTCAATCTGTGGTTTTTATTATTAAATATTAATTTTAGGAAATTTTGGAAAATCAGTACTGATGCTTGTCGGGGAAGAAAAGTAGGTAGACCACAACTAAAGAACAATATTTTAAAGGCTGTAGATGGCACTTCTTCAACGATCACTCGAAAATTATCAGCGCAGTTTAACACGTCGAAAACAATAGTACATGAAGTTCTTCAAAAAGAGCTGTTATATCCATATCATTTCAAAAAGGTGCAGGAACTAATTCCTGAAGATTTTGCTTACTGCGTAAACATTCTCATTTATAAAAGAATTAATTTAAGTGTATATAGTGTAATTGTAAAGAACAGGCCGGTAATCTATCTAAAATATTACCTACTTGCTTCTTTCTCATTTAATAACTTTTCACTTCCTTTACCCATTTAAAGTTGGCAGTTGCTTTTAGAAACTCGAAAACTTCGAAATACTTTAAGAAGTATAACTTTTACATCAAAAAGCGTTGAAACTAAATTTTAAATGTAATTTTATTAATTATCGCAATATTATGGAGAATAATAGTTGGCATTAGTGTCAGTTCATTTTTTTTTTAATCTTTTTTTTATTAACTGCAAAATGTTGGCTATTGACTATAACTTTTTGAAAGGAACAAATTAGTAACGTGATGATAGAATACGTTTCTCTGGCACTCAAATATGATAAAATCACATATATATATATATATATATATATATATATATATATATATATATATATATATATAAAACTGAATTTTCTAGCGAGGCGTATTCTTCGAAGGTCAAAAAAAAATGAAAAAAACAAAGGGGAAGAAATCAAAAATTCGTAACTTTTTTTTGTCCATAGAAGTATAGGCATTGCTTCAGAGAAAAGAAAGCTGACATTTTACCCGTTAAAATGAGTTTTTGAAAAAAAATTTCCGATCAAATTTGGCTGAGATATAGCTATTTCAAATTTACCACTCTTTTGCAATTTTTATCAATTTTTCAATTACGTTATTTATGCAGAAAAAGTTTCTCATCTAATGAAGAAGTAAATGTTAATAGGTGGCTATCATTACAGACACTCAATATTACGGCTACCTTTATAAGGGGGTATGTTTTGTAAATACTAGAGGGCAGCATTGAACAACAGCGCACATTGGGATATTTTGGCATCCTTGTTTAAAATATTAAAAGATGTATTAATAATATTAATTTTAATTCTGCTATAAGCATTTTTATTTATTCTTTCGTGTTTATATAGGATTTAGTAATTGTATTCTTCTAATTTAAATCTCCATTTATTTAAAGGTTGTAGATAATGTTGAAGATTGACTAAAATGTGGTTGTCGGACTTGCATTGTCTTTATTTTTATTTATTTTTACGACGTTTCGATTATGTTGTATTTCTAATCGTTATCAAGTACAGGGTGGGCCTTAACTGCACGGGGGCACGGGGGGTGTCGTTAGACGCGCCATTTCGTGGAATTTTTAGTCACCATGGACGCGTTCTCGGGAGCAAAGCGTGCGTTTTGTGTTCGCGCATATTATGCCAACAATAATTCTGTGACTGTTGCTAGGCGAATGGACCGCGCTCACTTCGGTTTATGTGACACCAGAGAAGCACCATGCGCAAATTCTATTCGCAAATGGGTTAAAATGTTTGAAGAAACCGGGTGTACAATAAGAATTAATAATGTGGGCCGCCCGAAGTCAATACGGACGCCGGAGATTATTCAACGTGTTCATGAATCAATCAGAGAAAATCCTCGGCAATCGACTCGTAAAAGAAGCCAAGTCTTGAACATCAAGAGGACCACTTTGCGCAGGATTTTGCACCGTGATTTACATTTAAAAGCTTATAAAATTGAGGTGACACAAGAGTTGAAACCTAATGATGTTAATCTTCGACTTAATTTCGCTAATGTTATGCTTAATCGCTTTAACAATTTTTCTAACATAATCTTCAGTGATGAGGCTAACTTTCATGTCAACGGTCATGTTAATAAGCAAAATTGCCGGTTTTGGTCTGATACTAATCCTCGCAAGATGCATCAAAGACCTCTTCATAGCCCTAAGGTCGTTGTGTGGGCTGCAATATCGGCCAGTAGAATAATTGGGCCATACTTTTTTGAAAATCAACGAGGAGTGGCTGTGATAGTGAGAGCTGAGAATTATTGTCAGATGTTGCAAGAATTCTTGGTCCCAGCCCTTCGAGAATTTCAAGGTTACAATTCTAGGACCTGGTTTCCGCAGGATGGAGCCACTTCCCACATTGCTACAGTCTCCATAGACCTACTGAAAGAAATGTTTCCTAGAAAACTCATCTCACGAAGAGGTGACATTCAGTGGCCCCCAAGGAGTCCAGATCTGTCTCCGAATGATTATTTTTTGTAGGGATACCTAAAATCAAGAGTGTATGAAAATAATCCAATAACAGTTGAAGAGTTAAAGCAAAACATTGTGCGAGAAATGAACACTATTTCCCGAGCAACTTGTCAACGTGTTTTTCAAAACCTGCGAGTACGACTTCAAGAATGTCAAGAAGGTGGAGGCGGTCACTTAAATAACATTATTTTCAAAAATTAGATGTTACTTAAATTTCAATTTCTTGTACTTTTTAAATATATAAATAAAAAAATAATAAGATTTATAATTTTTTTTTATTGCATATTGAAACCACTCACACAGTTAAGGCCCACCCTGTATAAACTGAATGTTTCGTCTTAAGACTACGAGCTTATATAGGGACTGTGTCCATTGAAGCGCAAAGTTTCGCTTCACTGTACACACTTCAATAATTTGATGTTACAAAGTAGTGGTTGCCAAAGACTGGGAGGTATCTCAATACTTGATTTACTGAAAATTCCTTTATTATTTTTAATGTAAGCTGCTTCTATAAATTTTCTTTTTTTCATGTTGGGTTCCATATATATTGCCACAGCCTCAGACAATTTTATATGGTGTTGTTTATCCCAGGCGTTTGCTGCAATACCTGATCTCGACGTGTCTCCTTTATGTTCCCTAATTCTAACTTCTAGTGGTCGTCTGATTCCTCCAATATATATCTCACCACACTCACATGGAACTTTGTAAACACATTTTTTCTTATCGGTAATTTTTAGTTTTGTTTTTGCTAAATGAGCTCTAAGTGCATTTCTTGATTTAAAGGCTGTTCTTATATTATAACTAATGGAATTAATCTCAGTTTCTCTGAAGTTTCCTTAATGTACGGAATTGTGAAGAAGGAATGTGTGTCTTGCTGTCCAATGTTAGTTGTTCTAAAGTTATTTATAACATCGTCAATAGTTTTAAAGGATCACCATTCTATTGTAAATCGGATTTAATATTTTACGAGCGGACAAGGGAAATGCAACGGTGATAATGGACATCGTAACGTACGATCAAAAAATCGGAGATATCCTGGAAAAAGGAAAATATAGACAATTAGCTCGTGACCCCACTAAATCTATAGAGTCAAAAATGAATAAAACACTATGGAAATATCAAGACCATATACCTGACAACCTACGATCGGCGCTCATACCACACTACAGTAAGTCACCATATCTTTACAGACTACCAAAAATTCAAACATTGAGGCCAATAACCAGCTCCAGAGGATCCCCAACCTAAAATTAAGTTTACCATGGAAAAAGAGTTAAATGATCAATTGCCCTTCCTAGATGTCATGATGAACCATTCAAACGAAACTATTAAAACTTCAGTATACAGAAAACCAACACACACTGGACAATATCTTAATCATAGTTCTAATCATTCTGTTGTAACAAAGGCGTGGAATTATACTCAACCTCTATAATCGCGCTATATCTATATGCAATAATGCTGAATCATTGGAAAAAGAGGTAGCAAATTTTAAATCCGATTTACAACAGAATAGTTATCCTTTAAAACTAATTGACGATGTTATAAATAACTTTAGAACAACGAACACTGGACTGCAAGAAACACATTCCTTCTTCACAATTCCGTACATTAAGGGAACGTCGGAGAAAATAAGACGAATTGCCAGTAGTTATAATATAAAAATAGCCTTTAAATCAGGAAATACACTTAAAACTCATTTAACAAAAACAAAACCAAAAACTACCGACAAGAAAGAATATGTTTATAAAGTTCCATGTGAGTGTGGTAAAATGTACATTGGAGAAACCAAACGACCACTAGAAGTTAGAATTAAGGAACATAAAACTCATACACAAAAAGGGGAAACGTCGAGATCAAGTATTGCAGAACATACCTTGGATAAACAACACCATATAAAATCGTCTGATGCTGCGGCAATATATATGGAAACAAACATGAAAAAAGAAAATTTATAGAAGCAGCTTACATTAAAAACAATAATAGAATCTTTAGTAAGCCGAGTTTTGAGATACCTAATCTTTGGCAACCACTACTCTGTAACATCAAATCATTGAGGTGTGTACAATGAAGCGAAACTTTGCGCTTCAATGGACACAGTTCCTAAATAAGCTCGTAGTCTTAAGACAAAACATTCAGTTTATACTTGATAACGATTAGAGATACAACCTAATCGAAACGTAGTAAAGGTAAATAAAAAATAAAGAAAATGCAAGTCTGACAACCACATTTTAGTTAAATCTGCATCTTGCTAATCTTGCGCCAGATCTTTTATGAGAATAATAAAAATAAGTTTATGATCAGCTATAAGTTTGAATTTTCTTCCATAAAGATATCCAAAAATACATCAATATCAATTTTAAAAAAATATATATCATTGGTGTTCTAAGAGGTAATCAGGATTCTGTTAGAACTGAGTTCTCATCTTTTAGCCCAGGCTTATTTGCCCGCTTACACTGGAGATAAATTGCGGCTGTTAAACTTGAACCTTTGCGAAGGCGCTTAAAACCGAGTATACGTAAAACACTGAAATATTTGAGGAGCTTAGTTTCAAAGTATGTAATCTCCAATTTCGTTAAAAAATTATGTAGATGTCACTTTGGGTGACTCGAGTAGATTTAAATAAATAATTATTTATATTCAGAGCTGTTTTTTTTTCTATATTATTACAATTATATTTGTTATTAGGATGTTTTAAATTTTAAATATTTATTATTAATATTCATTGCTGCTCAGGTTACATGTCACCTATTTAAATGTCAAATAATCAATTTAGATAGTAATCAAGTTGTAAATATAGCAAACAAACAAATTTTTATTTTTAAATTTATACTACTTTTTCTCTTTTGGTCAACGAACCACTGTCGTGATTTTAAATGTCACTATCACTTCATGATCATTTTTGTACAAAAATCAAAGGAAAAATAGCAAACAGGCTTGTTTGGAACTTATATAATGGAGAAAAAGATTATATGTAACCAATACCGCGAACAACCAAACTTTCAAACCGCTGCACTAACGAGCATTTGGCCTCAAAAACCGGACAAAAAGGAGAAATGCAAACTAAACAAGTAATCATCGAAATTATTTTTTTTGTATACCAGAATAACTGTACTATCATAAAATTATGATAAAGTGGCCCCTCCCCGCCTCTACGCTCTGCACAGTTAATTGCAATCTAAGCTTCGTTCAATACGCACTCATTCGTTCTTGATAGATCTTGTTTAGACTTGTGTTTGGTGTTTGGTATTTTATAAAGTGAATATTTAAAAAAAAATTGTGATAGAATCTGAAAAACAAGGTATATATTTAATCTTAATATATATTATTTAAAAATATAATGACTATTTAGTATATTTATGGACACAAAACAATAAGTAAGAAAATTTTCTAATTTTTTGTTTTTCTTTTTAACTAATTAGTGTTTTTGAAAATGTTCCGAGCTAAGTCGGGCTACAATTCTTTTTTTATAATAAACTATAGACATTAGTCATATCATAACAGTCAAAACATTTTCCACATGTTTCCACCTCTTAAAAAAAAGCCGCTTTGAGTTCCACTGGTTTTTTTTGCAATAATTTTGGTTAATTTTTACTTACATATTTTTTTTTCTTATAGGTACAGATTTGACATCAAATGTTATTGAGGTATATGAGAAAACGCTATACATGCTTTTTAAATAAAGCACATCCAGAACAGGTGAAGATAATGTATCATTTATAGAACATAAGCTCCGCGAAATGATGAAACGTCCCCAAAACGAGTACATATCTTAAATCACGATTTAAGACATTTTAATAGTAATTTGAAGAAGAGATGGACATCATCTAACTATATTGAAGAAAGATTTTTGAAAAAAAAACGAAAAATGGCTTAATACATCAATACCAGTACATAACTGGACCACGAATTCTAAGGGAATCCCAAGGAAGCATTTCTAAGAATTACATGATCGTAGTAAACGACGAAATACAAAAGAACTCCGCGAACAGGTACCTGTTGAGGAGCTTACCTATACAGTCAGCGTAAGTCAACGAATGTCTGGAAATGCTGCGGCCTCTAAACTTATAGTAGATGCAACTTCAACATCAACAAGAGCCAAACGTTACAGGAAGGTAATAAATACTGCTCAGAAACCGAAAGTAAAAAATTACACACCTGAGCAAGCTTTGCAAATCTTTGTTGAAGGTGACTTTACAAGGAGGCAGTGGAAGTTGTCACATGATTCCAATAAGGGATATTTCCTTGTTATACTCTAATTAGAGAAGCAAAGAAACTCCTCTATCCAAAACCAGAGTCAATCCGAGTTACGGAAACGAGCGCTGAAGTTGTGCTTCAAGATCTACTTGATCATACAGTAAAGAGACTTTGTCTTTATCTTGAGGATGTTCATCAAAGCTTAGATGCAGAAGAATTAGAGAACCTAGAACTTATAACAAAATGGGGCTGTGATGGTTCTAATCAAATTCCTTATCAACAAAAATTTTCAGATAAGCTCGAACGGTGACTCGAACATATTCCAACGCTCATTGGTGCCGGTAAGACTGCAGTCACATATTGGGGATAGAATAAAAATGTTATGGCAAAATCGCACACCATCATCCACTCGATTTTGCGGGCCAATCCGCATTCGATTTCTCCAAGAAGCTGTGGATATTACGAAGGAAGAAATAAAGTATGTCGAAGACCAAGCAAATCGTCTGCTGAAGACCAAAATAGAAAAGTCAAAAGGAATTATCTTCGTACTTCATGTTTTGCTCCCAACCAGGGTAAATGCCAAGGTGTGCAATGCGGCAACTGGTATTTCATCTACCATGAAATGTTATATATGTGGAAAAACCTCCAAAAATTTCAATGACTTTGAAAATACAAACTTGGAGGATCCTCAGTCATTACGATTCGGTTTGTCCATTCTTCATGCAAGAATACGGTTGCTTGAAACAGTTTTACATCTTGCATACAAACTTCCTCTAAAAAAATGGCAAGCCCGATCTGCAGAAGAAAAGGAAGTAGTTAAGAGGACCAAAGAAGAAATCCAGAAAGCATATAGGGAAAGAACGGGATTTATAATAGATATACCAAAAGCTGGTTTTGGAAATACAAACTCAATGGCCTTGTTTAGACATTATTAAAAAATTAAACAGAATCCATCTAACACAATTTTGATCGCAAGCGGTTTTTATCAGAATATGTTAAAATTTTTTATTCGACAACCATTAATAAATTCGGTAGAAAACTTTAGAATGTCAAACTTTGTAAAAGATAGACTTTTTATGGGAAAACGTACAATTACACTAAGTCAACATATAAAACGATACCCATTACGTTTTTTTAATAATACTCCCCTCCTCCACCCCATTCTAAGTCAGCGCCCCTTCACCCGATTGGTAAAATAATGCCAGATATGAAATAGGAGTACCTAAAAACATATAAAACGATACCCATTACGTTTTTCTAATATTACTCCCTTCCCCCTCTCCACCCTAAGTCAGCGCCCCTTCACCCGATTGGAAATAATGCCACAAATGAAATCAGAGCACCTAAAAACATATAAAACGATAACCACTACGGTTTTTTTAATATTACTTCCCTCCCCCTCCCCACCCTAAGCCCGCGCCCCTTCACCCAATTTTTAAAATAATGCCAGAAATGAAATCGCAGCACCTAAAAACATATAAAACGATACCCATTACGTTTTTCTAATATTACTCCCTTCCCCCTCTCCACCCTAAGTCAGCGCCCCATCACCCGATTGGAAATAATGCCACAAATGAAATCAGAGCACCTAAAAACATATAAAACGATAACCATTACGGTTTTTTTAATATTACTTCCCTCCCCCTCCCCACCCTAAGCCCGCGCCCCTTCACCCAATTTTTAAAATAATGCCAGAAATGAAATCGCAGCACCTAAAAACATATAAAACGATACCCATTACGTTTTTCTAATATTACTCCCTTCCCCCTCTCCACCCTAAGTCAGCGCCCCATCACCCGATTGGAAATAATGCCACAAATGAAATCAGAGCACCTAAAAACATATAAAACGATAACCATTACGGTTTTTTTAATATTACTTCCCTCCCCCTCCCCACCCTAAGCCAGCGCCCCTTCACCCAATTTTTAAAATAATGCAAGAAATGAAATCGCAGCACCTAAAAACATATAAAACGATACCCATTACGTTTTTCTAATATTACTCCCTTCCCCCTCTCCACCCTAAGTCAGCGCCCCTTCACCCGATTGGAAATAATGCCACAAATGAAATCAGAGCACCTAAAAACATATAAAACGATAACCATTACGGTTTTTTTAATATTACTTCCCTCCCCCTCCCCACCCTAAGTCAGCGCCCCTTCACCCAATTTTTAAAATAATGCCAGAAATGAAATCGCAGCACCTAAAAACATATAAAACTATAACCATTACGCTTTTTTGATATTACTCCTCTCCCCCTCCCCACCCTAAGTCAGCGCCCCTTCACCCAATTTTTAAAATAATGCCAGAAATGAAATCGCAGCACCTAAAAACATATAAAACTATAACCATTACGCTTTTTTGATATTACTCCTCTCCCCCTCCCCACCCTAAGTCAGCGCCCCTTCACCCAATTTTTAAAATAATGCCAGAAATGAAATCGCAGCACCTAAAAACATATAAAACGATACCCATTACGTTTTTCTAATATTACTCCCTTCCCCCTCTCCACCCTAAGTCAGCGCCCCATCACCCGATTGGAAATAATGCCACAAATGAAATCAGAGCACCTAAAAACATATAAAACGATAACCATTACGGTTTTTTTAATATTACTTCCCTCCCCCTCCCCACCCTAAGCCCGCGCCCCTTCACCCAATTTTTAAAATAATGCCAGAAATGAAATCGCAGCACCTAAAAACATATAAAACGATACCCATTACGTTTTTCTAATATTACTCCCTTCCCCCTCTCCACCCTAAGTCAGCGCCCCATCACCCGATTGGAAATAATGCCACAAATAAAATCAGAGCACCTAAAAACATATAAAACGATAACCAATACGGTTTTTTTAATATTACTTCCTTCCCCCTCCCCACCCTAAGCCAGCGCCCCTTCACCCAATTTTTAGAATAATGCAAGAAATGAAATCGCAGCACCTAAAAACATATAAAACGATACCCATTACGTTTTTCTAATATTACTCCCTTCCCCCTCTCCACCCTAAGTCAGCGCCCCTTCACCCGATTGGAAATAATGCCACAAATGAAATCAGAGCACCTAAAAACATATAAAACGATAACCATTACGGTTTTTTTAATATTACTTCCCTCCCCCTCCCCACCCTAAGTCAGCGCCCCTTCACCCAATTTTTAAAATAATGCCAGAAATGAAATCGCAGCACCTAAAAACATATAAAACTATAACCATTACGCTTTTTTGATATTACTCCTCTCCCCCTCCCCACCCTAAGTCAGCGCCCCTTCACCCAATTTTTAAAATAATGCCAGAAATGAAATCGCAGCACCTAAAAACATATAAAACTATAACCATTACGCTTTTTTGATATTACTCCTCTCCCCCTCCCCACCCTAAGTCAGCCCCCTTTCACTCGATTAGTAAAATAATACCAGAAATCAACTAAGCGCCCTCAAAAATCTCCGGATATTGATTTTGACACGTCTAAAGTAAAAAACAACGAAGTTATTAATTTTGTCCGGTTTTTGAGGCCAAATGCTCGTTAGTGCGATAGTCCCTAATCTACATCACCGGGGGGACTGCGAAATCTACTTGCCCACGGTTAGTTAAATTTATTTTTCTTTGTATTGAAATGTCCTGTCTGACAACATAATTTTGGCATTTTTCTTTTCTTGTCTGGAATTTATTTCGAGCTCTTCCTTCTGACACCATCGTTCTGCGATCTAGAGAGCATCATCGGTCCTTCCAGGTCCAGGATGTCACTATCACTTCATGAAATCTCTTATACAAAAATCAAAGGAAAAACAGCAAACAGGCTAGTTTGGAACTCACATAATGGAGAAAAGGGTTCTATATGACCAAGACCGCGGACAACTAAACTTTCAAGTCGATGGTCTCTAATCTACATAACCAGGGGACAGCGATATAGTTCTTTTGTATTAAAAATTCCTTCCTAACAACATAATTTTAGCATTTTTCTCTTCTTGTTTCGAATTTATTCTAGCTCCTCCTTCTGACACCATCGTTCCGCGATCCAGAGTGCATCATCGATCCTTTCAAGTACAAAACGCCGTAACCAAGCCACAAGATAACCAGACCATCCGCATAGGTGTGTGTATAAAACAATTAATGCTTTTTTTGCACCATGCATTGTAATTAAACTAATGTTTGAGCATACTTTTTATAAAATTGATGTGACTAATAAAAATATCTTGTTTTTTTTAGAATTTATTCCTGGATGCAAGTCTAAATAAAAATACAGAATTTTTTTGATACAATTCAATTAAACATTTACTTTCGAAATTAATTTAAATAAAAAAGCACGTCTTAATAAAAACAGTACGCATTTTTAAAGTTATACTTTTTGATTCTTTGTATATTCCCCCAATTTTAAAAAAGTAGGTCGCAGCAATGACAAAAAACCTTCCTTTGAGCAGCGTTTCATTCATCAAAAAGCAACGCAGGATATTAGTCCTTTAGATATTACAAAGGTTATTTATTTTTTGTTCCTGAATTTCAATATAGTCAAATTAGAGACTTGTGTGCTTAGTGAAGTGTATTCAGTTTCTAACTGGCAGGTTTTCGTCAATATCAAATAAACCATCAGAGTATTTAAGTACATATAATTTGTTTAACTAAAATTGTATTAGGGAGTTTGAAATTTATCTAGATGAAAATGTGTAACGAAACCAACAAAAACAACTCTTGTCGCCACGATAGTTCAAGAGGAAATTAATTTCATATAGATTAGCGTATTTTTATATTATTTAAATATTTTTAATTTATATTTTATTTATTCGTGCTTAAGTTGAGAGTGCAATTTGCAGGAAGAACACGCAGTTTGAATATATTTACATTCTCCAAAAATAAACGCCATATCTAAGAGCAATTGTGCTTACCATTAGTAACTTTTGAATGTTTCGTATAAAAGCCGATTAATGTCGAAAATTGCCACTTTTATCGAAATAAATTAAAATTTTGAAGAGGAATAACCACATTATTTAAAAAATCAGTTTTTCAGCTCTGTAAAATGGCACCTGTCAAAAATTAGGTCCAACAAGTGTGGCTGCAAGTTCGTTCTTGACTTCTCTGATGATCTAAAATATCCTCTGTAGCATGGTTTAATGAGTCTTTATGGCCTCTATAGAAATTTTAAAATTTCATTAAATTATACAAGTCGGTTCAAAACTTATAGCCGATACGGTAAATCGCTAGGAACCCTTTAAGACTATGTACCTCCGTTAAGGGGCATTTTCGGATTTTTTTTTCTAAGACAAAGTAAAGCTATTTTAACCTCCCCTGTACACTCCCGAGAAATCAGGAGGTACTTACCGGACATCCTGTATATGTGAAGATTTATAAAAAGAATGTGATCTAAGAACACCTTCATTCCCTATATCTGAGATAAAAAAGTACAGTTAGTCCATTTGCAATTTTAAAAGAAAAATAAGGAAAAGGTCAGGGGAAATAAAATCAATACAAGTATCTAATAGAATTGTATTGTCTTGAAAAAATGGTTAATATTGAGTAGTTGACAATAATTAGGCAGACATCACGTTTTAAAAATTGTAATTTTATTGATTAGTTTTTAATAATTTTAATTCTTATTATTAACACTCTCATAAATCAGAAATACAACAAACAAAAAAAATCAGGCCACATAATATAATTGTGTAACTATAGTACACACACACATATATATATATATATATATATATATATATATATATATATATATATATATATATATATATATATATATATATATATATATATATATATATATAGAGAGAGAGAGAGAGAGAGAGAGCGAAAACACTCATTTTTGATCTAAATTATTTTGTCTTTGAAAACTCATACTACAAGCAGATCTTTGGATCCCCTATGGGGAGTGAATTATCATCAATATTAGTCAATTATGTTTTAGATGATCTTATAGAAGACTGCTTAAAATACCTTTCTTTTTATATCCCTTTTGTAAAGGGGTACGTTGATGATCTCCTTTTGGTCCTTCCTGCACACAGGATAGATGAAACCTTGGAGATGTTTAACTTATACAGTTTCCATCTCCAATTCGCGATCGAAAAGGAAGATTCAGCACAAAGCATAAAATTCCTTGACATGTTGGTAAGACGTACAGAAACCAACCTTTTAAAAACCAGTAGATTCATAAACTTTTAACCTTACCACCCTTCAAAAACGAAAACTAACCTCATACTAACTAACCAATATGGAACCTGCATTAAAATTGCAACTAAACAAATTAAAACAATCGCGTTACTCTGTTCTAGAACAAAGACAACTATCTCATTGAAAAAAAAAACTGAAACATTATTTATAAGATCCCATGCCTAAATTGTGACCAAGTTTATATAGGCCAAACCTCTAGAAAGCTTTCAGTGCTCTTGCACAGCAACAAGGGTCAGATAATGAACTTTGCGAGACCGGAAATCTTAGCAAAGGAAAATAATTTCCATAAGAGTCTTCCTAGAAATGGTTTTGAATGTTATTATCACAATTGTCCAACTGGGTGTGTAGGTTGCCTTTCTTGATATCCAAATAGCATTTCGCTTTGATTTCTATTACAGATTTTAGTCATAAATTTCATTTTTTATTACTCTTCCGCTTAATAACATAATACTTTTCAAGAACGGTTGCCTCCGCTTCCAGAACGATTATCTGTTCTTGGGTAGTGTAAACTGTAGCTATTAAAAAGGGCTTTTAACGTCAACTGTCAAATATCGAAGTCATTATTCCATTAAAATGGCGTTTCAACGACGTCCACGTATTTTGAAAAATCATTTTCTTACTTAATCAGATAAATTTTGCCTTTTGAAACATTCCTTTCATGCTATGTGATCTTATTGTTAAGTTATAATGATTGTATCTGTTGAACAAAATCTGGCATTTCATATATACTCACTTTGGTAGGTCTTTATCTTTATTTTTATTTCATAAGAATACAATTAAGGAAGGTTATTTTCTCATTTGTAGAAGTCCTGAGGAAGGGAATAAAATTTCTAGAAAGTCAAACTAACAAAAAAGAGTTTTCTTTTCTGGCCAACCATTCTTTTGACTGCAGCCCCACAAAAGTGCCTTAAATCTCTCTCTCTCTCTCTCTCTCTCTCTCTCTCTGTCTCTCTCTCTCTCTCTCTCTCTATATATATATATATGTATATATATATATATATATATATATATATATATATATATATATATATATATATATATAATAGAATAAAATATTGGCGAACCGGACGTGAAATTTGTAAATCTACATGATTCTCGTGTTCAAAAGTGCGGAGCACTCCAAAGTATTGGAAAACTCAGGTCCGAAAGATGGCGACAGTGCTGTTTCGTCATAATATGGGACTCGTCAGGCCACCGCATTCGGTACAAACCATCATCTAGCCTTTGCATCCTATAAGGCTGAATTTAAAATTGAAAACAGCAAACAGGGCGACAAAGCGACATCTCAATGGTTCACTTGATAACACAAGAACCACACAAACTAATAAAGTTTGTAAAAACCGCCATGTGGTGGCGCGACGGTGAATTAAAACAGAAATATATAAAATCGGGTACACGAAACACGCTTCCCAAAAGATAGGGGTCGCATTTTTCGGTACTGGCAACCAGGCATACTGCTAATTTCAGCAGCCAAAGCCACGTGTCGCACCAAACGATCCCCCTATGAGAGCACCGCTTAGCGTGTTTCAAAGCCAAACAAGTTAATAAATAAGTAGATAAGTTTTTGTCCGTGTAATTTAAAATAAAATAGAATAAAATATTGGCGAAGCGGACGCGAAAATTTGTCAATCTACATAATTCTCGTGTTAAAAAGTGCGGAGCACTCCAAAATATGGAAAAACTCCGGGTCCGACAGATGGCGACAGCGCAATTTCGTCCTAATATGGAACTCGTCAGGCCACCGCATTCGGTACAAACCATCATCTCGCCTTTGCATCCTATAAAGGTTTTTATAAGTTTTGTTAATTTGTGTTGTTCTTGTGTTATCAAGTGAACCATCGAGATGTCGCCTTTGTCGCCCTGTTTGCTGTTGTTAATTTTTAATTCAGCTTTAGGCCAGATGATGTAGATTAACAAAACGAGTTTTTCCATACTTTGGAGTACTCCGCACTTTTTAACACGAGAATCATGTAGAGTGACAAATTTCACGTCCGCTTAGCCAATATTTTATTCTATTTTATTTTAAATTACACGGACAAAAACTTATCTATTATATATATATATATATATATATATATATATATATATATATATATATATATATATATATATATATATATATATATATAAACCAGAAGGAACCGTTTTAAAACGAGTGAGCGCATAACGCGACCAGACTATATTTTCTATCAATATTAATTAACTTAAAAAATATATGGCTTCTTATTTTTACCCCGAAACAATATAAGGATATTTGTGGCCTCCGAAATTTGTTTTTAAAACGAGAAGGTCCCGGGCACTAACCATTTGTTTTTCCCAGGGTATCGAAAAAACCTTTATAACGTAGGCGGTTTGAATTAAACCAAATTAAATGTCTGGTGAACTTACCGAACTGGAGGAATTTTCAATGGAAAAGTTTTTCTCGGTATCAAACAAACAGTTGTTGCGTTTTCCCCGGTTCGAATACAAATGAATTTCAAGTTTTAAGAGCACTACCCGTTTTAACTTCGGGTGCTTTTAATGGTAAAAGAACGTTTTCCCATTGCTCGATTTACAATGTGCTTTTGATTAGTTTAAATGAATATATTTTCGAAATTTGTGTTTAGAGAGTTACTATAGCTTTTTTCTACTTATCTTGGAAATGTATATTTCTTAGATACATTATAGTCATTCGATAGTGGAGTAGTTTATTATTTATATGATGCAAACAAATTTTTTTATAATGGATAATAAATGAAGTTACTATAATTAGATCTCTGCCTTTGCTACACTGGTATTTTCATGCCAAAACTTTACAATTAGGTGAGGTGAAATTTACTAAAAGTGTATTAGAATATAAAATAAAATAATAAAATATAATGACCAGAATTCAGTTCAAAGTTAATAGCCACACCAGCCAACAAATATACCAAGCTAACCCCTATAAGGAGAGTAAGGACGGTTATTCAGAGTGCTACTAGATATATAGCTAAGTTGGTTCAAGATTCTTAGTAATTTTATTGAGTCACCTAATATTATATATAAAATAAACTTATGTATTCCTCGTAGAAGTATATATATATATATATATATATATATATATATATATATATATATATATATATATATATATATATATATATATATATTGTTATATCGTAGGTTTTCACGGATTGTGAAATGAATGGTTTGGTTATTTCGGGTTTCAATCCGTTCGTTCAAAAAATCGTTTCCACGACGTTTCGCCAAAATCTCATTTGGCATTTTCAAGAGCGGTTCGTCTCGTTACTCGCTAAAAACTGATTCAGTGAAGTTGAAAGTTAGCATACTACCTACGGTACAACATTAGCATACTTTAGTATCTACTGCTACCAAAATATATAGCAAAAGATGTATATTCTATGATCATGAGATAGATTACCGGATAATTGCGCAAAAAAACAGAAAAAGAAATTAACTCAAATTTATAAAATTAATAGGATTGTTATCTTTCAAAATACAAAAAATTACTACTTAAGTTACCTGGTACTCCGACGGTGAGACTGCGAGATGTGTGATCTCGAACAAATTGGGCCGCAACAGTGCTCAAGTGTGTAGTGATGTATAGGTTCTAGTTAAATTTCAGTGCTCATTAACTTATTACTAAAGGTTCTTACCAAAATATAAACACCAAAGACAAACCAGAAAAAAGAAAAAAAGCCCTAAGCTCTTATTTGGGATATCTTCGTCTTCAGGTTTAACAGTAAAACATGTAAAAGATAAGATAACTAATTTATTTAAGGCGTCATCAGGAGGATACAACTAATAGATAATTTATCACAGTGTTACACACAAAACATTCCACAGACAAATTTAATAAAAAATAAACTAATAAATAAAATAATACTATCTAAACTGTTTACATCTAGAATTTAAGGAACCGGCTAATATCCATTCTGTTTTAAGATAAATTTACGGCATTACTTTCACGATGAACACTAACAATTATCAACATATTAAAATTTTAACTTTAGTTTAGGTTCACATGGTGCCCAAAAAAAAAACTAAAGAAAAATTTACCATCGGATAAGAATTCAATTTAACATGCAAAATATATAGTGTTGGGTACAATTGATTGACTGGATCCAAATGCTTGTTCACTTTATCTCAAACTAACTTGTAGCAGATGTGAGATTTTCCGCGAAGGGCAGATTACTATTTTAAAAGGTTGCAATAAATTGTACTGATTGAATCTATATCAGAACGGAAATTAATTTCCTTGTTTTTATTATTTATATGTACCATTTCCAAAAATAAGCGCTTTCTAATGCTAGACTCATGTTCCAGCATGAACATATTCTCATAATCAAATCGATGATCCTCACTCTGGAGAACACAAGATTTCTTAACAAAGCGACTATCGCTTTTATGCTAAATAATACGTTGTTTTAGGTCCTGTTTTGTTTGTTCTATATAGTATTTGTCACATTGCCCACAAGATATTTTTTAGACTACAAACAGGTTTTTGCAGCGTTGTAATGTAGTCTATAAAATACCTTATGTGCAATGTGACAAATGTTATATACCACAAACAAAACAGAACCTAAAACAACGTATTATATATATATATATATATATATATATATATATATATATATATATCATGGACTTGTAATTGAACCTAGTTTGAGTATGGAATTTATTGATATATTATATATACAAAAAAAAATGACGTATTTGCATCTGTGAGCAACAACAAAACAAAAATAATGAGCCACGAACAGGCAAACATAACAATACAGAACCAGAGGATAGAAAACGTCGAACACTATGTCTACTTGGGTCATGACATCAGACTGGGGAATCAAACCAGGATGCTGAAATAAAAAGAAGAACACAGCTGACATGGGCCGCTTTCGATAAACTTGCATACATCCTGAAAAATAATTCAATTCCCATAAATTTAAAAAGAAAAGTATACGACACATGCATATTACCGATGTGTACGTATAGATTAGAGACCATATCCCTCACCAAAAAGTCTGCTAAAAAATTAGAAACAGTCCAAAGAACGATGGAAAGAAACATGCTTGGAATATCATTAAGAGACAGGATTAGAAACACCGAGATAAGACGCAGAACGAGAGTCAAAGACATCGTGAAGGAGGTTGTAAAGATGAAGTGGCGATGGGATGGTCACATAGCCCGATATGGAGACAACAGATGGACACGAAGAATCCTGGAATGGAGACCAAGGGAGACAACAAGAAGCACGGGAAGACCTCAAAAAAGATGGGTAGACGAGATAAGGACAGCGGCGGGCAAACAGTGGATGAGATTGACGAAGAATAGAGAAAGATGGAAACAATTGAGAGAGACCTACATCCAGGTGTGGGTGGACTGAGGTTGACAAAGAGGATGGTTCTATAAGTTCTCGGTCAGATAAAGAAAACAAAAGATTTTTGAAAATGTTTTCATTCATTTTTCAACATAGTTTCCTTGCACTTCAATACATTTAAACCAACGATGTTCTAACATTTTAATACCCGTAGTATAATAAGATTTGTCCAACTCTACCAAATAAGCGGTTGTCGCTGCTCTGACCTCGTTATTTGAAGTGAATTTTCGCCCAGCGAGCCATTTTTTTAAGTTTGGGAAGAGAAAGTAATCGCTGAGAGCCAGATCCGGTAAATAAGGCGCATGTGGAGGCACTTCGAAACCTAGGTTATGGAGTTTTGCAGCAACAATCATAGATTTGTGTGCTGGCGCGTTATCCTAATGAAAGACCACTTTTTTGGCAAAATGTGGACGTTTAGCCTTAATCACATGCTGCAAACGGTCCAGTATTGAAGAGTAATATGTCCTGGTGATGGTCTTGTCTTGTTCTAAATAGTCTATAAGCACCACGCCAGGTGAATCTCAAAAAACTCTTGCCATGACTTTTCCTGCAAACGGAACCGTTTTTTCCTTTTTTGGTGCACTTTCAGCTGCCCCCACTCATTGTTTAGACTGCTGCTTTATCTCTGGCGTGTAATGGTGAACCCATGTTTTATCTACAGTCGAAACGTCGAAGAAACTCAGCAGGATTGCGTCTGAATAAGTCTAAACACTCTTGCAAGGTGTTCATTCGAGGGCGTTTTTGGTCGACTATTAACAAACGCGGCGCACCCATCGCGCAAAAAGCTTTTTCTTGCCAAGAACATCATGTAAAATGTAGTGGACACGATCTATCGAGATGTTTGCTATACCAGCAAGCTCTCGTACTTTCAGTCGGCGGTCATGGAGTATGACATTGTGAATTTTTGTGACAATTTCGTCAGTTGGAGCGGTTTTTGGGCGTCCCGAGCTCATCATCTTGAATTGATGTACGACCACGATTAAATTCAGCGTCCCATTTTTTACTGTCGAAAACTCCTTTAAAGTAGAAGCTAACTCATTTTTAATGTCCGTAGGAGTTAAGCCCTTTAAAATAAAGTACTTTATAACCGCTCGAACTTCAATTTTATCCATCTTTCACAAAATATCGAAGAAAGAAATTGAAAGGACAAACTAGGCCCAATTTAGTTCAAAAATTTACGGTGTTAAAAACCTATATCGTAAAATAGTGTATTTATATTATTTAGTAAATAAAATACCTTCTTGAAAAAGTAAGGCACTCTTAAAGTTTGGTCAAATTCTTTCGCCTTTTTATTGATTTCAGATACCGAAAGAAAAGGTAGATTTTCCCTTACTTTTCTTTGGTGATTTGAAGAGCAAACTTGTTATAGAGTCAGCATTTTAAAAGTTATTTTGTATAAAATGTACTGAAATTATATTACAAATTTGATATTAATATGTTCAAACATGATGAAATGGAGCCCCAACATTGGTTGGCTACCCAGTGAATTTTAAACTACACTTATTTAAAAAAATTTAATTTAGTTCATAAAAGCGCAATTTTCTTTGAAAGTAGCTTGAGTATAAAAAGCGTCTTTTTCAATTTGAATCTTTTTAAAATTTTAGATACAATAGGGCCTTAATCTCGTAATATCGCAGACAAAATAAGTGAGTAAGAATGTATACAATAGGACTCGAGAACGCCTTGTGGAAATACAATGGAGTGAAAATATGTCAGACAAAATAAAGGAAAAGTGTTGATTTCGAACCAACTGTAGCTGTTTACGAACGGTTTACATTTTTTATTAAAACTTTCTATAAGGATCCATTGTACTTTCTTAACTTTTGTGCTGCGTTTTTTTATATATATTCGTGTGTGTTACGCCGTGTCTGGTTCATTGAACAAGTCCAAACAAAATTACCGAAAAAAAAGTTATTCAGTGTGTCCCAAATTGGTAATGAATACGATACGATGTCGGAAACTACTGGAGATAAAAAGGTTTAATAGGGAAATATTCAGAATATTTCATTTCTAATTCAATAGTGAATGTAGGACTACTCTTGTTGTTTTACACCTGATATAATAATAATAATAATAATAATAATAATTATGTCTTTATTTCTGGCTCCATAAAATTAACAACTTATTATAATTACTTAATATACAGGATAATATAGAGACAGAAAGGGCGAAGTCCAGATGTGGATAACACCTGAGTGACATCCACCCTGATCAACTCAACCCAGACTGAAAGTAGATAGGACCTAAATAATAATTAAATACAGAAGAGAAAAAAAAAAACAATGCTTATACACCAAGTTAGATACATTGATACAAATTATGGATTTTTCTTCATTAAAATTCCAATATATATATATATATATATATATATATATATATATATATATATATATATATATATATATATAAGGAGAAGAAGGGTATTTTTGACCGACTAGTTAAACCAGAAAACTTAGGAAATATCTTGAGATATCAGTCCTGGAGGGACCTTTCAAAAGTGAAACACTTTTTTGTTAAGCCAAGCTTTCAGAAATATTTATTTCCTTCATCACGGCTAAAATAAAATAATAATAATAATAATACAATACGTATGCTTGCTCTGCGCTAAGCTACTCCTTTGGAATTGTAAAATGGAGCAGGACGGACATCCAGAACCTACAAAGAAAAATAAAGACACTCCTAACAAAAGCACAAAAACATCACCCTCGGAGTGCTATTGAACTTACAATGCTTCCAAGACACCAAGGAGGAAGAGGATTGGTGGATATTGGTAAGCAACTCGACCAACAAATAATAAACTTAAGTTCATATTCCCTTAGAGATCCCTCAATAGAAAATGACCAATGTAGATATGGCTGTCGAACATCGGAGACAATTCAGCACATAATTGGAGGATGCCAAGCGTTTGCCGCAATCGAGTATAAGAAAAGACACGACTCAGCCGCTAAGATACTCCACCAAGAGTTAGCAGAAAAGTTAAACCTATTACAGGTAGGAAAAGTGCCTTATTACAAGTACAATTTGGAGCCTATTCTTAAGAACAACCAATTCAAGTTATATTGGGACCGAACGGTTCTGACGGATCAGACAGTAGCTCATAATAGACCAGACATTATACTAACAGATAAAATTTCTAGGCGAACTACACTAATCGACAATGCTGTAACTAACAACAACAACCCAAGGCCAAAATATAACGAGAAGATTGCCAAATACAGAGATTTGGAGGTCCAAATCCGAAGACAATTGGCGATGAACAGCGTCCAAACGATTCCCATAATACTGTCAACAACTGGAGTGATACCAAAGAATCTCCTGCGGAACATCAAGGGACTGGGCCTTAGTGAGCATCTGTATAAACCTATGCAGAAAGCAGTTCTCCTTGCAATCGCGAGAACCGTCCGAAAGTTCGTAGGAAATACAGCAGACAACGTCACCTAGGACCCGATAACATGGAAAGGGTTCCCACAGAGCTTCATACTTTTGGTGTCTTTGTATGCCTGGTATGAGTGAATAATCCCTGAAGGGAGTGCGAAGCCGTTTGGCTTGTAAATCATTTACAATCCTCTTATTAACATGGACGTTATTCTTTAAAATTAATATGAAATAATTAACATAAATGACAAACATTATTTAAAAATTTTATACAAACAAACATTTGATATTTTGGTCACTAATTCACAAGAATTTGTATTGCACCTTCATATTACGTTGATTAAAAAATTGTTGTGAATTAGTGATCAAAACGGCAAATAAACTAAAAAGTGACATTGACTCATATTTTTTTTTGGAAAGAAAAAAGCTTTAAATTTAAACAGCAGTTTGTATAAAGTTTTTAAATAATGTTTGTCATTTATTCTTGCACTCTAAAGTTTCTTCTTTTTTCGATTTTGGTCATTTTATTTAAAACTATTATTAGTAAGTATTTAAAATTAATTTTATAGAATAACATTCATAATAATAAGAGTATTGTTTATGATTTCAAGCCAAACGGCTTCGCACTCCCTCCAGGGAATATTGACTCACACCAGGTTCACAAAGATACCAAAAGTATGAAGCTCTGTGGGAACCCTTTCTAAGTTATCTGGTTCTAAATGACATGCTCTGCTGTATTTCCTATAAACTTTCGGAGCGCGATTGCAAGAACTGCTTTCTGAAACGGCTTATACAGATGCTAAGGCTCAGTCCCTTGACGTTCTGCAGAAGCTTCTTTGGTATCATTCCAGTTGTTGATAGTATTATGGGAATTGTTTGGACGCTGTTAATTGCCCATTGTCTTCGGATTTGGACCTCCAGATCTCTGTATTTGGCGACCTTCTCGTATTTTGGCCATAGGTCGTTGTTGTTAGATGCAGCAATGTCGACTAGTGTGGTTGACCTAGAAATTTTATCCGTTAGTAGACATTATACTAACGGATATGCTCTTCCCCCTTGATGCCTTGGAAGCATTGTTTATTGAATAGCACTCCGAAGGTGATGTTTTCGTGCTTTTGTTACGAATGTTCTTATTTCTCTTTGCAGGTTTTGGATGTCTGTCCTGTAGCTAAGTGCAAAGCAAGCGTAAGTATTGAGCGCCTTAAACAAATTTCTACTGTTTAGGTTAGTTTGTAATACCCGCCTTACCCTCCTAACAAATTCGGTTATTAATTTGGCTTTCATAGTGCGATGGTCAATTCTTTCAGCATGTTTTATACCTAAGTATTTATATATTTATTCTGCTTCCATTGCAGCTATAGTTTCACCGTTCTGCATTTCAAATGTTCCTGGTTGTATCTTACTTTTAACGATGTTCAAGATATTGCACTTGTCAAGTCCAAATTGCATTGCGATATCCTCGGAGAACTCTACAATTTTAAGCATTCGTTCCAGCTGGTGATTTTTCCAGGAGATGATTCACTCTTACTACCTCTTTGTTGTTATTTCTAATACTAAAGTCGTATAGGGTGGAGTTCAAACGGCGTGATAGTGGGTTCATTGCAAGGCAGAACCACAATGGGCTAAGTGAATCTCACTGAAATATTCCCCTTCGTATTGAACTTGTGTTAATTTGGATGATGTCGCTGGATGGTACTTACAATTGGATCTTAATTCTCAAGGTAGACATGATGCGTTCTAAAAAGAAAACAATATGGTTACCAACCCTATATATTCTCAATATAGTTGAGCCACTTATGTGGCACTTAGTTGAAGGTCTTCTTATAATCCACGTAGGCAGCAAAGAGATTTTTTCGGTTGGTACAGGCTTGGTTACATATGAGAGAGTCAACAATTAATTGTTCCTTGCATCCCATTGCTTCCCTCGTGCATATTTTCTGTTAAGTTGTAGGGATGTTATTTTGCTCACAATGTACATAGATGCGTTGGGTCAGGATGTTGCAGGATGTGGAGAGGCAGGTGATTGGCCTATACTTAGCTGGGTCATGTGTATTGTGTTGGTCATTTGGCAAGAGCTACATAATACATTCGATAAAGAACAATAGCATTTTTGCTGGGTCAAGAAAAATATCATTAATAAGATTAGCCAGTTGATGATGCATACACCAGAACTTCTTGAGCTAATAGTACAAGTATCTGTGAGCTTGAGTAGAAATTCTCTGTATGAGTTCTTTTATTTCTTGTTTATTAAATTTCATATCACCATTCATAAGTAATGAGAAGCTTATTTACTGACCATATTCTCTAGTTTCTAGGGTCTGAGCTCTGAGGATGTTAGTAAGACCAAAAGCGCTTAGCCGATAATTCAAAAAATATACACAATATCTCTCTTTTTCTTGATTTCTTCGGTGTACAACCGTCTAATACCTTATCAAGCATATCGATAGATACCTTAATGCCAATTCACACCTCTACCCCTCACGAATACAGGGCGTAGTCAACACTAAGTTGCAAAAAAAGGCACACTGTATAACAGAGATGACGCACTTAATCTCCCTATCACTTGGACAACTCTCGTCAAGCGTCACCACTGCATCGGCCCGGCGCTTCAGCCCAAACTGATAATTCGAGCGGTTCTTGAAAAGAGGGACGGGGGCCATCACCAGCGGGAACCAATAGATACCCATTACGGCAGCCCATAAAGACATCCTGCTATTGTAAATATTTGTTTGCAATACTCGACAACAATACATTAATTCGATCCGCATGGATCATTCTACACGTGTAAAACATCACTTTATAACATTTCAAACAGGATTTCCTTTTCAATTTCACATTTTTAACAGCATTAGTGCTTATGGAACAAATCCAGGATTCTGATTCGTGGATTTTAACTTTAAAGGCGTGGCCTAAAAGTTACTACAAAATACGTCGAGCACATGCTTCTTCCCTTCTCCTCCCTTCTCTATGACACATTCTCTAGGAGGCAATATGCAACGGCCGTGGCCAAACCAGTTCCAGTACCTCAAAACAACAACCACGAGGATCTTTTCGAAAGCATCGTAGTCTTCGGAGAACATCCAGCCTTCGGCATTTTAAACTAAAAATTCAATTTTTCGGGATCTTTGGGCGTTTATTAGTTATCACTTACATCCAGATAGTGAAAAACCAAAGATTCAAGAAGCTCTAAAGCGAAATGCACAAAATCCGGATTAAATACGGTGTCTGAGGATTTCCCTTGTACAAAATATAGTGTTGGACTTTCAGATAGTATCTGCATACGAACGCCTGAGGTAAGTTTTCGCAACTACAGGGCCCTCAGACACTATAGCTCGAAAGTCAGGTGCTATTCGGGACTGCATACGCGAACTGGTTTTGCAGTAACGGATCACCGACATAAAGATCGCGATTCTATTAGAATTAACAATGAGTTTCCAAATACTCAAAACAAATATAACCTCAATTCACCAGAATATGATATATATTCCTATATCATATTTCTTTCCAGGAAATTTCATTCAAATTTTTCCAATTCAAAATTAGTCCACAGTTACTAGTACCGTTTTTAGCAACATTGGTTAACCATACTTTTTTACAGCGTTTACTTACCCATACATGTTTTTCGATCTTGAATCCAAAACAATTACCCATACATGTTTTTCGATCTTAAACCCAAAACAGTTACCCATACTTGTTTTTCGACCTTTTTGCCCCGGTGAGAGAGAAAAAAGGTGAGGCGGCCAGATTTCCTATCTGGTCGGGTGGTTTAGGAGGGAATCTCACCGCACCCCCCTGCATTGCGGTTCAACAAGGTAGAAAAAACTTAGATACGGTTTTTACGTTCTAAATCTACCTTTTTCCAACGACATAAAAGCTACCTGGTGGAAATGAACCACGATTGCGCTCGTTACGGGACCAAATACGCATCACGATACGGTCTAGTAAGATAAACTTGTACCTGGATACGCTTCGCCCGAGGTTGTTTTGGTCCTTGCTTTATGAAGATATCGTATACTGTAGCGATTTCGGGAACAACATCAAACAAGTCTAGCGCATTCGACAGCTGACTGAAAACAAGAAAGCTCGATTCGACATGCGTTTAGAAAACAAACCACACCTATTTTAAAAAAAGGAAGCGTTTCTTTAATTCGATACTGCATTCAAAATTTCCTCAGTTGATCTTTAAGCAGCAAGCACTAAAATGCCAAATAAGGTTTTGGTAAAACGTATGCAAATTTTTACAAGAACTTTAACTAACGAATTGATGTAGAGCCGTGAAACACTGCACTTTAACATATCTCCTTGAAGCATAGAGGATATGGGTTTTGTTTGAAACCACACTCTATATTCTAAATCCTCATGTTGTGATGCTAGAAACAATCTTTTACTCGTACAAAAAACTGGAAATGTGTTACCCCAACACATTTGTACAGGCGAAATTCCAACAAACTGAGAATATTATCCTTTCCGAATTTTCTTTCTTTTTAAGGTACCTCTAATTTATTTCAATTAAATGAATTCTTTTCACGATAAACCTAATAAATATTATGTATGCGTATCTCTCTCGCTAAATCTATGTTTGTATTGGTATCATAAAGAAAGATTTTAGGCTGAGTGAAAATCACGAAGGAATATGTCTCCATTTAAAACGATTTCTATGAATCAGCACGAGATAATGGTGATATAATGTTCGATACACTCAAATAATCTTATATTATATTGAAAGCGTCTAAAAATAGAATATATTTATTTCAAATGATTCATTTCACCAGCCGCTACTAATATACCATATATTTTATTTTATTTACATTTCAATTTCACGAATAATGTGCAAAAACACAAAACCTAATCCACTTGTTCAAAGTCGCATTTCCTTTGAGAATTTCCTCGGGTCTTAAAAAGGTTTTTTTGGTTAGATCCTTTTAAAATTTTAAATTCAAAGAAGCTCCTATCCGACAATATCAGGGGTAAAATAAGTAACAATTTGTACAATGGGAGTTAATGCAGGACTTATTGGTAAACAACAAAGGACCTCTTAAAATCTTTTAAAGGAATTCTCTGTGAGTGCAGAGATAAAGAAATTGTTCGACATGAAGGAAATTTGTCTAATTCAGTCCATACACATCAGAAATTATTTAGAGTAAAAATTTTCATTTACCCAGGATTTATTTTAAAAATTTTAAGTAAACAATAAATGGGTTAGACTATCCTGGCACTCGAGAAATAGGTAAAAATTTTAATTTCCATTTAATTGATTTCAACAATAGGAGATTAGGGATATCGCATCGTTGCTAGTGCCAGGAAGTACCACGAATGCATTCTCAGTGGATTTAGAATAAATCATGTTTGTACCTACTTTGACCCACTCTGACGTTCAACTTCACCCAACTCTCACGCTATAACTTAGGAATCAGCTTTGAGGATAAAAAACATTCATACAGGTATTGCTGGCATGAAGGAGTGGCAGGAGGTGGCGATAACGAGATTATATCTTGCTTATTACCCGTCCTAAATATGGGCTTTACAGAAAAAAGGAATATTGTGATTTAGGGCGACAACTGTACCGCCCAAAATAAAAACAAAATGGTTTTTTATGTATTTTTGACACCATTGAATATGGATATCCTTCAATGCGACGGAGATTTCGCTTTGATTGAGAAAAGAAAGCGTACGTGCGCTTCGATGGTACCCGAGGACTTACACGATGTAAAACTGTCAAGTACACATACAGGTTGATTTAAAATAGTAGATATGTCACAGAAAAAATTCTTTAATGTATAAGCAGCAGCCGACAATTTCTTAAATATCAAACAAAGGAATATTAGCAAAGTTTTACGATTGAAAGTTGACTCCCAACAACCTAGTTTTTTGTTGACTGCTGAATATTTGTCTGAAGTAGTACAGTAGAAAGGAACTCCTATACTAAGAAGAGGAAAAATCACAAAAGATCGAAAAATATACCACACATAAGTAAGTTCTGTGAAAAGAAGAAAAAACACTTAATATCAATGATCTAGAAGACTATAAACACCAAGCAGTTAACCAGTTTCCCAATTTTTTAAAATTTTTATTATGTTCAAATTTTCATTTTTTTTTGTGTTGTTTTTGTCTTAGCATATTTAGGCAAAAGGCAAATAATATATATATATATATATATATATATATATATATATATATATATATATATATATATTAGATAATTAATAGGAAATAAAGTTTGTTGGTTTGGTATGAGAAGTTTTTTTTAATCTCCCAAAAACGCATTAAATTTAAGGTAAATGTGCTGGAAGCAAATTTCATAAATGTTCGTTAAATGCATTAAATTTAATAATTTTTTACATTAATCTAAAATAAATCATTCCATTAAATTTAATTTAATCATACCCTAAATTTAAAGTTTGATAATTACTTGACTATGCACATTAAACATACAACCAGTCTTCATTGAATTTGAGATATGTTATAACATATTTAATGCACCAACATTAATACGAATTTACGAAATTCTGAAATTACCAGGAAAAGGTGGACATTTTTCTTATAGGTAGAGTCTGCCATCTAGACCAGTTTCATACTCATTGGCTCCTGTCAGTACGGGGCAGACTTGCACACGTCACCATAAGAAAACTGAGTCCTTTAAGCAACTTATATCATACTAAATAAAAAGTTCAATACAAGTAGCACCACCTTCTAGAATTTCATGCAATGTATATTGTATAATAATGTAAATTTCTTTAATATTAGGGATATGTGAATTAATGTTAATGTACAGAAATTGAAATATCTTTTCAGTTACTTTATTAAAATTTAAGATATCATTTAATCAGATTTAATGAACAAAGAACTGATATTTAAATTTGCATTAATTTTAAAGTTATTTTTAACAGTGTAGCGAACATATTTGGGAGATGATTTTTCGTTTAAGGAAGGATAATCTACAAGTGGTCAGCATTATTTTTGTATTCAATTAACGAATATAATTTTCCTAATTTTCTTTAACAAATTTTAATTTTTTTTATCCAAATACACGCAAAAAAGAGGATTTGGCAATTGTCGACACTATATCAGTTAGTTGCACATTAACATCAGAAGTACCATGCAATTTGTTTCATTAGAAAATTTCAATCAGGTCCTGAGATATAATGGAAAATCCATTTTTAGTTTACTTGCGGGCAGATTTCACCCCCTCGTAGTGTTTTCCTTCTATTTCACCGTGGCCTACACCATACCAAAAAATCAATGAAATCGAAGGCGTCGATTTGAGATAACTTCCTTGTTAGTATTATGTCAATACATGACATTTGCGAGGTCAAGGTGAAAAGTTCTCCGCCTGACAATGAAAGACTGTGATTTTCAGTTAAAAAAAGATTTTATTTTTCTACATAATCTCTCTTGACTTCAACACACTTGATCGAGCGTTTCTCCAACATTAGTATTCCTTCTCGGAAGTGAGAGTCTAGAAGGTTGTTAAAATATTCATCTACCTCCCTCTCAACTTCTTCACTGGATGCAAAGCGCTTTCCAGAATCAAATTTCTTCAGGTGTGGAAAGAGATGAAAGTCTGAGGGTGCCAAATCAGGAGAATAGGGGGAATGGCCGAGCAAATCATACCTCACATCCCGCAGTTTTCCCATTGTCAACACCCTTTTGTGAGCAGGTGCGTTGTTCTGGTGAAAGCTGATTTTTTTCCAGGCCTCTCCTCGCGAATTTTGACATCCAGGTGATCAAGAAGGTTAAAGTAATATTCGCCTGAAATTGTTCTGCCTTTTTCAAGGTAATCAATTAACAGGATTCCTTTGTTATCCTAAAACACACTGGCAATAACCTTTCAAGCAGATGCGATTGACTTCGCTGTCTTTGGCGTTGAACCACCGGCTTCTACATACTGTTTCGACTCCTGCTTGGTTTCTGGCGTATAGTGGTGGGCTTATGTCTCATCTATGGTGACAAATCGCCGCACAAAATCGGTCGGAATCCTCTTGAATCGGTCCAAACATTGTTTTTGATCCGGATTCAGCAAATGCGGCACCCACTTTGCGTAGTGCTTGCGCATCCCTAATTATTCGTGCAAGATGTTTCGCACCATTTCTTCCCATATGGCCACGGCCTCAACTATCTCAGATACTTTTACTTGCCTCTCGTCCAACACGATTTCGATAGTTTTCGGTGTGAATGCAGTTTTTGGCCGTCCTTGACGTGGGACATCTTCGAGCGACGTGCTCCCACGTTTAAATTCATCAGCCCACTATTTAGCGGTTGACTTTGAAGGAGCAGGGTTCCCGTAAACTTTTGTCAACTTCGGATCTATTTTCTTAGGGGCTAATCCATCCAAAACAAAGAATTTTATAATCACACGACATTCAAGCTTATCCGTTTTAAGACGTGTACTTCAAAGACTAGTTTACACAAACTACTTGAGCGAACAAGTTGAAGCTTGTCATACGAACTAATGATATGTGCCCGCAGACAGGAGACGTAAATTTTCGCCGATTGGAATGCCATCAGGCTGAGAACTTTACACCTTACCCTCGTATGTAATGTCTAAATTTTAATAAAGATCCGCCGAAATAGGATCCACTTTCGTGGACTTCTATTTACATCTCATGCACCCCCATTCGCATGGGCCCCTTTTAGGTTGCAGTTGACCCTGGAGGTCCACAAGGATCAGTGGTTTAAATTAATATCAATTCATTTATGTTGATTCTCGAAAATGGTTGTTGTTGCCGATAACAACAGTCTATTTTAATACTTTAAAACACTTTAAATTCAATATCATGCAATTATTATATTATATCGGGATTTGTATATTTTTTACCTATGTTTCTTTGCTTTCCGGCGATAGTGGGTATATTATATTTTATCAATACAAAATTCAAACATTTAATTTTATTCCTGAAAATTAATTTTAAATATTGTAACATTTTTAAATAATTAATTGTTGTGTCATCCCATTTTAAAATATTTTGGGCTTTCAATGCATGTCAACTCTACTTGAAAATTCTATCTCTAATTTTACAGTCACTTTATTAATAATTAAAATAGACGACAATTTGTATTTCAGTGATTTAGTTTAATTATTAAAATATTTGTATAATTTATGAAATGAATATGCAGGTTGTCTATTTTCTTAGTTGCCAAATTGAATATTTTAAAAATATATGTATATTTTCAATTATACTGTTAAAATCAGCCATATGTAATCTGTCACAAATCTATAAATTGTTCACTATATATTGACAATTAAAGGCAAAAGAACACAAACTCTTTTAATAGAAAAATAAGGAAAAAGATAATTTAAAGGTTTCTTCTAAATTAATATTCCTCATTGTGGTGGTGATTGATTGAAATGATGTTATCAGATGCCATTTCTATGTCGAGAAATGCTTGTAGGAGGGCTTCTCTATTTTCTAGCATGTTTTCCACTTACTGATTAATTAGTGGAGCGTTGTCTCTGTAAATCTCCCCGTTCTGTAGGCATGTGATTTGAGAGTTTTGAGAATAAATGGCGTTAGACTTATTGATCTAAAACTTTTGCTGGTGAATAGTTTGGTTTCCCACGTTTCGGTATAAATACTATCCTGGTTAGCATCTATATTTTTGGTAGGATAGCTCTTAGTATACAAAAAAGTATACTGATAAGAATGCTTGGATCCTGCTTCAGTATTGCCGGATAAATCCCGCCTCGTCCCATTGACTTATGTCATTCAAATAAGTTTATGACCCATTTTATCTTTTTGTAAGTAATCACCTTTTCTGCAGTCTGCGATTTCTCCATGGTAGATTTAGCTACGATACTTGTTACTTCGTCTAGTTTCCAAGATGGTGATTCATTTGTTATTGTGGATCCGAGGAAGTGGACCCAAAATTGCTCAGTCATTGTTTCACTCCTGGGGTAAGTATACTCTCCAGGTTTTATTACTACTGAGTTTATTGTTGAAAGAGTATCCGTCGAAAGCATCTTCCAAAGTCTGGCGCATTCTGGAGCCTTCTCAATCTTCTCACAGTGCTTTCTCTATGATAATCTGTTACCTTTACCCTAACTTTTTCAATTTCCTAATATGCTTGCATTATTTCAGAGTTTCCTAATTTGTACTCTCTTCGCCTCAAGTTCTAAAGTTCTCCAAGGTACGTTCCGGCTAGAGTTTTGGGCGATCTGAGAACAGTCAGCTTCATAAATTGAGACTTTGTCCTTTATAAGTTATTCTGCCATCAGTACTTCATGTTTTACTTTGTGTTGTTGGAGCATAGAAAAAGTTTGGAAATTACTGGTCATAACGATATATTTTCAATCTAATACAAAAAAAATATAAAAATAAAGATATATTTTAAAGGGAAAAGTCAAAATTAGGTAAAAAGCTTATCCATTTCAATCTTTTCTATGAGCACTGAAGGGTCTTAAAATTAAATATATCATTTTAAAGATGAATCCCCTGTCATTAATCTTCGATACCCCTAATATCTGTAGAGCGTAAATATGGACCAAAAAATATTTGCCGATTTCATGTTGATTTATATTTGGCCTTATTTTAGACGATAACCTCAAATACCTAGGATATAAAAAATATATTACTTTTTCTTTGGATAGGATTTGTTGTTATAAAACTAAGTGTGTTTTCTAATCACAGACAAATAAGCTACCTAAATGCCTTAAATACTTTCTAAAGGTCAAAAACAATTCGTAGTGCGACAAAAATATTTTCATTATTTAAATACTGACATATTTATTTGTATTTGCAGCATAGTTTTGCATTTTAGTTTACTATGTTATTATATAATCTTTTTAATACATATACCAACATATAATGAAATATCCACAGGTTTATATCACGCAACTTACTTAACTGTTGAAATATTATCTTATCAGGCGTCTACTTGGGAAAATTTATTGCCCAAAGAAATAATGAGACTTTTCACAGATAACTTTGCTTATATTTTCTGAGTTGAACTGTATTGCGGCAAGAAAAAGAACTTCCGGAAACTTAATTAGCCGCCAAACTTTTTCTTCTTGTGATAATTAAATAATTACAAATCATAACCTCAAAAAAACTATTACCTGTTAATTTTCTTTATATTGTCTAATAAGTGTTTTATATTATTATTCCTTATTAACGATGCATATCGTAGGAGAGAGGTTCGTTTAAGGTTTTGAATTAGCTTAATAAGATACTCCGTATTTCGATCCGCTCGCGACTTTACTCACGCAACATTTATTTTTATGGCTATGTTCATTTCAGTCCAGAACACTTCTAGTGGGTTTATTTATCAAATTTTACACCTCGTGCTTTGGCGAAGTTCGGGAAAAGAAGAGACCCCTTTTGCACCCCTACTCCGAGCAATAAAGATTTTATTGGCAAGTCAATTTTTATCAATAGATTGTGGTTTGTATATTGTTAATTTTAGAGAAATTATTTACTGCTTTTTTTAGAGCTTCCAGGAAAAATTTTTTGATAAATAATTAAAAATTGCTCGTCGAGAGGTCTTTGTAAATTTATATGTTATGCAGGTTCGCTAAAACTAAAAGCTAAAGTCGATAGAAAGGGTTTAAGCTAGCAAGGGGAATAATAAGTCTACCGTGTTTGAATTCTAAAAATTAATAAATCATTTTGTTTTATTACGAAACCGAGTGTTGATTTTAGCGAGACAACTATTCTTCTTACCGATTCCAAAACTTTATCTCCAAATTTTTTTTTTTCAATGTTCCTATATAACGGTTTGTTTGTTAACATACATAGTACACATCAAAACAATATCATAAGTAAAACAAAACTAGCCAACTAGGGGATCTAAAACATAAAAGCTGCCTAAAGGCTTGTGGTGTCGCTTATATACGAGGTTTGTCCCAACGGTATCGAGTCTGCATTCATATCTCCGCGTCAAAATTTCCGAGAGACCTCTGTGGGTCATGAGCGTCACCAGGAAGTCTTCACGAACTCGTTGGTGTGCGCAGTTACCGACTGGACGTGTTAGTTTGTGAACGGTTTGCGTTTGTTTATAGTGTCTTTTTTTCGTTCATCGCATCTTGTTATTGTAAAAAATGAGGGAAAAATTAAATCAAGTCTTGCTTTAGTCTTGGAAAAACTTGCTCGGAAACAATTAATATGATGAATAAGACATTTAAAGAGGAGTGTATGAGTAAAGAAAGAATAAAATAGTGGTACAAGAGGTTTAAAGATGGCCGCACGTCACTTGACAGTGATTTTTGCTCTGGTTGACCTTCGGGCGCAATAACACCAGTAAATGTTGAGCAAGTGCGACTTGCAATTAAAGGAGATCATCGGTTGACTGTATGCAAACTAGACAGTGATCTTGAAATACCAAAAACTACTGTTTGGAGAGTTTTAACCGAGAATTTGGCAATGGTTCGCATGTGTGCGAAATCCATCCCAAAATTGCTAACGGCAGAACAGATAAATCTTCGCTTTGAAATCGCTCAAGACCACTTGGTTTCTAATCATGAAAATGTACTCAAAAATATAACTATTGGTGATGAATCATGGGTTTACGGCTATGATCCAGAAACAAAGCGACAGTTTTCACAGTGGAAGCATGTTGAATCGCCAAGACCAAAAAAAGCACGTCAAAGTCGGAGCAAAGTGAAGACAATGTTGACTGTTTTCTATTATGAAGGTGTTGTGCACCACGAATATGCTCCGGGAGGTCACACGATCACTAAAGAATTCTTCGTTGAAGTATTGAAAAGATTGCGTGATGCTGTCAGAAGAGAACGGCTACAGCTTTTGGACAAGCGGTGATTGGCTGCTTTACCACGACAATGCGCCAACACATTCATCGAACCTTGTGCAGCAATATTTAACAAAGCACCAAGTCGTACAGCTTCGCTAGCCTCGGTACAGTCCCGACGTAGCTCCCTGCGACTGTTGGCTCTTTCCCAGATTAAAAATGCCGCTCAAAGGACACCGATTCGATGCCAGAGACGTTTGAAACCAGTGCGATGAATGCACTGAAAGCAATTCCGAACACTGGTTTTCGAGACTGCTTTAGGAAGTAGAAATACCGCTGGGAATGCGTTATTCAATTAAATGGGGACTAATTTAAAGGATGTCACTTACCGGATGATAAAGAATAACACCAATACGGAGATATGAAGGGTAGACTCGATACTTTTGGGACAAACCTCGTATTTATTCTATAACAACGGGTTAGTCACTTTAATCAGTTTTCGCTAATATTTCCTCTAGTACTTGTAGTATATAAGGCTGTTCTGCGCTCTTCGTTACATGACATACAACTTGGTTTCTCATTATAAATGCCCATTGTGTGTTTCCCTAAGTTGCAATGGCAGCTCAATTGGTTTTCTCAGCAATGGTCTGCAGTGCATGTGTAGTTCTAACAATTCTAGATTGGATGGTTTATTCACCACTCACGAATAACAGTTTTAGAGGCACCATATATTGGTTCTAGTGTTCATTTGTGGCAGCAGATTTTTGTATTGCGAGTTTGTCTTCTTTTTCAATACATAGTGTCCCGTGTGCACTCAAAAGAAACCTTATTGTGTCAGAACAATAAGGTTAAAATCTGTTCAGATTTTATCTAATAATATTCAGTGCTGCCTAACTATTGAAGAAAATGAGAATGCTCCTAGCTCTGAAACTTCTTTGATTCCCTAAGAGACAGGTGTCACTTGTATGTATTTCTGCTAGAGATATGCTACCCCAGTGCCTCATTGAGACTAGGGAGTGGGACCGAGTATTTCTGTTTCGCGGTCAGTATCTGTAAACCAGATGAAGTTTCCTGACTGACCTTATGTTTGATCATTCAGTAACTCTGTAGATTTTTAGCATGGTATCAATCAATCGAGCCATCAATCAGGATATAATTCGATTACCTCTTTTTGTAATTACTTATTAGAGCTTATGGTAAAATGGCTATATTTTCTTTCAATTTCTTCAATAAGCTGTGATATTAGTAGTGTTGCCGGATCAATATCTATTTGGTTATTATGCCAATTTTTTGGCAGTTTAAAAGATTTGTTTTGTCTAAAGTAAACATGCGAGGAAGTTATTAAATCGATTTTGGCTATATTTATTCTTCTGTTGTTTTTAGTTATGATTTTGTGGAAGAAATCTTTTATTGTATCTATATTAAAGTGCCCTGCGAATCAGACAAAAGCGTATATTTTTAGTTTTCCTGGGGTTTAGTTCTATTTACCGGTCAGACATCCACCTTTCTTGTAACGGAAGCTAGATGTTATAGTAATATCATCGGCGAATAAGTACAACTTTGCACATCTAGATTTTAGAGTGTCTGATTTGTAGACTTTAAATAAAGTAGGAGAAAGAGAGTGTCATGAGGAACTTCTGCCCTTATCTCTTTTTCAAATTTTGTTCTTTATTGGGGCTATGAATTTTCTTGTTTGTGATGCTATGTTTTTTTATAATAATTTGGCGTGTTGTATTTGATTAAGTTTTAAAGAAACGCGTTATGCCATACTTTGTCAAACGTCTAAGCAATGTCGAAAAAACTGCTCCTATGCGACCGCGCTTGTTGAACCCACTCAGGATGCTATTTTTCTGTGGGAAACGGGATATAAATTCCAAGATCAGCTTTTTTATAATATTGTTATGGCTTAACAATAGGCTTATAGATCTTTAACTAAATCGAGAATATTCTTTTTAGGATAATTGTGACTTTTGCTTTTTTCTATATTTCAGGAAAATATACATTTTTAGAATGACATTAGCTACCAAACGTCTTTTGATAAATTCATTGGTAAATTCTTTTTAAAGTTCAAAGTTCGTACAATTAATGTTAGGGATTCTAATCTCACTTGCGGTTGTGGCTTTTGAGTGTAATTCATAATTTTTTTAGCTATGGTACAGTTTACTATGTTCTCCTTTTTTCAGTCGGGAGTATTACTGGTTGGGTTAATGTTGAGTTTATGGGTTTTTAAAAAATCAAAATTGCAGTAAGAAATGAAATCTATCTGCCGTATTTAACTGTAACTCTTACTGTATATATTCTTTCCTTTTCTCTGCCTGAAAGGAGAATATATATATATATATATATATATATATATATATATATATATATATATGTATATATATATATATATATATATATATATATATATATATGTATATATATATATATATATATATATATATATATATATATATATGTATATATATATATATATATATATATATATATATATATATATATTTATATTTATCTTTAATTATTTTATTTTCTTGGAATTTGGTTCATATTTAAATATAAATTTCATGGCTCTGACGTTTCGTTTTTTATTTAGAACATTTTCAAAAATAATCGTGTTGGATTTCGTTAATCTCAAGACTATTATTTGTGAAAATGTTCTAAATAAAGAACGAAACGTATATATTTATATATATATATATATATATATATATATATATATATATATATATATATATATATATATATATATATATGGGTGTTCTATAATATTTTTCATATACTGACCCATAGTTTGACAACGCTTTATACCAAACACATACATGCAATCCTCCCGATGGACCTTATTTAACATTTTCATTGAATGCCTAAAGTTGATTGATTTTGCACACGGAAAAAATTGCCACGAAGCACAAAAAGGGGCCAAATAAAACTACTGTAGCTTGTTTAACAAGGTAATTACCATCAGGCGCGGATCCAAGGGGGGGTGGTGGGGGCGATCGCCCTCCCCCAAGAGCTTCGAGTTTAGGAAAATGGACCCGATTTTTCCTCTTATACTACAGTTTATTTACGAACTAGAGAGAGTAATAAATCATTTTTTACCCTTTTTCTCTTCGTAAACTACCTGTGTTCTTTAATCCGGTGTCTTTAGCGAAATCTGTTAGACACATATATTTTCATAGAAATGGGTTAGAAATTTTATAATCAAAAATACCGGTCTATAATAATGGACTAAAACGTAACCTTATTTTCTCAAAAAATTCGAAGTTATAATTTAAATACCTATAAAATATCCATTGTCAAAAATATAAAAAGTTAAACATATATAAAAAAATAAATTCGTCCATATAATATTAAAATATTTTTGGGGCTATCGGTCATTTTATTATTAATTAAAAACATTTTTAGGGTATTTAACGTTTCAGTTTATTTATTTCTTAAACTATCTGCAGAATTACAAATAAACACTAAAAAGGGATTCAAATGTAATTACTTTTTATTTGTTGTAATTAAAATTAGACCTACTTATTTTTATTTCTATTGTACTGATATCTTAATTTAATTTACTTTATTATATGGAAATATGATAGCCCCCAAAAAATAAGATAAACATGATAATTTTACACGCTTAAGAAAAAGACACAAATACAATAATAAAAAACTTACGGCTAATTAGAATTAAATATATATAAAATTAAAGAGTGGGTCGCACTAAAATAAAAATATATAAAAAAAAAATAAAAGCATAGAAACAACATTAAACAATAAAATACAACAAAAACAAAAATTTAAATAATAAATTGTGATTTCACTAGTAAACATTACGTATTTAATTCCTAATCAAAGTCAGTGAAACTATCTTCGCTCAAATTAATTATAATTGGTTCCTCTATCTCACCGATCATGAGATCGAGTTCTCACATTTTGTTTTATTCATTTATTATATGGATTTTTTCCAATTTTCCGCAGTAACTTTATTCAAAAAAATCTTTCAAAAGTTTAGTTAAATTACTAATTGTGTTAATTGTGTTATTTCTAGCAACTCTACCTTTTACTTGAGAGAGATATTTACTTCTCCAACGGACAGTTTCCGGACGATCTATAGGAACAGATTTTCTATCTGGTTTTTCTCAACAAAAATTAAGTTCTCTGAGCAATTTCCAGAGATCAGTTCTTTTAATTTCAGGTAACTCGTGATCTTCATTGATTTTGGGATTTGCTTCTCATAATAAAATATATATACAACCCTTTTAATTGCAGTTTTCATCTGTTCTTCTAATGAGGTTTTTCGCCTGCCTGTGATCGAATGTGGCGTGAGAGTATTAACAATTCCAATCGTTTTTTCTCCTTCAGTATTCTGTACATAGTAGATTTTCCAACTCCTGTCATGTTGGAACACATCTCAACAGAGCTTTTAACATTATTATCTAGATATTGATATCTTAAGGCTTCATAAACATTCATCGTAATAAGTTTTTCGTTGAGGAAAAAAAACAAGATAAATCACTAAGAACAAACGGTAAGGTGTACTTTGCTCACTGAAATTAAATTAAACTATCAGAAATTTTATTTTGCAGTAAATTTATAAAATATATTTAAATATAATGAAATATAATTAGATTTACGGCAGTTCTCAGTTACCTGCGGCACTGGAGCAGGTACGTTGGAGGTTTCGGTAACATTTTTATTACTCTCTCTAATTCTTGAATAGAGTATAGGAATGTGTATGCTTGCGATCCCCCCCCCCTCCCAAGAGCTTTGAGTTCAGGAAAATAGAACCCATTCTGCCTTTTATATTAGGAATGAGTATGCCATACTGTACTTTTGTGATATCACCGCCCCCCCCCCCCCCCCCAAAGAGAGAGGCTGGATCCGCCCCTGATTACCATACAACATTTCTCATGATTGTCATGTGCAACAATTTTACATACCCTATCGGTTTAAATACAAAAGCTCAGTTTATTTTCGGACAAAAGGTATAGAAATATCTTTAAATAAAATACATATGAGATGTTTTATATGCTAATATTTTAAATCTTAAACCAAAAACAAGACATGCAAGATACTCTACAATATTTCTTAAACAAACCAATTTAAAAATTTATAAGTACAAAAAAGGAAAGTATAACAAAAGCTTAATTTGCTTGATATAAACAGCACTTTCTTTGAGAAGTTTTCGGGGTTTTGGAAAGCTTTTGCCAAGATAAATCCTTTTAAAATTTAAAATCCGAAAAGGCTTTGTCCAACAGTATCGGGGACAGAATGAATATAAAGATATACTTTATAGAGTCTCTCTAAAATACTCTGTCAGAAAAAGTAATTAAAATCATACATCCCAATTCAATAAAAAAAGATTGAAAGTTGTATTTTAAACAACTTACAAATTATTTTTTTAATTAGATTAATTTATTATATTTTCAATTTTTATAAGTTACAATTTATTTTTTTAATCAATGCATAGCTTATGAGAAAAGAGCGTGAAAAATTTGGGGATAAATTAAGATATATTGTTTGTACTTGAATGAATGAATAAATGAATTAAAAATGGTGATACTTGATGTTCGATAGGGATGAGATATTTTGGCAAAATTTTCAGAATATTCTAAGGAGTTCTTTGAGGTGATCCATTAAAAATATGTCCAAGATGGTTTTATTGCGAGGAAAACTAAGAAAGCTTAAAAAAATTGTGATTTTTCATGACTTCATTCGCATGTAACTTTTGTTAGAAGAGAGATATTTCTAACATAGCTTAATTGCAAGACAGTGGAAAACAAAAAAGATTTGTTGGTAACCGAACTTTTTAATCGGCTTCATTTGCATATCACTTTATTAGAAGCGATATATATATATTTATATATATATATATATATATATATATATATATATATATATATATATATATATCGTATATGTATTATCAGGTTAATATAACAAGCTATCATTTATCAGTTTATTTTTTTTTAATCTCGTGAAAAGTTAGACTATTATTTATGCTAGTTTTTTAATTTCTACAAACAAATGAAAGCATTCACCTGCTTAGACTATTATAAATACCTTGGTTTTGTTTTTTATACCTTGGTCCCAATATCATAAACACAATTTCAGTATATTACTTCACGCATTTTTTTCTTAAAAATTTTTAAATATCCAAAATATTTTGTAGTAGTTTCCTGTCAAGTAAGGAAATTACAAATATTTTTTCCAAAATCTCGTACAATTATTTTCTTCTTTAAGTATATATCAATTAAATTTTCTAATATTCTTCAAATCACTATTTTTCGTATTTATTGTTATTTGAGAGTTGATAATTTTTTTATAGGCCAAACTTCGATACTTTTAATTAATTTGATTAAATTCCAAACTTGTTTTACTTAACAAAACAAACACATAACCTCAGTTTAAAAGAACAAAATATTTCACTTTTGTTTTCAGATGACGTAGATAACCAAATGAAAATTTGAGGTTATGGTAAATTTAGGGAGCAAGATCGACGCGATGCTTTTAGGAACAGGATAACTTCAACTCTGACGAAATTCCTACGCTTCCGCTATTTAAATGAAACCGAAACAGCTGAAATGTCATCCACCTGATTGGTCAGATTTATGACACCAGACAACTTGATAAATGTTACCACCTTGAAAAATTGTGATTTATGGATGCTTTTTAATTTGACCAATTTTTACTGGATTTTTTTACGTTTTGATGAATATATGGACCAAAATTTTATCATTGAGCATTATTGAACTTGCCCAAAATAAACTTTAGAGCTTTCTCGACACTTTGATACACATTAAAACCACTTCGGCATACTATTTATATATTAAAATTGATGAAAATTAACGGCTCGCACATAGAAATTAATGACTATTTGACTCTAATTTTGTTCGAAAAAACTCTAAAATGGTTATTGTTGCCTCGGATATTATTATCCACGTATTAAACAACATTTTCGTGACATTTTAATCCTAAATTTGCTAACAAAAAACTTAAATCTATCCTATAAACTAGATAAATCTGTATTATATTTTTCATATATGTACCATACATGGTTTTAATTTTCACATATTTTGTTCAATAAACCTTAAAACTATTACATTCTTATTTGATCCTGAGCATTAATGAATGTTTTTCACTTATCACAGTATTTTTTGCTCAAAATCTGCACTAATACTACCCTTCACGCACTTTTTGTATCAATGTGTAATTGTTTATATTGGGACCAAAATAGATAAGTGACACTTGATTCATAGTTTTTTTTAACGCATTCACTCACTTATAGTTCAAATAAAAATATATATTAGTTTACAATTTCCTCTTTCTTGATCAATATATTTAACAGTTTTTTATTGAACTTTTGTCTCTAAAGAGGAAAATAAGACATCTTTGTTAAAAAAAACAGTTCTAAAATTATATGCTTAGTCCAGCATTTTGGTAGATATTGATTTATTCTTAAAACTATTCCTAATAATGAAGTCTATATTTTAAACGAAACACCTTAAACTATATTGGATTCTAATTTTTACTCTATCCTACACTATGGTTACTAATTTATTATCTATAAATGTTTGACCTTAATCTTTCTTTGTATTATTTTTATCTTGCAATCTCAAACCAATATTGGGTTTTATCATTTATCTATACAATATATATATATATATATATATATATATATATATATATATATATATATATATATATATATATATATACAGTGCCTTCATTTCAAAACGAACCATCCTTAATAACTTTGTTAAATAGAAAAATTTAAAAAAAAAGAAAAAACACGTCAATTTAGATATACAGGGGGAAGTTTAATTTTGCATTTGTTAAAAGTCTGTCAATCACCTCCTCACCTCCAGCTAACCTCACTTTGATATGTCAAATGGGAACCCCCACCTTGTGACACATCATTGTAAGCAGCATAAAATTGTCTATCCAACCGTATAAAAAAAATTAAATCGGTTGACGTACAAGCGAATAGTGTGCAAAAATGTCTTGTAATAATGCATAATATATCGGCCTCGAACTTTGGTATGTCAAATGATTACCCTATAGTGTGATACATCATTTTAAAGGACGTACGATCTGCTATCCAACGATGTCAAAAAAAATTAAGTTAATAGACGTTATAGGCAATTAGGATGCAAAAATGTGTGTTAAATATAAACAGTTTATTCAGTTTTATTCAGTTGAAGAAAATTATTTTATTAAATGTTCAAAATGTGCGCCGTTATTAGCGAGACAATAAAAAAGCCTATTTTGAAATTCCCCACGAACATTGGCAAGGGTTTCTCTGCTAATTCCTCTACATTCCCGAACAATTCGATCTTTTAAATCGTCAATATTTTCAGGTGGGGTTTTATAAACCTTGCTTTTTAAATACCCCCAAAGAAAAAAGTCTAGAGGGGTTAGGTCTGGAGACCGTGCTGGCCATTCAATTGCACCACGTCTGCCAATCCACGTCCCTGGAAAATGTTCATCAAGCCACTCTCGAATTGCCAAAGCGTAGTGCGGGGGAGCTCCATCTTGCTGGAAATGCAAATTATTTTCATTTAGTACCATAACAGCATTTTCATCCACTTGATTTTCTAAAGATTGCACAATGGCAGGGTATATTGTGTTTTCTAAAAGGTTTAAATAAATTTGCCCAGTTAAATTATCTTCCAAAAAAAATGACCCGATGATTTCATTGCCATAAATTCCTGCCCACACGTTAATTTTTTCGGGATATTGAGTATGCCCTTCTCGGAAAAGGTGCGGATTTTCATTATCCCAGTATCTGCAGTTATGTCTGTTAACCGGTCCATTTAGAAAAAAAGTTGATTCATCACTAAAGCAGATATTCTTAGGTCAATGGGGGTCCTCGTCAATTCGTTGGCACATTAATTCGCAAAATTGAATTCTCCTATCAAAATCGTCTTCTCCGAGTTCTTGAAGAATTTGAATTTTGTAGGGAAAAAACTTATTTTGTTTTAAAACTTTATGCACAGAGCCAGCAGAAATGTTGATTAAATCTGCGACCTTTGAGAGGGATAAAGTTGGATCTATTGCAAACTGTCCTAGTACCTCGATTTGGCATGCTTCATCTACAACCCTTTTCTCAATAGATTTTTTATTACAAACGGATCCCGTTTCTTCAAACTTTCGTACCAATTCGAGTACATATTTATGGCCCACGTTTTTGTCTTGATGCCTCTCGTTAAATGCTCTGGCGGTTCTACGAGCGCACCGATCTTCAGCTCCATAGAGAAAAATTATTTCTATTCTTTCGGCTAGCGTATACACCATTTATATTCACGTTTCAACTAGGCGTCACAATGACAATTTTAACAATAATAAACAACTGGTGTTTAAAGATCTTAAAAATTTTATTTATTGCAGTGATTTTTTGTACCTATCAGGTACCGCAAAAAATATCATTGAAATAAATACACTAAATTGATTAGACTGCAATGAATTTTGCGATGAATTTTAAAACAGGCTTAGTTTTTTTCTCGCAAATATTTTAACTGTTTATTATTTTAAAAAAATATTTATTTTAAATTTAAAATAATATTTTACTCTATGAAGTAGCCATTTGACATAATAAAGTTTAATGTGATAAGGTGTCTATTATTACCACACATCTTTTCTTACTATTCGCTTGTACATCAACAGATTTTGTTTTTTTTTATTGGCTAAATAGGAGATAGTATGCCCTTTAAAATGATGTATCACACTATAGGGTAATCATTTGACATACTAAAGTTCGAGGCCGATATATTATGCATTATTACAAGACATTTTTGCACACTGTTCGCTTGTACGTCAACCGATTTAATTTTTTTTATACGGTTGGATAGACAATTTTATGCTGCTTACAATGATGTGTCACAAGGTGGGGGTTCCCATTTGACATATCAAAGTGAGGTTAGCTGGAGGTGGGGAGGTGATTGACAGACTTTTAACAAATGCAAAATTAAACTTCCCCCTGTATATCTAAATTGACGTTTTTTGTCTTTTTTTTAAATTTTTCTATTTAACAAAGTTATTAAGGATGGTTCGTTTTGAAATGAAGGCACTGTATATTGTATTAAAAAAAGTTGTTTATTAAATTAATAACAAGGCTGCATGTTTGCGAACTGACACATATTTTCTTGGCTTATATTTTCTTAAAAATTTTCTAATATTTATAAATAAACATTTGTTTAACAACAGTGTATATTTCGAAATTTATCCTTAGAATTTGGTCTACAAGCCTAAGGATTAACTTCAATGTATTCAAATAAACCTGACCTTTGTTTTTGGAAGTCATTTGTCTTTGTTTCTCAATTGTTTATAAAGTAAGTCATGGAAACTATTATATCTCCGGCATTTCATTGAAAATAATACCAGCATATTTTTAACTTTAAGTCTAGTATTTGAAAAGTAACAAGACACCTAAAATGCTTTTAAAAATAGTATGTTTGGTAAGTGTGTTTTTAATTACATTTATTTTATTTAAGTAGTTTTTTGTTAATAATTTTGGTAACATGTAACTTTAAAAAGAGAACTTATTCGTATTGTTTTGATTCTCTTATGAAATTTCAGTTAAAATCCCCTTAATTTTTTTTGCTTTCGTGATTGGTTGGTGTGAATATATTAACTTTTATTGTTTCATTCAGAAATCGGATTTTCTTCTTTGACGGAGTCTTTTGGAAGATAAATGTATTTGCGATAAAATATTATAAAACATTTGATTTTTGAAACATTTAGGTTAATAAAGGGTGTTTTTTTATAGAGGAATGGAATAAAACAAAGAAGATTTTTTTAAATTGACATGAATATAATTTAAATATGACTTCTGGCATATGACCGCCACGGCTGGCTCGGACGTAGTCTAATCTGGACGTGCAATTTTCGATGACTTTTTCCAACATTTGTGGCCATATATCGGCAATAACGCGGCGAATGTTGTCCTCCAAGTGATCAATCGTTTCGGGCTTATCGGCGTAGACTAGCGACTTCACATATCCCCACAGAAAATAGTCTAGCGGCGTTAAGTCGCACGATCTTGGAGGCCAATTAACCGGTCCGAAACGTGAAACCATGCGGTTACCAAACGTTTCCTTCAATAAATCAATTGTGGCACGAGCTGTGTGACATGTTGCGCCGTTTTGTTGAAACCACAGCTCCCGCACATCATGGTTGTTCAATTGATGAACGAAAAAGTCAGAAATCATGGCTCTATAGCGGTCACCATTGCCTGTAACGTTCTGACCAGCATCGTTTTTAAAGAAGTACGGACCAATGATTCCACCAGCCCATAAAGCACACCAAACAGTCAGTTTTTCTGGATGTAACGGTGTCTCAACATACACTTGAGGATTATCATCACTCCAAATACGGCAGTTTTGTTTATTGACGTATCCATTCAAACAAAAGTGAGCTTCATCGCTTATGAAAATCGAGCTCAACGGCAATCTTGTTTTGGGCCCATTCACCGATTCTACGCCTTGCTAGGTGATCGTGTAGCTTCAATTCTTGCACGAGTTGGATTGTGTAAGCACGCAAACCAAGATCTTTCCGCAAAATCTTCCATAAAGTGAATGGACACATATCCAATTCCTGTGCATGATGGCGGATAGACTGATTCGAGTCTTCCTCTACGCTACGCTCTACAGCAGCAATGACTTCTTCTGTACGCACTGTACGACGTCTCTGTGGATGCGTATTATCATTTAGAGTAAACGTGGTGCGAAAACGTTCCATAGTTAATCGAATTAATTGCTCTGATGGACGATTATGTTGACCGTAAAATGGACGTAGTGCGCGATACGTATTTCGAACAGAACCATGATTTTCAAAATAAATTTGCACAATTTGGAAGCGTTGTTCAGGCGTCAGTCTATTCATATTGAAATGTCAAACCAAACTAAACATAAATCACTTGACAGCTGACAAAATTGCCGCCGGTTAAAAAAGTGTTGCCAACTTAAAGTTCTATACCTCTATAAAAAACACCCTTTAGTTGTTAATAATTTATTTCCACTTTTAATATAGTGCCTCCTAAATAAAGAATTGCATCGAACTTTAAGTGCCATAAGGCTATTTGTTTATAGACAAAAAACAGGCATAACCAGTATCTATTGTAGCTTTTATACCTTAATTCGATCTTTCAATTGCTGCAAACAAAATTAAAATGTGTTTATTCAGTCAAAAGATATTAACGTTCAAAAATCAATTCTAAAATGGAAAGAGTAAAGGATCAAATTTGTTTTATGCGAAAATCTGATTCTCAAATTTTTAAAAATTCATTTATTTATCTTTTTCCCACTCGAGCGAATTTCCAAAAAAAAAATCGTATTCAGCCACTCAAAATACATAAAAAAAAACTTTGGTCGATCCACCTAGATTGAGAAACAATTGGGATTCATCTGATTATTATCTGAAAATTTTTTCGAATAACACTGATTTTGATGAAAATTTATAATTAAGCTTATCGTACTCGTCTCTTCAAAACTTCTTCTTCTTCTTCTTCTTCAAGTGCCATATCAGGTCCCCCTGACGTTGGCAATTACATTGGCAAGTCTTTCACGATCCTGCGCCAGCTGGAACAGTTCCCCCGCCCTACGTATACCTGTCCATTCACGAATATTCCTCAACCAGGAAGCCTGTCTCCTTCCTACCCTTCTACGTCCCTCTACTTTATCCATCATGATTAGCTGAAGAATTTTATATCGCTCCCCTCTGAATATATGTCCAAGATATAAGATTTTTCTACACTTCACAGTGTTTAATAGTAGACGAGTTTTGTCGGCCCTATTGAGTACCATTTCGTTGGTCTGCCTAGCTGTCCAAGGTATTCTCTGCATTCGCCGGTGTAACCACATTCATTTCGAGTGCTTCCAGCCGATTAATCGTGGCAGCCTTAATTGTCCAGATCTCTGCCCCATATAGTAAGACTGGCCAGACGTATGATCTTATCATTCTCTGTTATAGTTTTAGGTTAAGGTTATCATTGCAGAAAAGTGGTTTCGTTTTTTGAAAAGTTACTCTAGTAGTCTCTGTTTTACACCTTATCTCTTTATCTGGGTTTAGATTTTCGGTGATATAACATCCAATATATTTAAAATGAGTCACCCTGTCTATACTTTTTCCTTCTATTTGTATTGAAGCGTTAAGATGAGGTTGTCTACTAAAGACCATAAATTTTGTCTTTTTGATATTTATGTTGAGCCCCATTTCTTGACCCTCCGTGTTAACACAGTTTAATAGATGTTGCAGGTCTTGTAGTTTGTCACTTAGGACAACAATGTCGTCAGCATATCGTATTGTATTTATATATTCTCCATTGATTTGTACTCCCATTCGTTGTCCTTGAGTAGCCCGTTTAAAGATTTTATCTGAATATATATTAAAAAGCAGTGGAGATAGTATGCAGCCCTGTCTGACGCCTCGCAGAATTTTACTTTCTTCTGTGAGTTTTCCATTTAGCCTTACTGTTGCTTTCTTCCGCCAATATAGATTTTTAATAATTCTTACGTCTCTGCTGTCTACCCCTACGTTATTTAAAATGTCTATGAGTTTTCTATGCTGTACTCTGTCGAAGGCCTTCTCGTAATCGACAAAACATACGAATACTTCCTTGTGTTGGTCCCGGCATTTTTGCAGAAGTATATTTAGAGCAAATAAAGCCTCTCTAGTACCTAGGGCGTTTCTAAATCCGAATTGGGTTTCATCTAAAACTGCTTCGCAATTAGATCTTATCCTGCTGTGGATGATTCTAAGAAAGACCTTCAAAGTGTGGCTCATTAGACTTATTAGTCTGTACTCACTGCATCATCACCTCAAAACTTCTATATTCCTAATGTGCTCTTTTTGTTTTTTTGGGGGTGAAAACTACCCCTTCTGATTAAAAATATAAAAAATATAGATTTAAACGTTCCGTAGATTGAAATCATGTTAAAAGATGTGAAAAAAACAGTCTTTTATGTTCTGGAACATTTCTTATTATGTGTTACAACTTTTAAAAACCACCCCTTATGAGGAAACAAAAAAAGTGTTCAACTGCTTAAAATGTTATAATGGTACATTTATATTTGGAATCTCGTCAGAGTTTATAATATAATTTATAATTTAATTTTAACGTTTCAACTCCTACAAATCCCCCTTTTGATAAAATTAAATTAAAAAATTTCATCACATTATTTACAATTAAAAATTTGAGAATTATAAAATGGACACAGGGAAAAAATAACACTGGTATGTACATTATAACAGCATGATTTTATTGCAAAATTATAAAAATACATTATAGATTATAACAAAATTTATTTAAAAAATGATTATAGAAAAACTATAAATAACATTTTTTTTTATAAAACATCTATAGATCGTCTGAACTATCATCACTATCGACCTTCTTCTCTTGGTTTGTAGTTGGAGAACAATTTTGACAGTTGGCAAGGGAACATGTTCCATTGCAAAAAAGTTCAACTTTCCGCTGCAAAATATCATTTTCAGAAGTTCTTCCGGTGTAGGGATATTCACCATTTTGGTTGTTTCTAAATATTTTTCATTATTGCTACAGCCATAATCACAAATATTTTTGTTCCCAGGCCTTATCTGGGTTTGTGCTCAATCAGAGCATTAACTATCGGAATAAGGGGTGATAGTTTTACAGCACTATCTTTAGTGGTAGCCTTAATAAAGAACTGTAGAAATAAAAAATTCTATTTTCAGCTGGTAACTATATTTCTATCAAAAATTAATTTAATTTTGTTTTTAATGGTAAACTATGTTACATAATTAACAAAATAATATTTTATTTTAGATTCTTACTTCGGAAATTTGTATTATTACCTCACAATTACCTAGCTTACCAACAATAGTTCCTCTTTTAATTCCCACACAAAATTCAGTCAACCAGGAAAAGAATTCAACCCTTTGGAATATACTTGGTCACACAACAAATAACAACACTACAGCTATCCAGAATTCAACTCTTTGGAATATACTTGGTCACACAACAAATAACAACACTACAGCTATCCAGAATTTAACTCTTGGGAATATACTTGGTCACACAACAAATAACAACTCTACAGCTATCCAGAATTTAACTCTTGGGAATATACTTGGTCACACAACAAATAACAACACTTCAGCTATCCAGAATTCAACTCTTTGGAATATACTTGGTCACACAACAAATAACAACACTACAGCTATCCAGAATTCAACTCTTTGGAATATACTTGGTCACACAACAAATAACAACACTATAGCTATCCAGAATTCAACTCTTTGGAATATACTCGGTCACACAACAAATAATAACACTACAGCTATCCAGAATTCAACTCTTTGGAATATAATTGGTCACACAACAAATAACAACACTACAGCTATCCAGAACTCAACTCTTTGGAATATACTTGGTCACACAACAAATAACAACACTACAGCTATCCAGAATTCAACTCTTTGGAATATACTTGGTCACACAACAAATAACAACACTACTGCTATCCAGAATTCAACTCAACCTTTAAAACCATGGGATTTACTAGGTCAAATAACAAGTACTACTATTAAAGCTATACAGCACACAACAAATAGCAACACTACAGCTATCCAAAACTCAACTCAATCTTTAAAACCATGGGATTTAATAGCTCAAATAACAAGTAGTAATATTAAAGCTATACAGGATTCAAATCATTCTTTGAAATTAGCAAAAGATGCCTTCGTTGTAGCTTACATACAAAATATTATTGACAATATATTCATTTATATACGAAGTATGGCAAGTTCTTCAATAATTGTTTCTGATAGCATAGCAACATTTATACAACAACATATTGTAAGCCCGCTTTTATCGCTAATTAATATACTGGCTGAACTACCTTTAGTTCAATCCTATGAACCTGTGTACATCGGTGTTTTAGTGTTACAGACGGCATTAAATATAACCAACCAAACGCTAGCTGAAACTTCTGATATTCTTACGAATACTACTACTGTTTACACTATAATTACTGGTGTACAGAGTCTTGTAGATTCTATATTTAGTTATATAACTAGTTTTTTGTTATAGTATTGACTAAACAACCCTAGACTTTTATCACTTATGGACGCCTTTGTAACTATTATTGTTGTTTTTGGCGAGAGCGCCAGATGAGAAATTTCCAAATATTAAATCAAACTTATTCAATAAATTTAGTTATAGTAAATAGTAGTAAAAAAGCAAGAAGTTCTAAAATACGGGTACAAATTTTTAATCCCTCCGTTTATATTCATTTAAATTTACAAGAGAAATATTGCCATGAATCAGATGATCATTTTAGATTTATGTTTATGAGTTTTTATGGTTATGAAACAGTATTATATATTATCCAGTTTTTAGATTCAACAGGTGATATACTTAGAAATATAAAATATGAAAAGAAGGAGTTTCTAACTCCTTTCGAATGGTATATATATATATATATATATATATATATATATATATATATATATATATATATATATATATATATATATATATCATTTTTCTTAATTTTTTTTATTTTCTTGGGTTTAGGTTCTATAATTAATTATAGAACCTAAACCCAAGAAAATAAAAAATTAAGAAAAATGATATAATCTATGGTTCAAGAATCAAGAAAATAAATATATATATATATATATATATATATATATATATATATATATATATATATATATATATAGTCACGCCCAGTTTTGAGGTGTGACTAGGGACGTTAGGAATTTGATCTTCAGAGATTACACTCTAAATAAACTCTTTAATTTCGGATTATATATAAAAAACAGTTTATTTAAAAATAAGCGACATTAAACATTTTGGACTGTACATCATTATGACTAAATTTATAATTTACATTAAGATTATCCTTGGCACTCTTGACGGGGGTTGTCACTAGAATTTTACTATTTGTCGACTTGCTCTGGACTGGGACACGCTTAGGATTTTTGCTTCACTAACCTTCTGGGCAATTAACTAACTCACAATATACTGGCTGCTCTGTATCGGATTAACTGACCATTAAACTCATTGCACCGATTGAACCCCTATCCCAAGCATGTCCGTCCTTTTTATCGTGTTTTGTTTTTTTCATCAAGTCAACGAATCGCCTTCTTACAACCTCGGTTCATCATGACCCGGAAAGCGACCTTGCTGACTTGGTGAATTTGCAGGATCGACGGCCAGTAAATAAACATAACATTTCATAATTAAAAGATTATAAAATTATAAAAGGTAACGCGATTGTTATTGTTTAAATTTGAAATAAAAGATTAGTAAAATTGGAAAATGCCAATTTATGAAATATCAGCTATATATATATATATATATATATATATATATATATATATATATATATATATATATATATATATATATATATATATATATATATATATATATATATATATATAGCTGACTGATTTAAACGAATTTTTTGCGCTATATTCAGGAAGTTTCTGTAGTAGTCCTATAGCGTTTTGGTCAAAATTGGTTGAGTGAAATCCAAAATGGCACACAAAAAACTTAATTTTGTGTTTTCGGACTCGCACAGACAGAATTTGTTGACTCGCACAGAATGGCGGACTAAAGATTTCAAATAATTTTCTTTTAATTCAATATGAAAGACTAAAAATTTTATATTTTTCTAATTTTGTCCAAAATTTATAATGAGTGGTTTTGGGAGCGTAGATTATAGCTTAAAAAATATATTTTTCGGATTATTTTCAAAAAATGTTAAAAAGTGATAATTAATTGTTAATGCAGATACCCGTTATCTTAATTTTTGAAATTCATCTTCAACTAAGAGTTATTTATTGATTTAAGTAAATTTACAAATGAAAACGGTGAAAAGAAATAACGTTTTTACCCCTATAAAGAAATATAAAGCAGGCCCTTACTGAGAAAAATATGTGTATCAATCCCTTTTTGGAAACTTAATAATATGAATGATTTTTTTTGAAAAATCATCCTTTTAAGTTATACATTATATAAAAATGCAATTCATGACGGGAAAAAAATACGTATTGGATATTTTTTAGTGTATTCCAACATATTACAGAATGAAAGAATTCGAAGGCGGGCCCAAATAACCCATAAAAACTTTTCCTGTAGGTAAAATTTTAAAATATTTTTTAGAAACAATTATTATCAAAACTTACCTATATATAAAGCGCCCTAAAAGGGCAATAATTATTTACTACACAACCAAGTAATTTATTATTTATAATAAAAACTTTCTTTGTAATTCAGTCTTGCAGTCTGCACCACTGAACTCAAAAAACGCGAGTTAGCGAAAGCGAGAGCAGACAATACCTTATAGCAGTGGTCTGAAGTCATAGGTTAAATTAGGCAACCAGAATACATTGAAGAAGTGTCGTTTTTGCCGAAAAGCCGTGCAATGTTGTCATATGTCAAAAAAATATTTAAAAATTAAGATTTTATCATGTCAGAAATGTAGCACTCTGAGCATTATTTTAACAATATGCTTATATTATAGTATTGTCATAGAGGTTTCCTTTTCTCAAAGAGGAAATATACTAAGGTCGCCTTCTCGTTTGGAGTTTTGTACTTGTTTTTCTATAAAACATGTAGCATCTTATTAGTGTTATTTAAGAATTGGCAAAGTTGTGATTTCAACAAAAGGTCGCTAGGAAGTGGCAATCATGTATTTTAGGTCGGTAACAAGTATAATTTTATCCTCTTTAGTCGGTAAGAAGGGATATGCAAGATTACCACGTTTTGAACGGAAATCCAACAATTTAAGTTCTTTTATACCTGTTACAAAGGCATGTATATAACATCTTATTTCCCATAATCCAATTACTGGCAACATTGTAATGATGAATGAGTTATGTCCCAATGTTGTGTCTATTTTATGTCAAATTTATAGTCTAAGATTATTTAGTCAATGATAGTACGGATTCTAAATTTTTGCTTATTTTATTTATAGTAATTTTGTATATTCATCTTAAATGATTTTTGTAGTACTTAAAAAATATAATAGTTTTTTTTTAAAGTGTTGTATTTTTTGAGGACACTTTCTCATTTAATTAAATTGGTTTAAAAATACATTTGTGAACAAAATTATCCAAATTTATTTTCAAGCGAATAAATTTTGAAAAATTAAGTTGTTTAAAGAGTTTGGAGCAGGACTACAAGTTTTAAAGTAATTATATTAAGTTTTATGAGTAAAAAACTCACAATATTATGCTACAGTAATCAAAGTTAAAAATATTTACTTTAAACTTAAATCTTGCTAATTAATTTAAGGGATAACACTACTGTACCGGCCGAAAAATGGGATTTTTTTGGGAGAATGGAAGAGAAGTATGAAAAAGAAGTTTATTATTGTTCTGATATAAAATGGCGGCGGTAGAGCCGACCTTCGAAATCACCTTTTTTAAAAATTAAAAAACGGGTGAAAACATTTTGCGTGAACTATGAGTCCTGGAAAAAAAAACAAAGAAAATTTATAGTTTATATATAATTGACTTCCCGATGACCTAGAATTTTTTTAAACCGAATTTTGTAGAAATGGTGCACTTTTGAAAGAAATTAGTCGATTTTCGGTCAAAAATAAAACAATAAATTGTTAATAAAAAATGTTTACAGTCAGTTAAAAGACGACTACTTAACAGGGAAGATAAAATGATTGTGAAGCTACCGTTAAAATTTCAGATCAGTAGTGGGAATAGGGGGCTCCTAGTTGACCCCCCCACCACTTTTTTGATTGGTCAGCCAAGAATGACCTTGTTTCTGATTGGCTGCCCAAGTTCGCCCCCTATTCCGATTGGTTACGTAAACTCCACCTGTTTTTTCTTTAGCTCCGCCCATCAAAATTTTTCTCTGCAACACCATCATGTATGCACTTCAGTTCGAACAGCGAACCGGTGTAGACGTCTTCTATGGAGCCGAATTGTCTTAGAATTTAAATTTAAATAATGGGTACGATTGAAACATTTTCAGATTTTGAGAAGGCCACAGACTGAATAGACGCGATGTAGAATCGAGAAACTCTATGAAAATTTGTGTTTTCGGGGTGGAATTGTTAAAAGACTCGCGAAAATGAATGCAATTTAAGATTTTCGTAAGAAAATCAGGGAACTTGCGCATTGAACCAGGGTGTACAAGGAAGATTACGTAATCTAAAGTTATGCTCTTGTCTTTGAACTTTGCATATTTGGTAATATCCCTGCATAGGGTTGAAAACAGCAGGACATAAATAAGATATTCAAAGTGCAGGATGTATAGTCCATAGGTCAAATATTATAAAGACATTGTGAATTAAAACAGCATTTATAGCTGTCTTTTGTATGGGTCAGGATTAAAAAAGTTTTAAAAATTTTGTGTGGCCATTTTTTTATTTTTTTTTTAGGGTGAAATTGGCCCGTTTCAAATTTTCGATTATCAGGAATACAGAAGTTAATGAAGATATATCAGAACCTGACATTGATGGTATGCTGTTACTATCCTTAGTGGTGGAAGCCCTACATCGATATGTTACGTTCTCCTTCTTACTCTTCTTCTTTCTTTAGCTCCGCCCCTCATCTTTTTTCAATCCATCGCTACTACATATGCACTTTAGTTTGAATAGCGAAGCCGTGCGGACGTCTCTTATGTGGCGGTGAACTGTCTTGGAATGGAAATTTAATTAATGGATTTCAGATCTTGAGAAGACCACAGACTGAATAAGTGCGGTACAAAATCGGAAAACTATGAGTTTTTGTATCTTTTTGGTGTGAAATTGTTAAAAAACTCACGAAAATGAATGTCATTTAAGGAAATTAGGGAACTTGCACCTTGGACCAGCATGTACAAGAAAGATTTCGTGACCTATTGTTATACTCTTGTCTCTGAACTTGGCATATTTGGGACTATCCCTGTGTAGGGTTCCAGACAAAAGAATATAAACAAGGTATTCAAAGTGCAGGATATATAGGCCATAGGTCAAATATTATAAATACATTATGAATTAAAACAACATTTATCTGGCTGTTTTCTACGGGTGACTGAAAAAGTGTTAAAAAATTTGTGTGGTCTTTTTTTAGGGTAACATTAAAGTGTTTAAAATTGTTTTAAATTTTCGATTATTAAGAGTACAGAAATTAGTGAAGGTATATCAGAAAAAGATATAGATTGTATTCTGCAACTCTTCTTAGTCGTGGAAGTCCTATATCGATTGGTTACGTAAACTACACCTTTTTTCTTTGGCTCTACCCCTCGTCTTTTTTCTCTTTAACACTATTATGTAAGCACCTCAGTTCGAACAGCGAAGCCGTGCAGACATATTTTTGAGAGCTGAATGGTCTTGGAATTTAAATTTAATTAATGGATTTTAGATCATAATAATACCACAGACTGAATAAGTACGGTGTAAAATCGGAAAACTACGAATTTTTGTGTCTTTTCTGGGTGAAATTGTTAGAAAACTCGCGAAAATTAAGATTTTCGTAAGTAAATTAGGATACTTGCACCAGGGTGTACAAGGAAGATTATATAAACTAAAGTAATATCCCTGCATAGGGTTAAAAACAAAAGTAATATCCCTGCATAGGGTTAAAAACAAAAGAACATAAACAAGATATTCAAAGTGCAATTTGAATATTCTATAGGCCAAATATTAAAAGACATTGTGAATATAAACAATATTTATGGAATTTTTAGCGTAAAATAAAGGCTGTTTCAATTTTTCGATTATCAGGAGTACAGAAGTTAGTTAAGGTTTATTCCAACGAGATATTGATGGTTTCGTGCGACTATTCATAATAGTGAAAGTGCAGGTTTGCCTCCTATATTGATTGGTTACATAAACTACACCTGTTATTTATTTAGCTCCGCCCCTCATCTCGTTCCTCTCCAGCATCGTTATGCATGCACTTTACTTTGAGCAGCGAAGCCGTTCGGTCTTAGGCAGGCTATCGAGTAGGTATATAGAGACTTTTCGAAACAACGTTATAAATAATGTACGATAATTCGAAAAAATTTAATAATTTCCTAATCGGAACGAAATTTTGGGGTTAGATTTTTATGTATGTGGGCGATCATTGTTGAAATATTACAGGCTTAAATTGCAAACCCTTCGTGTAAGGGTAACTACCCTCAATTTAGTATGTGGTTTTCCGATTCTTTTTAGTAGTGTTCTATTTTAAGGGTGTGCGAAGACGTTAAATCAGTAAATAACGATTGGGGTAGTTTCAACCCCTAATTTTATTTTTTGAACTGTGCGATAGGGAGTTAACCTTTTCGATTGATTCTCTGGGGTTGAACAGAGAGGTTCTTCAGCCATCGTGGTTGGTGGTTTTAAAGATGATCATTATATTCCTAGAGGGTAGTTTTTGTGTATAACTGAAAAGAGTTGCGGGCTGCACTGAGAGAATTTAAGTGTGTGCAATAGGAGGCATTTTCACCCAACCACTTGATAGTAACAATAATTTTGGGTTGGGGTAGTTTTCACCCCTATTTTTGATGCCGTATTGTGAGCTTATTACTTGATGCCTTTTAACGAAGTTTTGGGGTTAGATTCCTATGTATGTGCGCGATCATTGTTGAGATATTACAGGCTTAAATTGCAAACCCTTCGTGTAAGGGTGACTACCCCCAATTTAGTATGTGGTTTTCCGATTCTTTTTAGTAGTGTTCTATTTTAAGGGTATACGGAGACGTTAAATCAGTAAATAACGATTGGGGTAGTTTCAACCCATAATTTTATTTTTTGAACTGTGCGACAGGGAGTGAACCTTTTCGACTGATTCTCTGGAGTTGAACAGAGAGATTCTTCAGCCATCGTAGTTGGAGGTTTTGAAGATGATCATTATATTCCTAGAGGGTAGTTTTTGTGTATAACTGAAAAGAGTTGCGGGCTGCACTGAGAGAATTTAAGTGTGTGCGTTAGGGGGCATTTTCACCCAACCACTTAATAGTAACAAGAATTTTGGGTTGGGGTAGTTTTTACCCCTATTTTTGATGCCGTATTTTGAGCTTATTACTTGATGCCTTTTAACGAAGTTTTGGGTTTAGATTCCTATGTATGTGGGCGATCATTGTTGAAATATTACAGGCTTAAATTGCAAACCCTTCGTGTAAGGGTAACTACCCTCAATTTAGTATGTGGTTTTCCGATTCTTTTTAGTAGTGTTCTATTTTAAGCGTGTGCGGAGACGTTAAATCAGTGAATAACGATTGGGGTAGTTTCAACCCTTAATTTTATTTTTTGAACTGTGCGACAGGGAGTGAACCTTTTCTATTGATTCTCTGGGGTTGAACAGAGAGGTTCTTCAGCCATCGTGCTTGGAGGTTTTGAAGATGATCATTATATTCCTAGAGGGTAGTTTTTGTGTATAACTGAAAATAGTTGCGGGCTGCACTGAGAGAATTTAAGTGTGTGCATTAGGAGGCATTTTCACCTAACCACTTAATAGTAACAAGAATTTTGGGTTGGGGTAGTTTTCACCCCTATTTTTGATGCCGTATTTTGAGCTTATTACTTGATGCCTTTTAACGAAGTTTTGGGGTTAGATTCCTATGTATGTGGGCGATCATTGTTGAAATATTACAGGCTTAAATTGCAAACCCTTCGTGTAAGAGTAACTACCCCCAATTTAGTATGTGGTTTTCCGATTCTTTTTAGTAGTGTTCTGTTTTAAGGATGTGCGGAGAAGTTAAATCAACAAATAACGATTGAAGTAGTTTCAACCTCTAATTTTAATTTTTGAACTGCGCGACAACGAGTGGACCTTTTGGTCGAAACTCTGAGATTAAACAGAGAGGTTCTATAGCCATCGTGGTTGGAACAGCAAGCAGAGCTACAGCAACAGAGCTACAGCAAGCAGAGCTACAGCAGGCGGAGCGACAGCAGGCAGAGCTACAGCAAGCAGAACGACAGCAGGCAGAGCTACAGCAAGCAGAACGACAGCAAGCAGAACGACCGCAGGCAGAGCTACAGCAAGCAGAGTGAGAGCAGGCGGAGCGACAGCAGGCAGAGCTACAGCAAGCAGAACGACAGCAGGCAGAACGACAGCAGTCAGAGCGACAGCTGGCGGCAAATAAGAGTGAATTAGATAAATTTATTCGCATGAAATCTAAGCCGAGTTTAAATAAGAGTGACACAAGATGCGCGGCATCTAGATTTAAATCAATGGTGTTCTCTTATTTCAACTTGGATAGTATATGTAATAATTTATCTAATTCGACTTTAAAAGACGTTAAAAATTGTATACAAAGATAAGGCGATCTTCTTTTAAATTTGGGAAATATATTTTTTTTAAAAAATCCATGTTTTTCTTCAAATTAAAAAGTGAATCCAAAAGTTAATTCAAAAGTAAATCCAAAAGTTTTCTAAATTGCGCGAGCTGAAAAAATTGCTAATTATTCTATGTCATTGGGTCTTGATAGATCGAAATTGTATTTATTTAAAAGCGACACGGCCCTAATCGATTCCATTTTAAAATGACTCTCCTTTGCACGCACTGCTTAAGAGAATTTAAAAGAAAACAAAATATTGTACGCCACCTTCGAGAAAATGTTGTTAATAACGAAAACACCTTTAACTTGGAAGATTATATAATTAATCGTAAGTATTTTTTTATAACATATTTAGCTATAATTTTTCTTTTAATTGTACTTTTTAATATTAATAAAGTTTTACAGAGAAATTAAAAAATAATAATTGTTTCAGTTGATGAACTACTTTCAAGACCTCAAATGCGATATTGCCAAGATTGTGAAGTAAATGTCAAATCTAATTCCTGGAGCACACACTTGAGGACAAATATTCATAAAAACAGGAGCTGCATAAAATATGGAAATGGAATTGACATTATCAGGAGTGCATTTAAATGTCGAATAGCTTCCTACAGAATATATTCGCAGAATTATCACATCGACATCAAAAAGTTTCAGCAAGATGTTGGTAATAAAGTGCAAACATTAATACGCCAGCGCCAACAAGAATTTACATGTGCTAAAGTAAATTTGGAGTTATTTGGGATATATTATTCTCCAACTTTAACCTCTACTTCAATTAAGTCATTTAATACACCGTTCTTCATTGTAACCCATACAACTGATCTACAACAGCTTTACGATGATTTATTCAAGATTATTGAAACCAAAGCAGATGAATTGCCGGAAAGAGACTCAGGTAATTATTATTTAATCTCAAGAGCTAAGTTTTCTTAATATCACTTGTACATCTCTAACAAATATTATTCAGAACTAATTTTTTAATTCCTATTACAGGGTGGGCTCTACAAAGAATTCTGCATTTGGAAGTCAACATCAATAAGTACAACCCATTGAATGCCTCCTCCTACATTAAGATGCATCACTTTTCTAAATCAATAGTGAATGTGATGAATGAGGACAATTGCTGTTTCGCCTGGGCAGTGGTTTCAGCAGCATACCAGCCAACCGGTAATCCTCGAAAGACCTCATCATATCCAGACTTCAGAGACGCTTTCGATTTTACAGGTATTGAATTTCCAGTAAAATTATTAGATATAAAAAAGTTTGAGGAAAAAAATAATTTGTCCATAAATGTATATGGAGTTGAAAAATTTTTAAGGGATAATAAAAAGGTATATGAGATTGTCGGTCCTTTACATTATAATAATGAAAAGAAAAAATTACATATTAATTTGCTTTTAATAAGTTCTGATGATGGAAATAACCACTACTGTTGGATAAAGGATTTAGGTTGCTTGGTATCCAAACAATTATCAAAAAAGAAAATAAAAAAATACTTATGTGATGGATGCCTTCAATATTTTGGAACATATGAAAAACTTAACACACATTTAGAACGTGATTGTAGTTTTGTTCGAATTGAGCTTCCTTCAGATAATTTGATTTTGGATAAATTTGGCAATTATATTCCTGCAAATATATTAAAGTTTCAAAATATTCAGAAACAGTATAAAGCTCCTTTTGTTATTTATGCCGATTTTGAATGTTATTTGAAAAACATTGAGTGCCAACAATCTACACCTGATTCGACAACCTCATATACTATTAAAACTGCTGAACATATACCCTATTCATTTGCTTATTATATTAAATCATCATTTGATGAGAATGTTGTGTGTCTTAAACTTTATAGAGGTACAGATTGTGCTATAAAATTTATTGAATACATTGAAAATGATGTAAAAGAAATTTATAAAAAATATTTAAAATATCAAGTACCATTGAAAGATTTATCATCTGTGGAACAGATTGAATATGAAAATTCTAGCATTTGTTATGTATGTGAAAAACCTTTTTCAAAAGGAAATTTCATAAAGTGTAGGGATCATTGTCATATTACAGGTAAATATCGAGGAGCCGCCCACTCAATATGTAATTTGCATTTTAAACCTCCAAAATATATACCAATAGTATTGCATAATTTAAAAAACTATGATTCTCACCTATTTATTAAATCGCTTTGCTATAATAAAGAAAATATTAGTGTTATAGCTCAAAATAAAGAAAAGTATATTTCTTTTAGTAAGGAAATTTTCGTTGATGTGTCAGAAAAGCGGAAACCAGTTGCTTTGCGACTACGCTTTATAGATTCTTTTCAATTTCTCCCAGAGTCTTTAGAGTCACTATCACAAACTCTACAAGATTCACAATGTTTTGAAATTAAAAAGTTTTTCTCAAATGCTGATGAATTTCGATACATTAGACAAAAAGGGGTATTTCCATACTCTTACATAGATTCCAACGAAAAATTAAATGAGAAATCTCTACCATTGATTGATAAATTTTATAATAACTTAACCGATGAAAATATCTCTCCTCAAGACTACAATCGTGCTGTAGAAGTGTGGAATCTATTTAAGTGTTCTACAATAGGGGCTTATTCCGATATTTACTTAAAATCAGATGTTTTACTTTTGGCTGATGTTTTTGAAAATTATAGATCCACATGTATTAAAACCTATAAGTTAGATCCTGTTAATTATGTCACTAGCCCTTCTATGTGCTGGGATGCAATGATGAAATTAACTAATGTAGAATTAGAATTATTAACGGAACCAGATATGCTTCATTTTTTCAAAAAAGGTGTTCGTGGTGGGGTTAGCACTTGTTCCAAACGCAAATCTGAAGCAAATAATCCATTCTTAGAAAATTTTAATCCTGAAAGACCTACAACATATATCGCTTACTTAGACGCCACAAATTTGTATGGTTATGCTATGAAACAATATTTGCCTGAAAAAAATTTTGCTTGGGTACCTAAGCTCGAAATAGAAACTTTAAATATATCCGAACTTTCAGATACATCATCTATAGGATACATATTTGAAGTTGATTTAGAATATCCAAATTATTTACATGATAGTCATAATGATTTCCCATTTTGTCCTGAACAATATACACCACCAATTTCAAACCACTCCAAATTAATTCCAAACTTACATAATAAATATAACTATATCATTCACTACCGATATCTGAAACAATGTCTACAATTTGGACTCAAAATCATAAAAATACACAGAGCAGTTAAGTTTACACAATCACCATGGTTAGCGGAATATATAGATTTAAATACAAATTTACGAAATTTATCTAAAAATAAATTTGATAAAAATTGTTATAAATTGGCAAATAATTCAATTTTCGGTAAAACCATGGAAAATGTTGATAGGCGAGCAGATATTAAATTAGTATCTCAATGGGAAAGACAGGGTAATAAATTTAGTGCCGAAAAACTTATTTCTAAACCTCAATTAAAGGATTTTAAAATTTTCTCTGAAAATCTAGTTGCTCTTCAACTTCAACAGGTTTGCATTGAATACAATAAACCAATTTATGTTGGGATGAGTATTCTGGATATTGCAAAAACTGTAATGTATAATTTTTATTATGGGTATTTAAAAGTAAAATATGGTAATAATTTAAATTTATTATATACGGATACTGATTCCTTAATTCTTGAAGTTCAGACCCAAAACTTTTATGAAGATATGAAGCTAAATCTGGATAAATTTGATACTTCTAATTTTTCTGAACAAAATATTCATTGCATGCCTATTACAACATCAGTTGTTGGTAAATTTAAAGATGAGTACAAAGGGATTCCCATTGAAAGTTTTTATGGAACTGGTGCTAAAGCATATTGTATAAAATCCAAAAATAGTGTAGATAAAAAAGCAAAAGGCGTTAGTAGATCATGTATAAAAAATCAATTAACATTATCAGATTATAAAGATGTTGTTGAGAAAGGTGACAAAATATTCTGCACCATGTATGTATTCAAGTCAGATATGCATAATATATACACTAATTTGTTAAATAAATTGGCATTAACAACTCATGATGATAAAAGATATTGTATACCAAATTCCACAAAAACTCTTGCATGGGGACATAAGGATATTTTGGAAACAGATTTTTTTGATAAAGATATGAAAATGATGTATGATACTCTAACTTTTTTAAGTTCTGGAAACGAAAATGGATCTAAAAATAAAAAACCGCGATTAGAATTAACTACTCCTAGTAATTTTTCATCTTTATAAAGACATCATTTTATATGATGATAAATTATGTAAGTCGTTTTTGAAGCTTTAAAAGTTGGAGGGGGAACTGAATCCAAAAACATATATATTGTATAGAAATACCATTATTTGTTAGTAATATTACAACAATGACTGCTGCATCTTTAATAGTTTTAGTTTCCCTTGTTGGAAATGTGATATATGTAAATTACATTCCTAATACAGTTAGGGCTGATATATGTATAAATGCCCTCAAAAATGAAACCGACTGCTACAAACAGATGAAAATGACATATCTTGTTGGAAATTCACACTTTTTTACCTATAATGTAACTGATTCTGCTTTGTGTGAAAATACATACATAAAAATTAAATATTCCATGACAAACAAACCATTACAATATTCAGATTGGATTCCTTTCAATAATAAAAAAGAAGAATCTTGTCATTGTGTCTGTTGTTATATATTTGTTATTATATTTACAGCAGCAATATTTATTTGTACATGTTTACTTTTATTGTATTTCATGAAAAAATATCTATAAAAATATTTAATAAATGTTAAAAAAATAATATAAATTTTGTTTTTTATTGATTCTCGTTAGTATAAAGACATTTAAAGTTTATCCCCTCCTCTTAAATGGAGAGGGAAAATAAGTTTACCCCTCCACTTGAGAGGAGAGGGAAAATGTATAAAATTTAGGAGCAAACGGATTGATAGTTAGTTTTTTGAGAGCAAGCAGATAGCCAGTTAGTTTTTGAAATACATCATTTAAAATGTTCAGTAATCAGAGTAAAAATATATTTGAAAATTCACCATTAAAAAAGAAAATAAAAAAAACAATTATAAATTCTACAAAATATAATTTAAATAATTCTAACTCTAAATATGCTGCGATTGGTTTGTGGGTGGAAAGTGATTTTCTACCATGCATTGAACTTGGTGGTAAAAATGGTCAGTCTGTGATATTAAATGAAGATGATTGGAAGAACTTATTGCAATATCAAGGAGTTATAACAAATTATATGTTTTCACCAAATGTTTTCAATGAACCGATATATTTGCAAAATTTATCTATTCATTTTGAAAAGATTGGTGAATTACCAATAGTGAAGATTGTGAAAAGCTGTGATTTTATTTACTATGGAAATGAAACTGTGTGCAGACTATGGGAACAAATTCCACTTATAGAATATAAATGTTTTACAAAAACAAAACTTTCGACGTTATTTCAACGTTTTTAGAAATAACAATTTTTACGACGGAGATTCTTTTGACAAAATATATAATGTCCTTTCTCCAAAACAAAATCTAAATAGTGAAAATGTGTGCTCCATGCTGGAACTGCTGTTGAATCATCCCGAAGAACTAGAACAAAAATTAAAGTCTAAGCACTATTATGAAGAAGACAGTATCTATTGATGAATCAAGAAACCAAATTCATCTGATGGTTGCTTGGAACTTCGCCTACAGAAAAGCTCGTATGACTTCTGAAGAGTTTATAAATCAAAAACATTTTAGAAGAAGGATTAAATTGACTGAAGAAATTTTAAATCCCATATTAGACTCTGATTATAGGAATATTGTATTTAAAAAAAATGTTTATGTAATAAGCTTATTTTTAAATAAAACAAATATATATAAAAAATCATTTTTTTTTTATTACAAACATCAATTATTATTACAGCATTAATTACTATTACATCACATCTCTCTTGAAGATCCAAGAGTTATAAGATTTATCTAATCCTAACCATTTTACAAATACTTTGTTTCCTTTCTTTCTTAACACTTTTTCCACCAGATATACATTTGGGTGTCTTACTTTTTGAAGTTCTTCTTCATAGAAACCTCCTTGAATATCTATCCCATTTCCATCTTGAATCAAATACGTTGTTGGATTAGTAAGCTGGATTTTTTTTATTTGAAAAATTTCGTTTGACCAGTTGGGCGTGTAACCTTTAGAAAATTGTTCGCGAATCTTGCTTATTCGTACTCTATCACTAACACGAAATTTTGGTGATCTGGGATCCACAGTTTTCCTATGAGTATAAGCTGATTTCAAGATTTCCATTTCATTCTTTTTGTTAACTTCGTTTGGTTTTTTTCCGATTGTTGAATGCTTAGTATTATTGTATTCTGTAATTATTTCTTTAAGAAAGCTGATCCATTTATAATTACCTAGTAAACTAAACTTTTTCCACATTTTGTTTTTTATCGTTCTATTTACTCTCTCTACAATACTAGCTTTCATATTAGAAAATGTGTTGTAATGATTAATTTTGAACTGCTCCATAAGTTTCTGAAAGTCTTGATTAAAGAATTCTTTACCCTGATCAGTATTCAGATTTGTTTGGGGAGTTTTTAAAGTTAATAGAATTTTTTTCATTGCAGCTGCTACATCTTTACCAGTTTTGGATTTTACAGGTTCTGCCCATACAAATTTAGAAAACACATTTATTACCATTAAAATATATCTTAAACCCCTATTAAATTTCGCATATGGCTGCATTTCTATCAGATCAGCTTGAAATAGATCATTAAGCCCTTTTACAATTGTTCGTCTCCTTCTATATCGCCTTCTCGCCGGTTTATGTAATTCATTTACAACGTCTTGCTTAATTTTACTCATTATTAATTTATACCTTACTCTCGAAAATAAATCCCACAAATAACTTTACCTCCTTCTAAACCGTTTATAAAAGCCCTTTATCGCTGATGTTGTAAAATATAAAAAAATCATCTCAGTTTTTTTTAGTAAGTTCTTTAATTTTATTTTCCATTGCTTCAAATGATTTTTTATTTTCATTTATAATTTCTTTTATTGACGAATTTATTTGGGTGATGTTGTTAGTAAGATCAGAAATTTTTACATTAAATTTATTTTCCATTGTTTCAAATGATTTGTTATTTTCATTTCTAATTTCTTTTATTGACGAATTTATTTGGGTGATGTTGTTATTAAGATCAGACATTTTTACATTAAATTTAGTTTCCAAAAGAACATTTGATAACGTATAATCTTTTTTGAAACCACCTAATGTTGAATTCATTTCTTCTCTTGCATAATTCATTGTATCATTAAATTCTTTTCTAGAAACTTCAGCAGCTCTTTGAACTAATTCGTTTAAAGATTTTATTTCTTTTGTTAATTTATCTTCTAGATTTTTTATATCTTTTCCTAATTGAAATTCTGCATTTGTAATATCTAATGTCATTTTCACAATTTTTTTTTCTATATTTTTTATGTCTGACGCTGTCTTTTCAGCTTTGTGTAGTATATCTGTATAAGATGTTTCAAGTTCTTTTATGAGTAAAGAAGTCTCCTCGATTTTTGAACTATTACTTTTAATTTTAATTAATACATCCTTTTTAGAAACTTCTATTATAGCTTGCACTACTTCTAGTAAGGATTCTAATTCTTTTTGTAATTTCTCATCGATTGCCTTTGTAAAATTTCCCTCGTCAAAAGACGTTTCAGATTTGGTTTTCAGATTGTTTAATTGCTTTAGTATATCCTCGATTTTTTCATTATCTTTTGTAATTTGATCTTTGAATTTTGTTTCAATTTTTTCATTTTCGTTTTGAAAATCCTCCTTCAATTTGTCTTCTAAATATTGTAAATTTGATTTATATGCATTGATTTTAATTTCAAATTCTTTAATTTGTTCTTTAAATTCATTAACTTTGTCGGTATCTTTTTTGTGAATTAGGAAATGAGTGTTCATTGATTTTTCAAGATTTTGTGTATTTTTATCCATAACGTCATGTATTTTCTTAAAATTCCTTACTTCTTCTGCTACTCTATCATTAAGCAAATTAGTAAAATTTTGAAACTTTGATGTAATTTCCTTGGAAATACTGTTCTTGACATTGTCAATTGCTGAAGTATCCTTAATTATTGATTTAATTGATGTAATTTCATTTTTTATTTCATTTTCAAAATCATCAACTTTATCATATTTTAACTTCACTACGTCAAAGTCATTTGCATATTTAGAAACTTTCTGAGAAAATTTTTCTACTACCTCATCATTTCCATCAACAGTATTTTTCAAATTAATTATCTTGTCATTATATTCAGGAATAACTTTATCCTCAAATAACTTAATCTTTTTTGCAATATTTTGTATATTGTTATCATATTCATTTATTCTCTTATTTAAATTATTAACATCGCTTTTCAACCTGGGATCTAAATTTTGAATTAATTTGTTTTCAATATATTTGACATCGCTTTTAAAAATTTTTATTATTTTCTCTTCAACATTTGATAATATTTTATTTTCTAGTGATAATAATGTGTTTAGAGCAGATTTTTTTGAAATATGACGACCAAATTTATCGATGGTCATTTTAGAAATGTTTAAAAGTATCTATTATGTCCTTTTATATAATAATATTCGCTTCTCTTAGTTCTTCAATAATGGAAATAATTTCATTGTTATGACCAGTGTGTCCCGCAAGCATGGATGCTACCAATAGTCGAAGTCTCTCAACAAGTTCGTTTACATTATCCCAATATATGTAATCTGTATTAGGTTTATTAACTTTTAAAGTTATACCAAATCCGGTTTTTTTTGAAGACACTCGACTTTCTCTATATGGAGCTTTGCGTCTTTCAAAAAATCCCTGGACTGCTTGTTGAGATTCGGGATTTAGAGTTTTAGTTTTTGTAATTCCTTTGCTTTGCAAATAAGGTCCTATTATAGAAATATATTTATGTGATCCATTCCCCTGCACCTGCTCATTTGGATCATTATTTCTACGGTATGCATTGGTTCTTTTTAAAATATCCATATAATTTTCCAAATCTTGTTTTTTATACCCTATTGGTTCTTTTTTAAATAATAACTCATATAAACCTGGTGTACCTGTATAGGTTATTCCTTCAATTTTGATGTTTTTACCAATAATTTCGACAGGTTTTTGAGTTAAACCCAAAAAGAATTTCTCGGTTTCCAAATCATGAACTATTCCATATTGGTGATCAAACTCATGTTCAACATCTTTTACACCGCTATCAATATATTGGCGAGGTAATTCATCAAATCCTAATAAATATTCTTTATATAAATCTGTATCAACAAATGTTCTAACTGTTTGCCGTGTTTGTTCCAGTATATCTGAAAGATTTCCTATTGTGGAGTGTGAACCTGAAGAAGGGTTTGTTTCTGCAATAATACTTGTTTGTTGTATAGATGGCATTTGACTTGCTGAAGCTAAACTCGCGTCCCAGTCAATAATCGATGGTATTTCTGTAGGAAGGAGTGGAGTTTTTCCCGTCTTTCTTTTTTCTGGTGTTGATGTTCCATATTGTAATTTTCTCTTTGGTGTTAGTGTTTGAATTGATCTTTTCTGTGGTGTTTCATAAATTTTTTTAATTGGTGTGTGTAGCTCTTCCTTTATTTCAACAGGTTCAATTTTACCAATCGTTGAAATTAATTCTTGTAAGGGTTGAGTTATCGGTTTATATGTTTCCTCCAATTTAGTTTGCGCCTCAAATTCCGCATTTTTTAAACTCTGATATTTTTGTTTAACAGCTTTTCTTGATTTAACTAGCTCTCTTGCTAAACGTTCATCCATGATTGGTATAATTTACCATCAAACGTTTATTTTTATAAGTAAATATATGAATCAAATCCTTTTCGATATCGGCCAGATTTCACATTAGAGTCTTTGTCTATTACTAAAAATCCAAATTTATCTTTCCAACATATTAAGCACAACTCATTAAATTGGTTTAATGACATATCAACATTAACATGATCATCATAAATATGTTTTAAGTTTGTTCGATCTTGTTGAAATATAACAATTAAATTTGCATTGTCACGAATTAATTGTTTCGGAATAGAAGAATATGTTTGACATAAATAAAAACAATCAGTATTTTTGTGTCTTCCGAAACAAAAATAGTCCTTTACAACATTCTGATTACAACACACTATATCATCAAATATTATTATAGAGTTTGGTTTAACTTGTTTTGGTGAAACAATTGTTTCTTCATTTTCAGATTCATAGTATCCAATTTTTTTCAAAGGTTTAAAAAGTGTTCTCAAATATTTATACTTTGGTTGATATAAGGATTTTGAATAAACATACAGATTTTCAAATCGCAAACCATTCAGATCTTCAATCAAACTAATAATAACATTGGTTTTGCCACAGCCTGACGGGCCAATAATTAACCCTCTTTTACTATTTCCCTCAAACAGTTTTCCATGTTTTCTAAAACCATTCACTGAACTTTCATGATCCTTAATTGTTATAGAGTATGGTTGTTTCTCAACTCTCATTTTATATATAAAACAAACTATTAATATTCAGTATTGTGATGTAACTGGTTAGTTATCACTAGGATTGCAACTATATATAATGTTTCCATCACATAATAAACGAATCATTTACAAGACAAACAGCAAAAGGAAAGGAAGTGGTTTAGTAAACTCATTAATAAATAAATTACCCTTTGAATTGCATATTCCTGGTTATAATTTTTGTGGACCTGGAACAAAATTGGAAAAACGATTGTCAAGAGGTGATAAAGGTATAAATTTATTGGATGAGGCTTGTAAAGAACACGATATTGCTTACTCACAATCAAATGATATAAAAAGAAGGCATTTAGCTGATAAAGTATTAGCTGACAAAGCTTTATCAAGGTTCAAAGCTAAAGATTCTAGTTTTGGGGAAAAAACTGCTGCACTAGGAATTACTGGTGCTATGAAAATTAAAAGAAAATTAGGTATGGGACTTCGAACGAGAAGAAAGTTCAAGCGAAAAACTCGAAAAGGACGAGGACTATCATTATCTCAGGTAATTTCAAAAGCTAGAAAAGGAATTAAGGGGAAACGTTTTAAAGACCTAAATGAAAGTATTCAAACTGCTTTAAAAGCTATTAAAAAAACTGGTAAAGTGTTACCTCCAAAGAAAAGGGTAATTCCAATCCCAAAGACTGGTGGATTTCTTCCACTTATACCTTTATTTGCTGGTTTGTCTGCTCTTGGTGCTCTTGGAGGAGGGGCTGCAGGTATTGCTAAAGCAGTAAATGATGCAAAAGCAGCCAAAGCGAAATTAGAAGAATCTAAACGACACAATCAAATGATGGAGTCCATTTCGGTAGGAAAAAAAGGAAGTGGACTTTATTTAAAACCCTATAAAACAGGATGTGGATTATACTTGAAACCTTATTCAAAAAACTGTTAAAACATATACCTCGAAAAGCACTTACAAATTACGATCTACTTAAATACGCTAAATATTTACAAATTCCCAACTTTCGTGGTATTTTTATGAGGGATAAATTACCAAAAAAGATAAAGTTAATTGAAAGTGCAATTGTCAATCTAGATAATCACAGTGGTGCTGGTACTCACTGGATAGCATATACAAAAAAAGGAAAAAACATAATATATTTTGATAGTTATGGTAATTTGCGACCCCCTTCTGAATTAATTAAATATTTTTATAGCGACCAAAATAATAATATTGTTAATTATAATTATAACAGTTATCAAAACTTTAACAAAACAAATTGTGGTCAATTGTGTCTAAAATTTCTTTATAACCATATGTAACACCTAATTTTAGTTTATTATTAAACATATTTTTAAAGTAAAATGTCATATAGTTTTGTTCTTAGCGGCAATTCCGCTATTTTAACATCAGAGTTACATCCTCCAATATATCTAGATGAAGATGTTGAATATGTTATCGGTCTTGTAAATTTCGAAACATTTAATGCAATTCCCAATATTGATGTTGGGAATAATGTATTAATTCATAATGAAAATTTAGAAATAGCCATACCCCCAGGTAGCTACGAATTAGAAGACATAACAGATTTTTTAAAAAAACACTTGGATGAGGATAAAATTAGTTTTAATCTTCATGCAAATAATAATACTTTACGTACACATCTTAAATGTTCAGCCCCCATAACTTTTCGTGAAGGAACTATTGGTAAATTATTAGGGTTTAAAAATGGGCGATTGGAAGCCAACATTGAACATATATCAGATTTCCCCGCAGAAATAATTAAAGTAAATTCAATAAATATAGACTGCAGTATTGCAGAGGGATCATATTTAAACGGGAAACCTGTTCATATAATACACCAATTTTTCCCGAGCGTTGCTCCAGGATTCAAAATAATTGAGTCACCTCAAAACGTCATATATTTCCCAGTCACCGTTAAAGTAATTGATAAAATAGCCATTAAAATAATAGATCAGGAAGGTGATTTGGTTAATTTTAGAGAAGAAACCATAACCATCAGACTACATCTTAAAAAAGTAGATTAAAGATGGTAATATTATATAACAATAAATCTGCAAACTTTACTAGAAAATTTAATAATAAAAACATTAATAAGACAAGAAAGAAACCAACTTCCTTTAGTAGGAAATCAAACTTCCAAAGGTTAACACCTTCTAATAGAAAATTTCTTCAAAGTTTGGGTTTTAAACTTAAATAAAAATGGATTATTTAAATGTAAGAGAAAATGTATTGGTTGATGAATCAATATTAAGCTGGGAAATTCTTTCTTTCGATCCTTTTAATCCTACAAAACTCGGACCAAATGATGAAATCAGAATTGCTTTGCAACAAACAGGAAAATATCCTTTACCTTGCAAAAGTGAAATTTATGTGGAATTGCAAGTAACTAAAGAAGATGATTCCCCTTTAGCTAATACTGTTTTAATTAATAATGCTCCGGCATTTTTATTTAAAGAATTACGCTATATTTTAAATGGTGTTACTATTGACTCCGTTCGGGATATTGGTATAACTTCAACTCTTAAGGGATATATTTCATTTAATCAAAATGAAAGTGCTAAATTGGAAAATGCCGGTTGGTATCCGAAAACAAAATCTAAAGAAAAAATTATGACTGATGACAAAGGTAATGTTTCATTATGTATACCATTAAAGATGTATTCAGGATTTTTTGAAGATTATAATAAGATTATTCTTAATTCACAACAAGAACTTATTCTAATAAGAAGTAATGATGATACAAATGCATTATTATCCAGTAATGAAGATGAAAAACCCAAAGTTAAAATTACCAAGTTGTGTTGGAGAGTTCCTCATCTTACTGTAGCGATTCCGCAAGAATTAGCACTTACCAAAATTATTGACAAAAATAGTGATATACTAATAACCTTCCGAAGCTGGGAATTAGTTGAATATCCAGAGTTATTGGAAACTACGAGGCACAACTGGCCCGTAAAAACATCTACAAAAGTCGAAACGCCACGTCATGTTCTAATTGCTTTTCAGAAAAATAGACGTGGTAATCTAAAAATGGATATGAGTAAATTTGATCATTGTAATTTAAGAAATATGAATGTCTTTTTAAATTCAGAAAGATATCCTTACAATGATCTTCAACTTGACTTTGAAAATAATAAATTTGCTACTCTGTATGAAATGTTTACAGACTTTCGTCAAGGGTATTATAACTCTCCAGTGGAACCAATTTTTAATCCGAAAGAATTTAAAGAAAATGCTCCTATAGTTTACATTAATTGTTCACATCAAAGAGATTTACTACAAACAGGTCCAGTAACCATGAGAATTGAATTTGAAACCAAGGAAAAAATTCCCCCTAAAACAGCGGCATATTGTGTTATAATTCATGATAAAGTTTTCAGTTACAATCCATTAACAAAAATTGTGAAACAGTTGTAATACAATTTCCTTAAGATAAAATACTCTTTTTAAACAAACCGCTACTTACGCTTAAGAGCGCACGCGTCAATTTTGATATTTATTAACGTAGCCAAACCAGAATTCTTCATTTATATAATGTCTTACGAGATTTCAGTTCGAGTATTAGATTTTCAACTTCAGTTGCAGAAATTAAAAAAACTAATAAGTGAATATCAATTAAAAGTAGAAATGATCAAGAAATTCAAATATTTGAAAATATGAAACTTATTCTAGATCTTCAAGGATTCAAAATTGAAAATAATAAATTTATTGTAAAGGAATTAGCAGCGTACGATGGGCAAAAGACAAGTCATTTTATTTTCAAAGCTCCATTTCCGATGGGTCATTTACCATCCTATTTACACAAACAAGCTCTGTGGTTAATAAAAAATTACCATTGCATTGAATGGTGTGAAGGATTTACACCATTACACAAATGTGGAGATATCATAAGAGATTTAAGCGCTAAGGTGGACTATGTTTATGTAAAAGGGGAAGAAAAGGCAGATTTCGTAAAGAAGTATTCCATGAAACCAGTTATCGAGATTGATGAACAACCCACCCTAAAGAAAATGGATCCTTGCTGCTTTTATCATCAAAAAATACCATGTGTATGTGCATTATCAAATGTTTATTACCTTTACAACAATTTTTTTATGTAATAAAAGACTTGATTACAAATTATGTGTTTTATTTTCTAACATTGTTTTAATACATGAAATATTATTATTTAATCCTAGTTCTTGAAGTTTACATATTAAAATATCTATATTTTTATTTTTTAAATATTCGCTACAACATTTAGCTGCTAGTAAACATAATTCCGCATGTCCCATATAATTTAAAAACAATATAATATTCTGCGCTTCACTTTCTTGACCTTCATATGCATAAAACTCGGAACAGGCTGCGGACATCAAAAACTCTTCATACACTTCTCTTATTAATAATTCCATAATAAATCCTACACTAAAACCTCCCTGTTTCTCAATATCTCTTTATCTCTCTCTTCCTCTTCCACGATTTCTTTTAATATATCAGGATCTTTTATATAATCCTTCAATATCCTTAAAAAGTAACTGAATCCTATTTTCTTTATTTCATGAAAGAACTTCGGCAAATTTTGGGTTTTTCTATAATTTAAACAGGCTTCTGCAGCTAATTGGTATTGGAAGGCAGTCTCATAATATACCTGTGCCCACTCGGGGTGTGTTTTCCTTATCATTGCATTCTTTAATTCGGAATTTTGAAGTTTAGTAAACTGTTTACCTAATTTGATTATTTCATTTTGCAAATCACTGTTCATAACTACCACTTATTTTTAATTTAACACTGTTCTTTATTAGTGGTGAATCTTCTATATAAGCTTAAGACTAGTTGTAAATGAATGTAGCTCGCTCAGATTCAGTCCTTTAAAATACCAGCTCCCCTCCAACTACTGTGGTGGTTAGGAAGGAGGTAGGAGGTGGAGCAAAAAGAGGCGGAGTTTATGAAACCAATCGGAATAGGGGGCGAACTTGGGCAGCCAATCAGAAACAAGGTCATTCTTGGCTGACCAATCAAAAAAGTGGTGGGGGGGTCAACTAGGAGCCCCCTATTCCCACTACTCAGATCGATCGGTGCAGTAGTGTTTGAGCAACGTTATCGTCCAGTTTGAAAAAAGTGGTTTTGAGAAAAACGCTTTTTAAGTTTTACAAGCGTACACATTTATTATATAGAACTGTAGCACTTGCAGACTTCTAGCACACCTGGTGGTCTTCTATGAAACTGTAAGGCCCCTTCACTCTAAAGGTAACATGCCCACTGATCATTTTGATAGGTAACGATAATAAAAAAGTAATGACTCGAGGCACACAGGGGGGGCGGGCGTTGCGCTTCATGCTTACCACGCTCTAGAGGCGTCGAGATTTCGACGTTTTAAATTATTTTTCCCTAAGGGACCAATTGGATATTGTTTTTGAATATCTAATAGTTCGTTTAAAGCAATAAAAAAATCAATTTTTTCATCCTGCTACAGTGGTGTTACCCCTTAATAACAATATTGGAACAATCCATTAGAAATCATTTTGGTTTTTCCTAATTTTTTCACCAGTTACTCCCCAATTTTAAATGAGTTTAAACCTATGGTTAACAAATTTTTAGTCACATATTTTTTGCCGGCCATTTTAAGTTTATTTCGGAACCATTCTTTGGCTGAAAACAAGTTTTCAGCAAATGTATCTTATTGTTAATTTTAAAGATATCAAGACAAAATAAAAACCAGAATTATATGCTCTAGATTTTTTGTTCTTATATAATATTATGAAAATAAAAAGAAAAAGAAATAATAATCAGAAAAGGAGAAGTAATAAATTCAATAAAAAATCTCAAAAAGGAAAAGGCCATAGGACCAAATGGAGTTTGTGGTGACTTGCTGAAACTAATCCAAGAAGACCATTTAGATATCTTAACCGAGTTTTTTAATCATGTTTATCATACGGGAAATATTCCTGATGACTGGCTAGTTTCGTTCTTTATTCCTGTACCGAAAAACCCACAGCCAAAAAGTATGAGTATTATAGATCCATCAGTCTTATGAGTCATGTTCTAAAAGTATTTCTTAAAATAATACAAGGACGAATATACCCGAACTTAAGCACGACATTAGCGATGCGCAATTTGGCTTCAGGAACGGCTCAGGCACAAGAGAGGCGCTATTTAGTTTAAATGTTTTAATTCAGCTAAGTCGTGATGTAAATTACGATGTATTTGCCTGCTTTATTGATTTTGAAAAAGCTTTCGACCGAGTAAATCATCAAAATCTAATAGAAACACTGCAAGAATATCAATTGGATGATAAAGATTTACGAATTATTTCCAACCTTTATTGGAAAGAAGGATCATTTGTTCAAGTAGAGGAAAAGGAATCACAAAAATTCCAAATTCGTCAGGGTGTTCGGCAAGGTTGTGTGTTATCCCCACTGCTCTTTAACATCTATTCAGAAAAACTATTTCAGGAAGCTCTTGAAGAGGTAAAAAAACGTTTGAATGGGGTTTTGATAAATAATCGGAGATATGCAGATGATACTGTCCTTCTTGCAGACACAGCTGAAGGACTTCAAAGCCTGATAGAAAGGGTAGATGAGATCTGCGAAAAATATATCATGCGATTGAATATAAGCAAAACACGAGTTATGATAATAAGCAAAAACGTATCCCAAAATGTACAATTTCACATTAGAGGTTCTCTTATTGAAACAGTATCATCCATCAAATAACTGGGCCTACAACTACATAATAAGTGAGAGCAAGTAAAAGAAATAAAAAGACGTATTGAGAAAGCCAGAGCCTATTTCAATCGCATGAAAACACTATTATGTAATATGAAACTTAATCTACAATTAAGAACCAAAATGTTACATATTCTTTATACTGCTGTATGGTGTAGAATCTTGGACATTGACGGAGGCTGCATGTAAACGACTTGAGGCTTTTGAAATGTAGTGTTACCGACGTATGATGAGAATATCTTGGACACATCACGTAACCAACGAAACTGTTCTGCAGCGCATGTGAAAGGAGAGCGAAATCATGAGAAACCATTAAAGAAAGGAAGTTAGCATACTTTGGATATATAATGCGTAACCAAAAATACAAACTGCTACAATTGGTTATACAAGGCAAGATGGATGGTAAGAAAGGCCCTGGAAGACGACGAATTTCATAGCTACATAATTTGCGATAATGGACCGGAAAGACATCTGCTATTTAGAGCTGCTGTCAATAAAGTGATATGGGCCAGAATGATCGCCAACGTCCACTGAGGATAGGGCACAGGAAGAAGAAGAAGATATAATATTAAGTACTGAGGAAAGTAAAGAAAAAAATTGACAACTATAGAGAGAAAATTAACGTAAAACGTGATTTTAGTGCTTGATAATTATTGACATGAATAAAGATTCGCTATTATTTTTTTCTTGTATAGATTTATTACTACTATAACAGTTTCATGCTTCAGAACTTTGTTCTTTCTTTATACAACTTTTCAAAAATTCAACGATGAATAAAAGGGAAAAGGTCAAATTTTCACTATATTTGACTAAAAAAACTTGACGCGTTTCGCTAACACTGTAGCTTCATCAGAAGTTCTAATTTAAATGACAAAATATTTGGTTACTTGAAAAACTTATACCTAGATTTACAATAATGAATAAGTGCAATACCCTAATTTACATTTTATTACCCAAGTATTCCACCAAAAGAAACGCTCTCTTTAGTAGAAAATCTGTTGAACAAAAATAAAGTAAACTTGATTATAGCAAACGATATTTTAAACTGATTAGAGGCTTACCTTAACCAAAACTATTTTGCGTTTAATGATAAAGTCTACAAAAGCAAAGAAGGATGGATTATGGGTAGCCCTTTAAGCCCATTGTTAGCAGAGATTTTTATGGACGATATAGAAAAAATAATATTAAAATAATATTTAATAGCCACATAAGCCAACATTTCTTGTATGGATGACATATTAGTGTGTTTCACAGGCACAGATCGACACATTAATAAATCTTTAGATTTTATTAACTCAATCCACAAAAATATTTAATTTACTATGGAAAAAGAAGAAAACAACTCAATAAATTTTCTTGATCTAGTCATTACTAAAGTTTTAAATAAACACTCTTTTGGAATTTCTCACAAACCCACACATACGGATACAACCATACATAGAACTTCATATCACCCAGAACAACATAAATTAGCGGCTTACCATAGTTTTATTCATCGTCTTATTAGCATTCCCTTATCTGAAGAGAATTTTAATAAAGAATTAAATTGGGTTAAACAAGTTGCAGATAACAATGGTTACTTACCATCAATGGTCGACTCAATCTTAACAAAAAAATTAAAAAAGAAAGCCACACAAGAAGTTTATCCTATAGCACAAGAAAACAAAAAATGCAACTTTACCGCTTTAACATATTTTGGTAAATCATCAATTAAAATTAAAAAGTTTCTAAATAAAAAAGATATTGGAGTAGCCTTCAAAACAAATAATTCAATAGGAAAACGCTTAAAAAATTATAAAACAAAAACAAATAAAAATAACAAGTCTAGGGTCTATAAACTTAAATGCGGAAGTTGCCCAAAAGTATATATAGGCCAAACAGGCAGATCGTTTAAAAAAAGGATTCAGGAACACAAAAATAATTTTTTATACAATAAAAACAGTTCCTCATACGCAAATCATTTAATAGAACAAAATCATCAATTAGAGGATAATTTTGAAATTCTCCATGTAGAAGGGAAAGGTTATAAACTGAATTTCTTAGAAGCCATAGAAATAAATCGATTAAAGAACATAGGTAATCTATTAAATGACCAAACAGATATCAACACCTCACCCCTGCTAAATATCTTTTAACAAAAACCAGTGTGTATGTCCGAATAATTTAAATAATTTAAATAATAGGTAATAAAATGTAAATTAGGGTATTGCACTTATTCATTATTGTAAATCTAGGTATAAGTTTTTCAAGTAACCAAATATTTTGTCTTTTAAAATAGAACTTCTGAGCTACAGTATTAGCGAAATCCGTCAAGTTTTTTTAGTTAAATATAGTAGAAATTTGACAAATATTCGTCTTTCATTCATCGTTGAATATGGATTTCCATCAAGTAAAACCCAGCACCCTACTTAGTTTTCAAAAATTCCCAAAATTGTATTTTGGCAATATTTAACTTTGAATATCTCAAAAGGGACTGAGTGAAAAATTATGAAATTACTACAGATTAAATCCTTCTATGATATAAACATTATATATATATATATATATATATATATATATATATATATATATATAAATGAAGATTTGGTGATAGACTCAACAAGTTCCAGAATTCAAATGCACACACAAAATTTAACGGTTATTAATGGTAAACATGTATTTTCCTAGCATTTCATGGTAACAAAATGTTTTTGTCATTCAATCAATTCAATTAAGATAATGAAAACCAAAATTAAGAATATACAGAGTATAAAAAAAATTGAGTCATTAGTGTCACAGCTAGTCCGTCCCTGCAGCTGTGAGTAATTCACAACACTTTCTTGGATAGTAATTTGAAACATCTTACCTGATGTACGTCATATTAAAAAAAATTTACATATACTTCGTAGTTAAATAATTGTGTGTAAAAAACTTAAGTCCGTTGCAGCTCTTTGGGAGCCCATATCTCCTAAGAGGAGGCCTATACGAAAAAAGTTTATATGAATATTTTCTCGGACACCTTGTATAAAATTAACAGAGGTATATACATTTGCTGGATCTGAAGCAAACTTAAAATGACAGCGAAAAAAAAAAGGTATGAGCCTAAAAATATAGTTTGAACTCACCTAGTGTTGGGGAGTAACTATCTAAAAAAGCTTAAATCTTTTGAAAAATTTTCTAAATTCTTTATCAGGAAAAATTTTGCATAAAACACATTGTAGCTTCTCTATGCCATTATTAATTACTATCGAAAATTTGAAACGGTTTTTGGCATATTATCTTTTTCCTCAATGATGTCGATATTTAGAAAATAAAGACTTCAAAATAATTTTTCAGAAATGTTTGAAAAATTTTGAATTAAGTAATATTATTTAATGTTGTTTACTTACCAAAATAGTAAATAATAGCACTATATTTACCTATATTTCTAGATGTGCCTATTGAAGATGAATAGTGACATACTCTCACTAATATTGATTGAGGGATCAAAGAAGGTTATCCATTTTCAGATGACAAAAATAACACACTAACAATTTAACATTCTGTAATAAGTTGACCAACCTACTAATCTAGTTAATAAATAGTAGAACGATTTACCTTACTATCAATTTATTCGCATGAGTAAAACTAGAAAAGTTTAGGTTTTGTTCCTATAGTGAGACTCGGTCAGCTTGAACTCCTTTTTATCTCTGTACAACTGGATAATGCTTTGCCAAATTACTTTACTCGTGTAACAACATATCTCTCCAAAGTTTAAATTGAAACAATTTACCAACGAGCTAATAATTACTGAAGCAGAAACAGAGATAAGTATTTTCATTAGCTATCGATACGATGGATGTTTTTACCTCAGTTAAATGCAGGAGGGGTCACGAACTATTACATACATACTATTAGAAAATTTACTAGCTGAGATTAATAATAGGCTTGTTTTAGTACTGTTTCTTGAATTAAGGATTCTATGCAGAAACACTCTGATTCGTAGTTAAGTATATATTTTCAGGTCATATGAATACACTGGCAAGCAAAAATTTAGGCCACTTAAAAAGTTGAAAATGATTTTAAGAGTCGTAATAATAAGGCAATCGTTATACTACTAAGCGTTTAATCATTTGTTTTTCGAGAAATATAATATGTAATGTTTGTTATCGGTACGATTTATTTATTTATTAATAAATATGTACAATCCAATATTACAATGTTATATAAAATATATTAAAAATATATCAAAAGAAATAATTTAGTAAATGAAAATATAAATATATTCTTGTCATTTCATAAAACTAAAAAAATAAGTGACAACAGTCATGAGACAAACCACAATTGAAATAAGATTTACAATAGTGTACGGGTTAGGGGGTGCGCAGTGACCCCTTTAATTTATATCAACCCACCCAAGTTGTTTTTATGTATTTTGAGTCTCCGAACAATAATTTTTAGGGTGGAATTTCGCCCGGGGATAAGATTGTTATGAACAAATAATTGTTTAAACCTTAAAAAATACAATTTTCGCAAAACAAATTATTGAGTCATATTATTTTAGTAGTTTTAAGCAAAAAAGGTCCTTACTAACTTTTACGTACGACGCTTAGTTTCCGCGATAATTGATATTAAACAATTAAAAAAATATGATTTTTGTGATTTTTGAATGCTATTCATTAACTTTTGACTAAATGAACTTTTTTCAATTTTCTTGACTGCAGTCTAAAGTTTGAATTAGCATATACAAATGTCATACAAAAAAGTTACATCTTAATTGTTTATTTCGATTACAAACACATGGATTTCAGCCGCTTACATATATCTGCCGCCCCGTGTGGCGTGCGGAGGGAAGCCTACTTACAGGTGCCTCGCGCCACCAATAATATCATAACCGTTATTTTTTTTTGCGAGAACTTGGCATTGTGATTAAAAGTATAATTAAAATTATCCATTTTTTTGCATTCATTTATTCCTGAGAAACATTGCGATGATTCAAAAAATGTGTAATGTAACAATAATTCTCTCCGCCACTGTATATACAGGATTTTTCGCGCTGTACGGCACGGAATATTGCGGCCAAAATACGTGACTTTCAAGAAGTTTTACTTTTGAGATATAAAGGGTGTTTTTTTATAGAGGTATAGAACTTTTAAATGAAATAAAACAAAGATGAATTTTTTAAATTGACATGAAATTTACTTTATTCGAAAGATAACCTTCTGGCATTATAATTTAAATATGACTTCTGGCATATGACCGCCACGGCTGGCTTGGACGTAGTCTAATCTGGAGGTCTAATTTTCGATGACTTTTTCCAACATTTGTGGCCGTATATCGGCAATAACGCGACGAATGTTGTCCTCCAAGTGATCAATCGTTTCGGGCTTATCGGCATAGACAAGCGACTTCACATATCCCCACAGAAAATAGTCTAGCGGTGTTAAGTCGTCAAACAAAAGTGAGCTTCATCGCTAAACAAAATCCACTTACGAAAATCGGGATCAACGGCAATCTTGTTTTGGGTCCATTCACCGAATCTACGCCTTGCTAGGTGATTGTGTGGCTTCTATTCTTGCACGAGTTAGATTTTGTAAGCACGCAAACCAAGATCTTTCCGCAAAATCTTCCATAAAGTGAATGGACACATATCCAATTCCTGTGCACGATGGTGGATAGACTGATTCGGGTCTTCCTCTACGCTACGCTCTACAGCAGCAATGACTTCTTCTGTAGGCACTGTACAACATCTCTGTGGATGCGTATTATCATTTAGAGTAAACGTGGTGCGAAAACGTTCCATAGTTAACCGAATTAATTGCTCTGATGGACGATTATGTTGACCGTAAAATGGACGTAGTGCGCGATACGTATTTCGAACATAACCATGATTTTCAAAATAAATTTGCACAATTTGGAAGCGTTGTTCAGGCGTCAGTCTATTCATGTTGAAATGCCAAACCAAACTAAACATAAATCACTTGACAGCTGACAAAATGGCCGCCAGTTAAAAAAGTGTTGCCAACTTAAAGTTCTATACCTCTATAAAAAACACCCTTTACAAGGGTCTAATATAGTGACTTTTTAAAATTATTTGCATATTATACAGGGTGTCCCAAAAGCTCTGAAAGTATCAAAGTTTTGTTTTTTTAAAATGGAACTCTCTATATATTATTGCATTTTTGGATTCTCCGATGAAAATAAGTGCCTATTTTAATAAGGTTTATAGTACCTAAACCTTAAGGGTTTTTAAATAATTTGAATTTTGACAAAATCTAACTTAATTTTCATGTTTCAAATACTTAAGAAGTATTTGAAAGGTACGTATTTTGGCCGCAATATTCCGTGCCGTATAGGCTGAATAACTCTGTATATTTGTTGGGTTAATTTAGATTTTTTTAGGAATAGTGGCAACAAAAAATTGTTAGTGATGTTATCTATGAGTGTAGAATTAAATTGTATTATTTCCATAATTAATTAACTATAATATTTTTATTTATTTTTGAATTTGTTATTTTGAAAATTTGTTTGTTTGTCTTAGATTAAAGTCGCGTCGGTATGGAGACCATTTGGTCATCCGATCTACAGTTCTAGTGTGGGTTCCGAACCACCAGTTACGCGGTTTTCCCAAGCGATCACCCATCCAAATACTACACACGCCCGGTGCCGATTCACTTCAGTGATTAGATTTGAAAAGGCATGGCCATAGGTCAATCAGTAGAGAAAAAAATTAAAGATTCTGTGACAAAAATACTGTCAACAACTGTAGTGACAATTAACCCAAATAAATTGTTGTTTTTTCTTATTTTTTGCTGATAAACTCAAAAATAATGACACAATCCCGATAATGTAAATAGATGAATTGTAGAGAATCATTAGTAACGAAGAAAATCCAGAAAATTCAACGCTTTTTCAAAAATCAAAATTTTTAATAATAAAATTTTCATTAGTTTTTGCACATTGCTATTTGAAAATTTTAGTGTACTATTTTTCAGAGCGCCTAGATGCGTCATGGATGATCCGAATTGCACATTATAAAAAGATTTTTAAAGTACAAGAATTATTCTATAAGCCTATATTCTTATTTTGCATCAAAGACTATGTGAAATATTTGAAAAATGCTAGAAAACATAACCGAAAACGGTCGAGCGGGTAAAAAAAGTCAAGTTATGGGGCATCTCGGCTGATGAAGCAACTTCTGAAGGATAGTTTCAGACGCTCGGAGGTTTTCTTTCATGTTTGCTATCATTTTTCACATATTTCTCAGATTTTTTATGCAAAATGAAAATACAAGCTTGTAGAATTTTACTCCTACTTTCTAAATCTTTTTAGAAAATTAAAATCGGACTATATGCGATGCATCTAGTCACATTGAAAGATTTGTCACTAAAAATTTCAAATCCCAATTATGCAAAAATAAATTTCGCGAAGGGCCAGGGCTACCAGTTTAAAAATGACGGAGATATGAATTTTTGAAAAAACGCTGCATTTTCGGGTTTTTCTTATTTCTTTCCGTTACTAATGGTTTGATTGATTCAGTCCTGGTCTGATTTTGTTGGTATTTTTATTCCCTATAATTCATCCATAGATGCCATCGAAATTGCTTCATGACTTTTGATTTTGTAAGCAAAAAACGAAAAAAAAAAATAGTGAATATTAAGAGAGAGTAAAAAACATAAGAAAATGTTACTACGGATTATTTTTAGTATGATGACGCAGTCTGTACTCTGATATGTATGGCGACCCAGGCCAGTTTGGATATTTACCAGAATGTTATACCTAATCAAAAAAATCTATTTGTTTCAGTATTCACAGATATGACCTATTTTTATTAAATTCAGTAACTAAGATACTAAACGTGTTTTAAAATTATAAATTTTCTTTATTGTTTCAGTTCCCAGTTTTGAGGGTCCTATACTCAACATTAGCAAAGTAAATCGATTATTGATGGGTCCTTATTTGTGCATCGCATCTAATGGAGTTCCACCTTCAGTTAGTAAAAGGATTATGTTGATAGTTCATTGTAAGTGGAATTTAAATTTTATAAATTATATATATAAATAATTAGTTTAGTTTATACTCAAAATATTTAGAGAACTCATCTATTTGAAAAATAAATGACTTTAAAATGTCATCGATGGGGAGTTAGAAATTTCTCTAAGCCAGTAAATTGTTGTCGAATGCCACATATATATTAAAATACACAAGTACACGATGTCCAGGTGTTTTCCTAAGCTTGGCCGCTTATTATGAAAGTTGGAAAGATGCGGTTTGCGGCTTGCTGCCCTATTTTATTTGTGGAACTTTCATTGCCGGAAACTAAATTTTCATTCTGAATTTTTAATATACAGGGGGAATTAAAAATCTGCCTTGACTACCCTGAGTGAGGTGGTAAGTTAATAAAAAAATATATAATCCCTAGTGAACCTTATTGTGGCATGGCAAGTAAGGTGACTTTTTCTTGCTGATCTTCCAAATAACACAAACATCTAAAAAAACAAATTTATCATTTGCTATATTTTTTTTTCTTCTTCTTCTTTCTAATACACTTAATCATGCTAGTAGGCTATTGCCTCTTCATTGCCATCACGTCTTCCCTGGAAGATGAGGTCTAGCATTCTCGCCATCATTTTGGTGGTTTTCCCTGTGATCTTTTTTCCTACTGGGTTATTCATTTTTGCGCTTTTAACGAGTCTACCGTCCTCCATTCTCCCTATATGTTTGTTCCAGAATCTTCGCCTTTGTCTAACCCATCTTCCTATATCCTGTATCCCGCATTGTTGTCTGATATCTTCATTCCGCATTCTGTCGTGTAGAGTTTTGCCTTGTATACTTCTTAATGTTTTCATTTCGACTGTTGTAGAGTTCTGCCTGTATCTGGTCTTGTTTCTGCCGCGTATGTTATGATGGGTCTTAGAGCCGTTTTATATATCTTAATTTTGCTTTCGGTATCAAATCGATTCTTCGATGTGAATAACACCCAATATCAAATATATTGTATTCACTGTTGATATATGGTATGTAGATCTATATGAGAAGATTAAATATTCAGTTTGCATAAAATGCGGAGAGATAGCGCCGTTTGTATTGACTTTTATATTTTGCCCGATTTAAGTTGTTTAAAGAATTCGCTTTTTTTATAGTTATGTGCGCTTATCTACCCTCATTTGACGAGAACCAATAAGTTCGAAACGGATTTGCAGGTAGTAGAGAGATTTCTTCCCTTTCCTAGTATTTTCCTACAATCTAAGATAGTGATTTTTCTCTAACTAAGTTAAAACATAGTACATTTGTCTTTATTGTATAAGATCTTCAATTAGTTCAGAAATTAGTATTTTCTTCAATATAAATGTATATATACACCCAACTGTAACTCACTGTTAGTATCTGCCAGCGGTTCCCAAACTTTTTCTTCTTGCGCATCCCTTTTAAAAACAGGAATAAATTGGCGACCCTCGTGTGTAGTCGAATCGAACTAAATTAAGAATACCTTTTCGAGGAGAAATGACCAAAATATTAGCAGTACCTTGAAACGAATGAGAGGGTGTATTTACTTTTCGTCTAAACTTATTACGTAATCGAGGGAATTTGGAATATTTAATGACTATTTGATACATTGATTGTTTTAAATACATCAAATAGTCGAAATACAAAAAATTAGTTTTTGTTGGGCGTTGAGCGTAAAGAAAATTGATATTTCTGTTACAAAATAAACATTTATTCGAATAAAAATACTAGTGAAACGCAAAGGTAATTTCTAAGTAAATAAGCTAATAGACCACTTTAAAATTAAAAATCATTCTCAAAAATAAACTTTTATTCTGGTAAAAAATAAACGTAACACGTTCAGTAATTGTAAATAAAGAAACAAATAATTAAGTTCAATTTAAATCAACAAAAACACCTAAAAGTCTACAAGAGGTGTTCAAGCAGGCCTCCACTTTGAGCGAGACAATAACCCAGTCTATTGTAAAATATGGTTCGCGTATTTGCCAAAACTTCAGGGGTTATATCCCTATTAGCTTTAAAATATTCCGAACTGTTCGAGCGTTCATATCAAGTTCTTAGGCAATTACGGTACTATTGCAAGGAAAATTAATTTCTGCTAAACTACAAACGTCAATCTCCCCGATTTCTTCGTTCATCAGTAATTTAAGGAACCGGTTGCTCCTCATTATTATCAGTGCATTTTTTACAAGTTTTTAGACAAGCGGTTGTATCAAATTTTTTAATAATTTCCGAAATTCTAAATTTTCAAGGAACAGGATGATTTTCGCACGTAAATACAAATCTGCCGATTATTTATCAGAATAGTGTACCACTTAATAATGTGCTCTTTTTGATCCGTGAAATAAACTACCATTGTAACAAAAAAATTTGGCGCGAAATACGGTACTTATGCTTCGACGGCCAGAATGAAAGCAAGTAACTTAGAATCCTCATGTTGTGCTAGGGCGTGACGTATGCTGCCGCCCGCTCTCACCGCGCCAGCATTGTATTACCGCTCATCCGAGGGACAAACTGGTAATTTACACGTATGTCGATGCTTACGATGCTTATTCTTCTGTCTCATTCTGATTTGATGAATATTATAGTATTTTCTTTATTTTACTTAAGAAACGTCCAGTTTCTGGTGAGGATTTTCCAGACCTGTATATAGTGTTCTATTGGAAATAACCAAATTGGGACAAATAACTTTTTAATCACATTTCGTGATAAACTTGCGATTACACCGTTATTAGGTTATACTTAAAATATTAAAAAACATATCAATTGAAATGTTATAATATCTATTTAAATAAAAACGTTACAAGCCAACATAAAAATTGTCAACTTTTCAATTTTACCCTGTATCTTCAAAACAAAAGAAAATTTTTAAGTTATGTTTGCGGCATTTTAGTTTCCCTAAAAAACAGGTCGTGAAAGCTACATTAATTTTTTGTTAACTTTATTAATTAACGAGAAACCCAATAAAAGTATCGAATTTGGGATAACTTGTACATTTTTATTGGAGTTGGCCCGTTGGCCTGGCAAATTTCTTGAACCAGTCATAAGCTTGGATAAAGTGTGGCCAATCTCAGTACGCAATTAAACATTTACATTAGATTATCTCAGAAAATGCTGCTCGAAGCGACACCTAGTTATTATAATTTTTTTTAATAAAATATGTCAGGGAATAAAAATTTTTAATTTTAAATTCAGTATACAAAAAAGTTATGAAGCTTTAAATATAGGTGAAGTATTGCTGGTGGCGCACTCTGCAGCTGTAATCACATTTTGATTTTTTTCATCTTAAAAACTCCAAAGTACCAGATTTAGAGCAAATTAAGTTATTATTAAGGTAAATATATGCAAAAAAAAATATTTGTCACTGTTGCAAACGTAGTTCCCTTGCTACGATTTACAAACTTAAATTTACCATTAAAAGTTTGGATGTTTCATCCTAAGTCACCGGCGATGGATTTCTCAGTAGGTCCGCTGGCGCCTTTTCCGTGTACCATTTTTGAAACTTGTATTTAAACTAACTTGGCGGCGGAAATCGACGATGAGACATTACGATACCTCTCCCTCTAAGTTCATCCACTGTTCAGGGAATTGGAGATTTGCATCCTAATTCCGATTCCATGGAAAGTCGTGTGCCCGAGAATGTCGGACTAGCCCGTAGTGTTTCGTCATGGATTCAGTGCTAGAAACAGCACTCTATGCAGCGAGCCTAACTGCAATCGGTCCGCACCTGGGACGCCATATTGCAAACAAGATCCCTTGCTACGATTTACAAACTTAAATTTACTACTAAAAATTTGAATGTTTCGTCCTCAGTTATCGGCGGTGGGTACGCCAGCGCCTTTTCCAGACACCCTTCGTCGTACTTTACCATTTTTGGAACTCGTGGAGTTTGGAATAAGTAACATTGGATTAAATCCTCATATTTTAGCCTCAAGAATTTACACTAGTGTTTTATTCAGACCTTTCAGAGATAATCCGTATTTTAACAGAACAACTACAAAATCACTCTATTATTTTTGTTTTTGCATTTTTTGCTTTATGGAAAATTTACCATTTTTCTGTACTCAATTTAAACGGTTTTATTACACTACTAAATGATCATATTGAGGCTCGAACCAAGAAAGCCATATGCGCTTTCTGGGTTTGTAAACGAGCCTTTGGGTGTATATGGGGACTGACCCTAAAGTGCTATTTTGGATATACACTATGGTGATCCGCCCCATGACAACGTACGCCGCTATTGTATGGTGGCGTAGTACAACAAAGCGCAAACACATTCTTCAACTTGACAAAGTTCAGAAAATGGCTTGTGTGGAAATATTGAGTGCGATGAGGACTGCTCCCACCAGGGCTCTGGAAGTCCTGATGAACCTGCCCCCTCTTCACTTAGACATAGAGAACGAGGCCCTGAGGGCTGTTTATCGTCTCAATTGCCTGGAACATCTTGGAATTGAAACAGGCGGTGACTCAAGTGTCTGGGAAAGCGTGGTGGAGAGGTGTCCATCACTCCCCATGCGGACAGACTACACGACGCCGTTTTTAATACCCAACCTCTCCCTGGAGATACTTATGCCAAGTGGAGAGGATTGGGAGGGAGAACAAAATCTTCCGATAAATGGATTCTGATCTCGACAAGATGGAAGAACTAGAGCCGGAGTATTCGGCAAGACCACAGGAGTCAGAGAGTACTACGCTCTCAGACAATATCAGGAAATATCTATCTAATTCATTTTCCCTTCAATATTGGTTGCGAATATTTACCATGTTCTGTTTTAGTTCCGCCAATGATCTGGATACAGAACCAACTCGTTGGATCAATGGAAGGACAGCAGATCACACTGGAATGCCACTCAGAAGCATATCCAAAATCAATAAATTATTGGACTAAAAATGATGGGAACATCATTTCACAAGGTACTTATATAGACAATAATTATATATAATTAATCGTAATATCCAATAAGAGTTACTACAACTTGTCCACTCAGGTTAATAGATGTTTTCTACTACCTCTTTGGAATGCACTTATCTTCGAAAAAGGGAAATAATACTTTTAATTTCCAGGAAAGAAAATTATTTTTGTCTTAAAATATCAATGAAACGAAAAAAATATATATTTTCTTTAGCATATTTATTATTCAATTTATCAAAACATTTCAATAATTCCTACCGTTCAGTAACAATGTAAATTCAAATATGAGTATCTTACTTCTGAGTACATTTCATGTTTTCGTAATATCTAATATTTGCCAGGACAACAAAATCATAAAAGTTTGCTGAAACAATACCGATTTGTCTTTCCTGGCAAATATTCGCTCTCGAAGGTTAGCACGCGCTTTCCCATTTTCTTATTTGTACAAAGGATTTTAGTTGTTTTGACAATTATTCACAGTCTGGGTCTCATATTGTTTGCTGAATAATTTCTACCTCCAAAGCAAACTAGTTATTGGTCCAACACCTGCATTACTAGAGCTCGTTAAGTAAATTATAGACATATCTGTTAAAGTTTCTATTCATTTAAACTTTACATCATTAGTTAGATTGGAACTATTACAAAAAAATCTTCTTACAGATCCGTTTATGAAATAGGATATACTTATTTTTAATAATCGCTTCCATTCAGTAAATTGTGACAGAATTTGATCATAAACTCCTGTAAATGATATATTGTGGTAGCGTTAACCATTTTATCTACAATCAATTTTTCTGCTTCATATTAATTTGTAGCTATTTTGATAACCTATAATTAAGTTTTACGGTAATAAAGACACTCTGGAAGCTTTAGTTCCAAACAACTACGGTTATTTAAGCTTACCAACCATAACTCAGAATTTCAGGACTCAGACAAGGCTGCTAATTAGCTGGTCAGAAGATATCTCTTGTTTTGTACCTCTCGCAACAGCGCGCCCACAAGTTAATTCGCGTGAAGATTTTTAATTAAATTAAATAAAACAAGTTTCCCAAAATACTTAATCTCTTAACAAAAATAAATAGAGAAACGAATAAATTACAAAGAGAAACTTAACCTAAGAACAAATACCAATTATGAGGAAAATAACGTATTGCTCTTATGGCCGTTATTTTAACCAAAAACGTAAAACCCCATTTTGAAAAAAAAACACTTATAAATAGCTTAATAAACATTAAACAGAAAAAAGAATACAACGCAAAAAAATACAGCTATTTATATTTCTTAACCAAATGGTATTAAAAATCGTGAAATGCTCAACTAAGATAACACACAATATTCCTTTAACTTCCCAAATTTAAAGAAAAACCATTCAAACAAAGAAAACCTTCAATCCCGACAAATTTACGTTATTTACTACGACACTGGTTATAAAGAGTGTTACCAACCACAGTACACGACTTCCAGATTATAACTGAACTTTAGTACTTCTTGAAGGGCCTGGCTTGGACGCTCTGCACCCCGCGGGTACGCATTTCACCCCCATGTGTCCCTGTAACTGTAAATTTCTGTAAATTCCATTCCCTAATAGTTCGAAGATTTGGGTCTTTTCTTATTGAGGGCGTTAGCTTTTCTATACCGGATACTTTATTCCCGATTTGGCCTCTGAGCGTCTTAATCTTAATTTTATATAAACACAGTTAATAAAACTATTCTATTTCTTTCTATAACTAAAGGAATAAGATATAACTTCTGTGAAAAAACCTGAGTGCCCTTTTATTCCTATTGCTGGTATTTAAATCATTCTTTCACGCGATCAGGAAAAACAGTCGCTATATTAATTCCTTCCACAAATCAAACGTTATATTACAGTATAACGAGTTCATTTGATTATTCTTTTGTGTCCTAATAATGGGAAAATCGTTCAAGATTTTAATACATTTTAACGGTTTTTCATATACCATATAATAAAAACAGCTACCCTTTTCACGTCGGTTTTATTTACATAACCAGGGTTGGATTAGCTCGATAGATTTATAGGCAAATCTCGTCTTCATAAATTGACTGAGTTTATGTATTTTTAAGAAAACATTTAAAGGACAAAGTTAAGTTCGATAACTTATTTTTCTTTAGACTTTCTTGGACAGTGATAAAAAATGTATACTACCCTGCTCCCACGGGAAATCTATTCATAGAGTGATTATTTAATTATTCATTTTAACAGAATATAGTTCACATTTAACAGTGTAAAATAATTAATATTTGTTCCATTACAAAATTATGTTTAAACAGTAAGCCTTTTATGTCAATGCCATTCTCATTTTTTGATCAAAAATCTTCTGACCAAAGACCTTAAATTTATTCTAAAATTATAGCGTATAATCTTGACCTATGACTAATTTTTCTGAACTTGGTCACAGTTCACCCATGATACTTGTTCATGAACCCAAAAACATCATATTAGGTTGAGAACTACAGCCCTATATTTTTAATAAATCATCTTCGACAAATACTGGGAAGAATAACAACCTTTCATCTAATGGGGTTCGTAGAGAAAAACATCCTTAGTGGGCTTTATTGTGGATCTACATGAGAACTTTATTTCAAAAATTCGTTTACTAGCAGGGTATTTGGACTTCTCATGTCCATTTGACATCCAGACACAATATTTAAAAAAGATTTATTAACGGAGCATCCTGTATCAACTTCCAAACTATATCTTGAATTTCTGTGTAAACCGCACTTTTCAGGTCCGATTAGGACATGTATTTAGTCCTAGCCTGTTTATAATTGCTATACACATTTTCAAACTTTACATATCCCCACTAATACTAATTAGTTTTTACTTTTTTGGGTTTCTGTCATATTATTACTTCATAAAAAATTAACACATGTTTTTTTCTGACGTTTCGGTTTATTTTATTGATTAAACCATCTTCAGAGAATTACTGTAAATATGAAAAGGAATATGTAAATTTATGTTATATAAACTGAAAATTTTACTTCCTTACCTAATGTTAACAGGTGGTTCACTTGAATAACTTACATTTAACTATTTTATTACTTTAATACAATATAATTAAAAACTTCTTTTTTAGTATAAATATAAATATAGAAAACTATTATTTTTTGAATGCATTTTTTTCCCATCTGGTTTGTTTTGCTTTTGACACAGTACGACCAAAGAGTTTGAAAGTTTCTGGATCATCTGCAGAAACTTTCAAACCCTTTGGTAGTACCTTTGTTTTTGATTGACCTCAAATAAAAAATCAAGTACTGTTAGGTCCAGGGAGCGAGGTGGCCAAAGATGTGGTTTATTCTTGGCTATCTGTTGAGCATAAAACAAGTTTTGCAGATGATTGTTAACTAAATGACTTTTATGTGGATGCACCCCATCATGTTGATAAAATGGATTTCTGTGATCAGCCAGCGGCAAGTTATCCAAATAGTCCACTTCCAAATTTCTCAAGATGTCAAAGTAGCAGTCACCTATAAGTTAAATAACGTATTTTGTATCTATAAATCTTCAAAAATGGCTAACTTACCATTCAGATTATCTTGGTAGAATTCTAGGGCGACGACGCCGTCATTTCTAGTAGCACAAATACTCGTTAAACTGCCAAGAATCTTGAAAATTTAATTCTCTAAATAGATGTACGTTTGAGTCGCTCCAATAGTGGAAATTGCATCAATTAAACAATCCATTTTTGTGAATTTGGCTTCGTCCGACTAAATAATATAATTAAAGAAACCAGAATTTTCTTGTAACCGAAGTAAAATAAATTGACATAATTCTTCTCTTCGTGGAAGATCAGTGCCTTTTAAATGTTGTACTATGGAATATATAGAGGAATGAAAATTGTATTTCTATAAAATCCTTAAAACTGATGTTTAAGATAATCCAGACTCTAATGCTACTTGCATTAGATATTGTCGGATATGCGGCGAAATATCCTGAAATTGTAATTTCAATATTTTCATTATTAACAACTGGTTTATTTCTATTTCTTTTTGCTTTTATGGATCCAAAGTTCTTGAAGTTTTCTATAATTCTTTTGACAGTTGATGGTATTGGTTTCTGTTTCTGCGGACATCGAATCGCGAATGTATCGCATGTTCTTGAAATAACTCAATCACATTCTCCATAAATAATAAATAAGTTTAAATAATCTTCGTGCATGTAATTTAATCGCCCCTGCACGATTATTATTAATGAATGTCAAGTGGCAATAAATACTGACAATTCTATAGGGCTCGATTGTTTTATTTTCGCCACGCCTCGCCGTCATGGCCAACTAATAACAAAATTTAAAAGCTGTATAGCATTTTTATAATAGAAAAATGTTGAATTCCCAATATTTTTGGAATAAACACCCTTATATAAATTTACCCTTATTTTTAATGCTTAATATGATAAAATTATAAAAATAGGTTCCTTCTACTTGAAAAAATTGACTTTTGACGATTTTTTAATAAATATAATTGTTATTCTTCTTTTTTGACCACTCTGTTTTAATAATTTTCAAAATATCAAAAAAAATACTACTAACGTCGATCTTCGTCTACAAAAAAAACTAACCCAAAATTAAATAATAAAGACTTTCTTATAGGAAAAATTTATAGTTATGTTTGTTCCCCAAACGTCATTTTTGACATAAAAATTTAAATATGTCCAAAACGGTGAGACTTAAGTATGGAATATTATACATAAAATATGTCTAGAATTTTATGTATAAATCAAAAATGAAATAATATATAGGGTGTTCTAGTTAAAATAAGCAAGTTGACATCTACTTCTAGTATAACCGAAGTGCCGCCATCCTGAAAATATTTTAGCCGGCTGACTCCCATGTACGTTAGTATACTCTCAAATATTCAGATTCCTCCTAAATATACTTTCCCATAATCGGTGGATAAAGTTCCTGGAGAATCACCCTGTATACTACCATGCCATCAGCTCCCTTGATTCTTCTTGCATATTGATTTAGAGAATTGGGTTTTACCATTTCTCCTAACAACTTCATTGTTTACTAAAAAAATAATAATTTCCATACGATAACAATCTACACATATCAAATACCCTTCTTCCGATTCTATAACAGTCAGATAATGATCTTTAATAGTAATCTAAACTACAAGAAACATATTCAACGTACTAAAGATAAATGCCTAAAAGACAGTATTTTCCTCAAAATTGTTCAGTACATCATCCAGTTATATATTTAAAATCAGTAATTAGAAGCAAGTAATTACTTTATTTAGGTTAGCTTGGAACTCAAATCTAATCAAACTCAATCCTACATTGGATGACTGCTTCTGCATGGCATTACGTGCATTTCGAACTAACCGTATCTCAAGCCTGCACTGCCTATCTCTCATAGGTTCACTTCAATATGTAAGGAGAAAGTTATTCTCTTAAAACACTTTTTAAACCAGTGGTCTAAACCATATCACTCTTTAAACGATAAACATCTTCATCTTACAAGTCTTCCCTAGTAATATATAAACTTCAAACAATTTTTCCTCTATATATCCCTTCTTCTCTATTTTCAAAAACATAATCTTATATTTTCAATTATACATCAACTTGTCCGCGACCTTTTCCACCTTGGATTGAACATCGTATATTTAATTTCGGTATGGGTAAATTTGCCAAACAATTCACACATCTTAATGTCCTTTATAATCACTTAGAAATTGTCCACATAAGGCGAAATATGCGCCAAAGTTCTAGCGCTTATACATGCAAACGTTCAGTCCACCTTGTGTGTTAAGCCGCATCCACATTAGTAAAAATTTACGTTGTGTGTGGCATGCGGTAAAAATTTGTACACGAGTCCACATTTGAGGAAACACCACGATTTTTTTAAATACGAGGTTTGTCCCAAAAGTATCGAGCCTACCTTCATATCTCCGCATTGGTGTTATTCTATATCATCCGGTGAGTGACATCCTTCAAAGTAGTCCCTATTTAATTGAAAAACACGTTCCCAGCGATGTTTCCACTTCCTAAAGCCGTCCTGGAAGTTAATTTTCGGAATTGCCTTCAGTGCATTCGTCGCATTAGTTTCAACCGTCTTTTTGTCATCGAACCGGTGTCCTTTGAGCGGAATTTTTAATCTGGGAAAGAGCCAAAAGTCACAGGAAGCTACGTCGCGACTGTATGAAGGCTGGCGAAACTGTACGACTTGGTGCATTGTTAAATATTGCTGCACAAGGTTCGATGAATGGGCTGGCGCATTGTGGTGGTGAAGCAGCCAATCACCGCTTGTCCCATGCTGTGGCCGTTTTCTTCTAGCTGCGTCACGCAATCTTTTCAATACTTCAACATAGTATTCTTTAGTGATCGTGTGATCTCTCGGAGCATATTAATGGTGCACAACACCTTCATAATCAAAGAAAACAGTTAACATTGTCTTCCCTTTGCTCCGACTATAACGTGCTTTTTTTGATCTTGGCGATTCAGAATGCTCCCACTGTGAAGACTGCCGCTTTGTTCCTCTAAATGCCTTATTCACCATATTAATTATTTCCGAGCAAGTTTTTCTAAGATTAAAGCAAAACTTGATGTAAATTCGTTGATCTAATTTTTCCGTCATTTTTTACAATAACAAAATGTGACGAACGAAAAAAAGACACCTTAAACAAACGCACACCGTTCACGAACTAACACGTCCAGTCGGTAACTGCGCACACCAATGAGTTCGTGAAGACTTACTGGTGACGCCCATGCCCCACAGAGGTCGCTCGGAAGTTTTGACCTGGAGATATGAATGTAGGCTCGATACTTTTGGGACAAACCTCGTATATGGGATAAGTCCCTTCACATTTCTTTCTTGATATTTACATTTTTTTTTGGAGGTTACCCACCATTAAACTTTCTAAAATTGTCGATTAACTTAAATATATAATTTTTTAGTTTAATTTGTTTGAAAAATATTATTAAAAAATAAAAGGTGTGCCCCAGGTGCAAAAACCAAAACAAATAGCACTGAAAATTCCAAAGCTAACATGGAAAATATCTGCAAAATATATTCCGAACTTACGTAAGTTAATTAGCAAGCTTCTTGCGTTTCAAGTTTGAAGTAAACATCAGACATAATATGTTGTCTAGTTTGGAATTTAAGATATTTATATAACCAAGTTATATTTAGTTTGCTTACTAAAAATTAAGAATGTTTGCGAATGCTAAAGTAAATAAAATTAATTAAAGTTGTTACTGTGCCTATAATTACTTAATATACAACAATTTGTACATGCCTTGAAGTTGATTTTGTCACCATCATATTTCGACTCCCATGTTATTTCTTCTGTGCTTCTAATTTTAATCGTTCTGTCTTAAGACATGACATTTTTGTTCCTTTCTAGAATAGAATTTTAAAGGCTACTAAAATAACTGTTTAGTTTTTGTAACTAAGTAGTTGTATTTAAATCAAGAAATAGGATATATATATATATATATATATATATATATATATATATATATATATATATATATTTTCTTGATTCTTGAACCATAGATTATATCATTTTTCTTAATTTTGTATTTTCTTGGGTTTAGGTTCTATAATTAATAAAACACAAAACTCTTGGAGAATTTCATTTATTTTATTTTGTGGTACGGCTGCTATGCAATCATCGACAAAACGTTTGAAAAATATATTGAAATTTAATTTTTCTAAGACTTTTTCCTCTAAATATTCCATTACTAGCTGAGCAATGGTAGATGAAATTGGTGATCTCATAGCACATCCATCGACTTGTTTGTAAAAGGTATTTTCGTACTGATGTTATATCTTTGTATACAAACATACCAAATCAACTTGTCCACACTATTTTAGCAGAAAAATGGGAAATTTTAAAAAAACATACAACGCTATCAAAAAATAATTTTATGGATGCTGTTGACCTCGTTCTAAATACAAATTATTTTCAGTACGAAAATACCTTTTACAAACAACTCGATGAATGTACTATGGGATCACCAATTTCATCTACCATTGCTCAGCTAGTAATGGAATATTTAGAGGAAAAAGTCTTAGGAAAATTAAATTTTAATATAATATTTTTCAAACGTTTTGCGATGATTGCATAGCAGCCGTACCACAAAATAAAATAAATGAAATTCTCCAAGAGTTTAACAGTTTCAACGAAAAATTACAGTTCACGTCCGAAACAGAGAATAATAATAAAATAAATTTTCTAGATATGACACTTATACGCAGAAAAAAACAAAATTTTAACTGAATGGTACACCAAACCAACTTGGTCAGGTAGATATCTAAACTATTTCTCTAATCATTCAAAAACTCAAAAAAATAGCGTTATAATCGGTCTATCTGATCGTGCTATCTCCCTAACATCTCCAGAATTCCGACCAAAAGTACTTCAAAAAGTAAAAGAGACACTAATAAATAATAATTTCAACGCAAAGACTATCACCAAAATAATTGATAAACGAACATATAAGTTTTATAGCAACGTAAAAACAAAAAACATAGAACATAAACAGCAGAAATATGTGGCATTACCTTACACTAGTGAGCTGTCAGAAAAAATAAAATACATTTTAAAAAAGCATGATATTATCGTATGCCACAGGTCACATAATAAATTAAATACATTATTCACAAATTTAAAAAGTAAAACTCCTCTAATGAATAAATCAAATATAATATATTCGATCCCTTGCACAAATTGTCCCAAAAAATATATAGGCATGACGAGCCAATTACTGAAGAACAGATTAAATGGCCATAAATATACAAAAAACGCCTCAACAGCGTTAAACAAACACACACAGGACGAAAAACACACTTTTGGTTATAACAGTACCATTATAAAAAACAAAGATATGAATTACCAAAAATTACAGATAAAGGAAATGATTGAAATTAAAAAAAGATAAAAACACTGTTAACGACAGAACAGATATGGGAAATTTGAGCCACATTTACGCAAACCTAATTTAAACAAAACTATTAAGTATTCGATCCGGTCAAATAAGAATCAAAAATGGAATATCCTCTGAAACATAAAACCAAACATATACCTTATTTGTTTTTTTATACATTGTAAAATATAAAAAATATTTTAAAAAAATAAAACACGTATCCTCAGTAAACGATGAAAATTTAAAGTTTATTTAGAAACAGAACAGCAAAATGTCAAGGTATGTACTGGTAAAATTAAATATTTTTAAAATGTTTTAAAGTTTTTGACTACTGTTTTTAAGTGTCTTGTTTGTTTTCCAAAATGGTAAAATATGTTTTTTATTTGATGTATTTTAATTATATATTTTTTTAGGAAAAAATTTTGAAAATGCCTTGAATAAAGGGCGAAACGTCAATCGTTTTGTGTTTTATTGATTATAAAACCTAAACCCAAGAAAATACAAAATTAAGAAAAATGATATATATATATATATATATATATATATATATATATATATATATATATATATACATATATATATATATATATATATATATATATATATATATATATATATACACTTTACCACAAGAGCAAGGTATTTTGTAAACGTCTTCTGTTTGAAATAGAATTGCGTTCCTTAGAGACTTCAGACATTGTTCAACTTTCTTACATGTGTTGAAAATTGTCCGTATGTCTGATTTTCGCAGCAATCTGGCGATCTTGTCGATGGTTCCGTGTATGTAAGGTAAGACAACACTGTCCATAGGAGGTACATTTATGACATTTAGTTAAGGGGTGGGGTTCTTATATTTATCAAAAGAACGTCTTATATCATCAGCACAATATCCGTTGCCTCTCAGAGCCTAGTCAGTTTTTCTGTTTCTGATTTCAGTGACTGTTCGTCACATATTGAAAGCGCTCTATGTACCAAAGAGTTTATGACGAATTGTTTTTGAGAAAGATGATGGTGTGACGTTGTACAAGTACATCAAGAAAGGGAAGGGCACCATTTGATTCAGTTTTCATAATGCATTATATGCTAAGGTGTTGTTCATTTAGATGATCCGGGAAATTATAGAAGTTATCTGCGCCATGCGGCCAAACTACGAACGTATTATCTACATATCTGCACCAAAATTCAGGTTTTCAAAGAGTAGAAAACAAGGCTTTTTTTTCAAAAGCTTCCATGAACATGTTAGCTACCACAGGTGACCCGAAGTCTGCTCGTGGGAAATTCCTTGAAAAGTCAAATAAGTTGAAATCAGACATGCTTTAATTAATCCTAGTAGGGTGGAGTTCATGTTGTTGTTCGCAATATGTCCGATATTATGGAAATTGAATCAACTATAGGAACATTTGTGTACACGGATTGGTTTTTAATCTTTGGACAGTGTTCAGCGTTTTTAACAAAGGATTCGGTTTTTCCTGTACAGGGATGTAAAAGTTTGGACAGGTATAAATACCGAGCTGTTGCTCCTCGATAGTCATTCTGTGTTCTAATCTCGTGGAGTAGAGATCGCTGAAGATGCTTTGTGCAATCCTAGGCGAAACGTCGGATAATAATTCTAATTTGACACGGTCTAAATCCAAGAACCATGATTTTCATTATAATATTATATCGCAATTGTTTAAATATTCGGCTATTGTTATTTGTACATTTATTTGATATATCACAGGAATAAAAATATGCTATTTATTTGATCCCCAAACAGTGGCGTAACTAAGAGTATGTGCGCCCCCCGCAGATTTTTGGATGCGCCAAGTAAACTCAAAATAGTATATTGTACTTTTCAATCCTGATTCTCGGTTAGAAATGTGGTAAATGCATTACGGGCGTTTATAAATGTTCTTATCAATGTCTGTCTTGGGTTTCGTTTGCCAATCTTTGAAATGATCTAGTTGCCATTTTGGTCATCTGGTATGCCCATCGATTTCCACCTTTCCTTCTATATATATATATATATATATATATATATATATATATATATATATATATATATATATATATATATATATGTATATATATATATATATATATATATATATATATATATATATATATATATATATATATATATGTATATATATATATATATATATATATATATAAATATGTATATATATATATATATATATATATATATATATATATAAGAGACATGTGCTTAATGCTGATCTTGGAGAGCACTTTACATACGTTAGTTCCATGTTTGGTGCATGTTATAAGGTGTAATTTATGTTAGCCGTATATCTATATCGCATCAACTTTTTCCTCTCTTTAGATCTTAGTATCTAGGACTCAGAAGCATAAGTTAATATTAGAGAAACAGGACCGTTTATTAGGCGTCTTTTAAGTTGGATCGATATATATTTATTTTGCTTGTCATTGCTACTTTTGCTAGATTACATCTCCGGTTCACTTCATTACATTATTCCAAAAACATATACCACGGGGTTTTGTTGACATGACTAAAGCATTTGACAGAATCAAAATATTAGATATCATGAAAATATTAGAACAAAATATAGTGATTGAGGATGGAGAAAAATTATTATAAAAAATATGAATGTTCACTGCACGAGAACGATTAAAGTCAACAACGGACTCAGCAAAGCATTACCTGTAAGCACTGGTATTAGATAAGGTAATCCGCCGATACTGTTTCTGTTCAACTTGATTATGGTGTTATTTAAAGATCATATAGATTTGAAAATACATTATTTAATGTCATATATTATGCAGATTATGTCGAACTGATCGCATTCTGAGGATAATTTACAAAAACTCATACGTCGCTACAATCAGACAATAGAAAAACTGAAGATGATCATCAATACACAAAACAAAGCATACGGTAATACTAAAACAGCCAATGCGATGTAAATTGGAACTAAAGAACACATATATGAAACAAATAATGATCTTTAACTACCTCGGTATTGAAATCACAATGTTAACTTAGAAACAGGAGTACGAAACCAAGCAGTAGAAACGGAAAGACCTCTTGCTTGAAAAATATAATATGGAGTAATCAATAAATGAGTATAGATAGGAAGACAAAAGTATGTAAGACCATCGTTCTATCGACCATGCAACATGGCGTGGGAACTACAGCAAAAAAAAATTCAATGAAGAAAAAAACTGAACGATAATTGGAGAAACCTTAACAGTTAAGATAGGAATATGTACAAACAAGAAAAAAATTTTGAATAAAAACATAGGACAAATGAACGACAACAGACCGACAAAGAAACTAAAGCAAACAAAGCACTCAAAAACTTCCAGAACAACCACCACGGCGCTGAAGAGAGATATATCAACTTCAGAAGAAGTATAAAATTGATCCAAAACTGGAACAGTCCTATCCAAGTGAAAGAAGAAGATGCAAAACTACGCACTTTCTTTAAGACTACCATAATTGGCAACTGGCCGATAGTCAATAAAGCATATATAGAGTGAATTATTGTATTATCTGGTCTTTCGTATTATCTGATGGATAATTAGCGTGTTTGTAAAATTTCTAATGTGATGTGGTCTGATCTAAAGCTTTATTTTATTTCAGTTTATCCATGGCAATTATAGTTTTATCTCTGATAATACTTGTTTTTTCTTGACCCATATTTGCCATAACCTGATTATCTCGATTTACAGTTTCATTGCACAAATTCTGGCAGTTCCTTCTCCAAACTTTTGTAATTTCTATTAGATCAGTTGTGCTAGTGTCATTTGCATTGTCTTCTGGCCACCTTTTTAGTTTAAATAATCCATAGTAATTATTTCTATTTCATACAATAAGTATAAGGACATCTTTAAGTAATAGCATGCAATAATGAAACACCGTGTATACATATTAATATTGCATTGGTAAGCTGTGTCATTAATATGATGCAAATTAGTTTAAGGTCTATAAATTTTCCGCTTCCTATCTACATTAGGTATATGGAGGCACTTAAGTTTAACAAGTAATTTGCGATCTACTTTAGAATATTCAGATGCATATTTGATTCCTCACATCATCCAATCGCGAAATAAATTTATACAAGTCAGAAGGTAAGAGGGTGAAATGAGGTTAAAACTTCCAGCTATAAATTTTATAGAAATACAAGCTCGAATACGAAGATGTTCGAGGCAGATCTGAGCTACGGACTGCCTCTTTACTTTACAAGAAATAAAATTATTACGTTATTTTTAGTGACATGCAAAGAATATTCAGATGATAAAGAAAATCCTTTGTGAATGAATTTTCTAATGCTGAATATTTTTTTGTTAATACCAGAAGTTATACGTGACCTTTATTCATAACCCATTCTGGTAATTTAATAACATATTAAGTTTAATTTCCAAAGTGATAACATACTTTCAAACTATTGCCACGTTAGCTGGACTTACAAAAAATACATTTAAGAATCAAGATAGTAATAATGCCAAAGTTACTGATAAATTACTATAGGCTTCTTTGGCAAACAATCATCCATCCCACAAGAACTTGTCAGTAATTTCACCGGTGAAACGTTCAGTTTTAAGCGGGTATATATATATATATATATATATATATATATATATATATATATATATATATATATATATATATATATATACAGGTATATATATATATATATATATATATATATATATATATATATATATATATATATATATATATATATATATATATATACAGTGCTTTCATTTCAAAACGAACCATCCTTAATAACTTTCTTAAATAGAAAAATTTAAAAAAAAGAAAAAAACACGTCAATTTAGATATACAGGGGGAAGTTTAATTTTGCACTTGTTAAAAGTCTGTCAATCACCTCCTCACCTCCAGCTAACCTCACTTTGATATGTCAAATGGGAACCCCCATCTTGTGACACATCATTGTAAGCAGCATAAAATTGTCTATCCAACCGTATAAAAAAAATTAAATCGGTTGACGTACAAGCGAATAGTGTGCAAAAATGTCTTGTAATAATGCATAATATATCGGCCTCGAACTTTGGTATGTCAAATGATTACCCTATAGTGTGATACATCATTTTAAAGGACGTACGATCTGCTATCCAACGATGTCAAAAAAAATTAAGTTAATAGACGTTATAGGCAATTAGGATGCAAAAATGTGTGTTAAATATAAGCAGTTTATTCAGTTTTATTCAGTTGAAGAAAATTATTTTATTAAATGTTCAAAATGTGCGCCGTTATTAGCGAGACAATAAAAAAGCCTATTTTGAAATTCCCCACGAACATTGGCAAGGGTTTCTCTGCTAATTCCTCTACATTCCCGAACAATTCGATCTTTTAAATCGTCAATATTTTCAGGTGGGGTTTTATAAACCTTGCTTTTTAAATACCCCCAAAGAAAAAAGTCTAGAGGGGTTAGATCTGGAGACCGTGCTGGCCATTCAATTGCACCACGTCTGCCAATCCACGTCCCTGGAAAATGTTCATCAAGCCACTCTCGAATGGCCAAAGCGTAGTGCGGGGGAGCTCCATCTTGCTGGAAATGCAAATTATTTTCATTTAGTACCATAACAGCATTTTCATCCACTTGATTTTCTAAAGATTGCACAATGGCAGGGTATATTGTGTTTTCTAAAAGGTTTAAATAAATTTGCCCAGTTAAATTATCTTCCAAAAAAAATGGCCCGATGATTTCATTGCCATAAATTCCTGCCCACACGTTAATTTTTTCGGGATATTGAGTATGCCCTTCTCGGAAAAGGTGCGGATTTTCATTATCTCAGTATCTGCAGTTATGTCTGTTAACCAGTCCATTTAGAAAAAAAGTTGATTCATCACTAAAGCAGATATTCTTAGGTAAATGGGGGTCCTCGTCAATTCGTTGGCACATTAATTCGCAAAATTGAATTCTCCTATCAAAATCGTCTTCTCCGAGTTCTTGAAGAATTTGAATTTTGTAGGGAAAAAACTTATTTTGTTTTAAAACTTTATGCACAGAGCCAGCAGAAATGTTGGTTAAATCTGCGACCTTTGAGATGGATAAAGTTGGATCTATTGCAAACTGTCCTAGTACCTCGATTTGGCATGCTTCATCTACAACCCTTTTCTCAATATATTTTTTATTACAAACGGATCCCGTTTCTTCAAACTTTCGTACCAATTCGAGTACATATTTATGGCCCACGTTTTTGTCTTGATGCCTCTCGTTAAATAATCTGGCGGTTCTACGAGCGCACCGATCTTCAGCTCAATAGAGAAAAATTATTTCTATTCTTTCGGCTAGCGTATACACCATTTATATTCACGTTTCAACTAGGCGTCACAATGACAATTTTAACAATAATAAACAACTGGTGTTTAAAGATCTTAAAAATTTTATTTATTGCAGTGATTTTTTGTACCTATCAGGTACCGCCAAAAATATCATTGAAATAAATACACTAGATTGATTAGACTGCAATGAATTTTGCGATGAATTTTAAAACAGGCTTAGTTTTTTTCTCGCAAATATTTTAACTGTTTATTATTTTAAAAAAATATTTATTTTAAATTTAAAATAATATTTTACTCTATGAAGTAGCCATTTGACATAATAAAGTTTAATGTGATAAGGTGTCTATTATTACCACACATCTTTTCTTACTATTCGCTTGTACATCAACAGATTTTGTTTTTTTTTTATTGGCTAAATAGGAGATAGTATGCCCTTTAAAATGATGTATCACACTATAGGGTAATCATTTGACATACTAAAGTTCGAGGCCGATATATTATGCATTATTACAAGATATTTTTGCACACTGCTCGCTTGTACGTCAACCGATTTAATTTTTTTTATACGGTTGGATAGACAATTTTATGCTGCTTACAATGATGTGTCACAAGGTGAGGGTTCCCATTTGACATATCAAAGTGAGGTAAGCTGGAGGTGAGGAGGTGATTGACAGACTTTTAATAAATGCAAAATTAAACTTCCCCCTGTATATCTAAATTGATGTGTTTTTCTTTTTTTTAAATTTTTCTATTTAACAAAGTTATTAAGGATGGTTCGTTTTGAAATGAAGGCACTGTATATATATATATATATATATATATATATATATATATATATATATATATATATATATATATATATATATAAATAAGTAGATAAGTTTTTGTCCGTGTAATTTAAAATAAAATAGAATAAAATATTGGCGAAGCGGACGTGAAAATTTGTCAATCTACATGATTCTCGTGTTAAAAAGTGGGGAGCACTCTAAAATATGGAAAAACTCCGGGTCCGACAGATGGCGACAGCGCTGTTTCGTCCTAATGTGGGATTCGTCAGGCCACCGCATTCGGTACAAACCATCATCTCGCCTTTGCATCCTATAAAGCTGAGTTTAAAATCAAAAAACAGTAAACAAGACGACAAAGGCGACATCTCGATGGTCCACTTGATAATACAAGAACCACACAGATTAACAAAGTTTGTAAAAGAACCGCCATATGGTGGCGCGACGGTGAATTAAAACAGAAATATGTAAAATCGAGTACACGAAACGCGCTGCCCAAAGGATAGGGGTCGCATTTTTCGGTACTGGCAAGCAAGCCTACTGCTCATATATTTTATTCTATTTTACTTTAAATTACACGGACAAAAACTTATCTACTTATTTATTTACTTGTTTGGCTTTGAAACACGCTAAACGATGCTCTCATGGTGGGATCGTTTGATACGACACGTGGCTTTGGCTGCTAAAATGAGCAGTAGGCTTGCTTGCCAGTACCGAAAAATGCGACCCCTATCTTTTGAGCAGCGCGTTTCGTGTACTCGATTTTACATATTTCTGTTTTAATTCACCGTCGCGCCACCATATGGCGGTTCTTTTACAAACTTTGTTAATCTGTGTGGTTCTTGTATTATCAAGTGGACCATCGAGATGTCGCCTTTGTCGTCTTGTTTGCTGTTTTTTGATTTTAAATTCAGCTTTATATATATATATATATATATATATATATATATATATATATTTTCTTTAATTTCTAGGATATACATTTCTAATTTATCAATTTAATTAAAGGATATTTAACATTTCGCCTATCTTGGTCGAGTTTTTCAAAAATTTTTATTTTTATTTATTAAACAAGCATGGTTCAAAAACCTACAAAGTGAGAATGGCTTCAGTTAATATCATTTTAAAATAATAAAACTAATCAACATCACAAATGACAAAACGCAGTGTATGTATAAATAAAATTACACTTTACTTCAAAATCTCCATAAATTTAAATTTATGTCTCTCGAGACTTCAGGTTTGATCACTTCCTGCTATTGCAGGGATAAAAAAAATCTGAGGAGTTTGCAACAATATGTAGCGGGTGTGGAATAGTTCTAGTATGTTATACCGAGATAAATATTAGGTTTTGAGAGTTGTTTTAAAATATTTTTAACGCATTAAACTAAGGTAAATTTGGCTTACATTGCTGATGTATTGTTTGTCATTGACAACTGTTTTTCACTTTTTATTTAAATAATTTCCTTCGCTAGAAGTTTGTGATAGTTTTTATCTTGTGGTAAAATTTTAGTATTCACAAAATCAAATTCATGCTTTAGACTACTTGCATGTTTGTGTGTGTTGTAAACGCGTTTTTTATATATTGGCGTCCACTTAATCTATTATCTAGGTATTGGGTGGTCATCTCTATATATTTTTTTGGCTAATTCATTCTTAGTATGGAATAAATTACATCCGATCTATTTTCAGAAGGTACTTTACTTTTTAAACGTATGAAGAATGAGGACCGACAGTTTTTGAGCTTAATGAAATACAATATTTTAATGTTTTTTTTTAAATATATTTGATTTATTCAGATAAGTCACGCAAGTCAACGTAAGGCATTGCGACATTTTTGGTAATTGTATTAGTTTTCAGAAAAATGTGGGGGAAGATAACTATGATAGGTAGAACGTTAAATAGCCTTAAAATTTAGAAATCTGTACGGTTAGAATAAATGACGTTTCAAAGTTGGTCTGCTTTGCAATTTGAGGCGTATTATATGTATTTGAAATTAAATGTCAGAACTCTAATAAATATAAAGATTTTAATGTTTTTTTGAAAGTTATGATTTCATATAGAGTGTATACTAATTTTAAGAAAGAATTATTCACCAAATTTTAATATGTTTCTTGCGAATAGGAATCCAAATACAAATTTTTTAAAATATGTTAATTTTAATAAATGCTAATATTCCTAAGATTTTTTAAATAAATTAACATTTTGAATGCGATATAGTTTCTAAGCCGAAGGTTTACTGTACATTTAATCAAAAATTTGTTTTAGGAACTAAATATGAACCAATTCTGGTAGACAACACATACAAGGTCTATATGAAACTGACAATTAAAAGTGTTAGTGTTAATGATTATGGATCCTACAAGTGCGTTGCTAAAAACTCTTTGGGAGAAACCGATGGAACAATTAAACTTTATCGTAAGTATACATACATTTTTGTCGAGTTAGAATAGCCATTGTTTACCTATATTGTTAGACCAATCAAGAAAAATATGTATATCTTTGTTTGGTAATTGATATACAGTCAGTGAAACAAGTCTCCATATGTTTTGTATTCAGTAATTGATTAAGTTGTCTACGTCGCACATACAGGTATTTGAACGATCTACGCGGCCAAAAGTCTTTTTTTTTAAATGCTATATAATAAATAATTACTTTACTAAATCAAGATAGTTAACAACATTTTTAAGTTGCAGTTTTTTTATAGTGGCTTTAGGAATTCTATAAAATTTATCCTATTTGAAATAAATTTCCTTTATTTTACCATTGAAACTTTGTTAGCTATTAACAATGTAATAAAAAGAATTTTTAACCAACACTTTTTATTGAAAGGCATATTGTATTCTGTCTCGTAAACATGAATTGTACTGTTTGTAAATATGCTGATATGCATCTAATACACGAACTTAGCAGTCAGGATACTATAGCGAGAAACATTTCCTACTTGCTAAACTCCAGATCATAAAAATATTTCAACGTGTTGACAGACATTTAAAACAGATCGGTAATTAATATCTTAAAAAATTTTGTAAAAGATAATACCAGATTAGGGGGGTTATGTAAATTCAAAGCGCCACCTGTTTTAGAAGTAACGGTGCCGTAAATAGACGCAACATGCATTATTATGCCACAGAAAACCCATTTTGGATTAGAGAGGTGCAACATCGAAACCACTGGTCATTAAATGTTTGGTGTGGTATTCATCATAATCGAATTATTGGACCCCACTTTTTTAATGAACCCCTAAATGGCCATAGTTACCTGAACTTTCTACAAGAAGAACTACCCCAACTGCTTCAAGGTCTCGACAGGGATGAGCTCGACAGTATGTGGTTCCAGCACGATGGTGCGCCTCCGCATTACCATCGTGAAGTTCGTGCGTTTTTGGACCAACGATATCCGCAAAAATGGTTGGACGTGGGGGTTTCATTGAGTGGCCACCAATGTCTTGTGACATCACCCCATTAGATTTCTTCCTATGGGGTTATATTAAAAATAAGGTGTATGTTAATCCACCAACAACAGTGGAAGATATGCGAAACAGGAGTAGGGATACCTGTAGAACAATAACGCCACTAATTTTGTCCAGGGTCCGAGAAAATCTGCAAAAAAGACTAAATTTGTGCATTGCACAAGAGGGTCGTTTATTCGAACACTTATTAAAAAGAAATAATTAATCTCAGTATTTAATAGGTAATTTTTTTGTTTCAATTTAGTATAAAAGTAAATATGTATTTGCCTTGTCGTTATTGTTGTGTTAATTTTTTCACATTATGTTTAATTAAACTATTGCCGTTGTAATATAACGAATAATGTATTTCGTCATATTTAACCACATTCTGTTTGTTTCTGTAGTTTCTTTTTATTATTTTACATGGCTACTATGATAATGAAGACTATTTCTGTAAAAAAGTATGGAAAATAAGAAAAACTGAAATATCTCAAAAACTATTATAAATAGGTATAGGATATATTGAACAAAACTTTTAGGGTTTTTATTACTCTATTAAATAACATGAAAATATACAGAGTGTACCATTTAAAAAAAGATATTTGTTCATTTAAACTTGTTTAAATTTGAGCCGATGTGTTCAACACCATGTAGCTTTTATTGCAAATATTAGGTAAAAATTATGTTAACTTGTCTTTGACATTGCTAAATTCCAAATTTGAAAATATTTGTCACAAAATTGAAAACGTTATTCAGGATTGAATTGATGCTTGAAAATGTGACTTTTTTTCTTTAAACTTAATTATCTCAGAAACTATAAAGTTTTGTTATAGTAAACCCTTAATAAAAAAGATTTAAAATTATAAGCTAAATCGAAAATACGATTCGTATATAGGGTGTTCTATTTAAAAAAAATACAACTTTATGCTGTCCTAGTTTTTTGGCTCACCCTGTAGAGTCCTAAATATTTTTAAAATCTGCATAAAAATAAACTGTATCAAACAGTAAATATAGTTTCTTTGTTAATTTCACCGAAAAGGCACAAACCTACTTCATCCAATCGTTGACTCACCCTGTACTGTTTGTGAATATGCTGATATGCACCTAATTCACGAACTTAGCAGTCAGGATACTATAGCAAGAAACATTTCCTGCTTGCTAAACTCCAGATCATAAAAACATTTCAACGTGTTGACAGACATTTAAAACAGATCGGTAATTAATATCTTAAAAAAATTTGTAAAAGATAATACCAGCACTGGTGTTGAAAGAATGGTCCGAATTTCGAATTGAAAGAGAATTTTTTAGATGTTGTAACTAAAAATCCTTCAACTAACGTTCGGTGAATAGCAACTAAACTTGATATATCGAAAACCATCGGGATTAAATGTTGAAAATCAGAGATCTTTACTCCATGAAATTAGCACCCTGGCTGGCAATCGAGGAACAACAGCCCGGTATTTATACCCTACTCGAAACGTGATCCAGCGTTACAGTTGATTTCCATGTGTGATGTAGACTCTAACCTGTGATCTCTATTAATATAATAATATAGGGTATTTACAAATTTTAATTGATTCTTTAATTTTACCAGACACTGCTGCTAGTACTGCTATGCGACGCGAGCTAAAGAGAATTAAAATGAAAACGAATGAATGAAAATTAAATATTTAATGCTTCGGTATAGGTGGTTATTTTTTAGTGCTGATCGCTCCTTCTTTTAGGGCAGTGCCTAGGCTAGCATGCCGGAGATTATGGGGGGGGGGGGTTATATAAATTCAAAGCGCCACCTGTTTTAGACCCATCGGTAAGAAGAAGCGATGATGTTATCGAAAACAGGAAACAGCTAGATCCCAAAATAAAACATACCGATTCCAAAAACAATTAATATCTATATTTAACAATAAAAAAAGGATTCTGTTTTACAAACTATGTGAATTTTAATTTAATCTAAATAAATATGAGACTATTTGCTACCTGGATTAGAACAAAAAAAAACAAATAAACAATGAACAACACTACTGCAAGTATGACGTCATCTGCGCCATACGCCAAGTCGGTTTAGATGTAGGTAGAGCTTTAATTTTCACTATCGGCTAAACTGAATAACCTTACTTTTTATGTACGGTTGAATTTCGCACAAACAAATTATCTAGTAGGCCGATTAAGTCTAAAATTATGTTTAGTTAAGCCTAATTAAAAGTGTTGGACTATTAATATGTGAAGTGATGTTTTAAATTACCTAGTGTATACGTATACCTTCGGTTTACAAGGTATTTTAAATGAAATTTAAAAATAAAGTGTCCTGTAATTGCTCGCATAAAGTCTTATTAGTTCCCAATCGCAGGGGAAAAAGGAAAGTATACATTAAAACCGGTAATTCCACTGTTTATTACGAAGTTCTAATACCTGAAAGGCAGTTTTGTCATTAAATCCAAACACTTTCGGCAAGCTGGATAGCCGATTGCCTCTATGGAGCAGTGGTGTGTAATATGCCGGCTCTGGCATGCAAATCTAATATTAGGCAGGAAGGGTAAGTCCCAGTATATTAAAAACTGTTTGTGGCATATACCTGATTGTCTTTAAAGGTGCACCAAGTAGTCACAACGATGGTGTGTTAGCTTTTTAGGTGAGATCACCTTCACTAGGATTACGCACACGAATACAATAATAACTTTAATTTTCCTCGATATCTGGCAAATGACGCCTTAACACTCTAAACTATGGTTTTTTCTACATACAGGAATAAAATTAGTATTGTATTTTTCGGAAATCAGCAAAAAAAACTCTGCTTTCTGGGTTTTTGCCAGTTTTCACAACCAAGGCTTGACCCAGACTCTTCCTACTGACGCTTTTTAAAAATCTCAAGAGCTCCAAGAAAAAAACAAAAGATTAACTAACTACACCCTTGATGAAAGTGGCAAAAGTGGAGTGTTTGATACATTTCTAGGCACACTTGATTTTTTTTTTCTTTTTACAAAACCGGTTTTTGATATGACAGTGACAAAAACTTTTAGCTTTTATTTTATATGTATTAAAGAGACTACTTGATGAAAATAAGAGTCGAATTTATGTTGAGTATTGACTTGATTGTTGGTATTTTAGTAAAATTATTTATAGTTTTGTTCATGAAATAACAAAGCTGTAACAGTACCTTAGCTTCTTTTGCATTAAAAGTGTGACCAGTACAATGCTAGTGTTCAGCTACTACAGATTGTACAATTTGTTTATTTTTAACACACCTTTAATGTTTCTTAAGCCAAGTAGATATAGATCATTGTGTTTCACCCACATACACTTTACCACAAGAACAAGGTATCTTATAAATGCCTTTGGTTTGTAATGGTATTGCATCCTTTGTGAATTTAAATATTGTCCAACTTTCTTAGATGTATTGAAAATTATCAAAGTGTTTAATTTTCGGAGCAATATAGCATTTTTGTCGGTGGTTCCGTGCCCATAAGTGGTACATTTATGACCCTTGGTTGAGGAGTCCCTAACTGACACTATTGGCTTTATCTCCTAAATGAAGTCAAAATCGAGAAAACACTAGGAGGAACATTTTGAAAGGCATTTAACTCGTTTTACAAAAATGACGCCAAAAGGACAAAAAGTCACTGATATAAATAATTTTATTCAATAAATAATACTTTGTTAACCTTTAGATTGCAGTGTTAATTTAATATTTATATCCGAAATATTCTCCTTCATTAATGTATCACGCACACCAAAAATATTTCAATATTATTTTCAGCTCTTGTCCTCCACTGTTAACGATACCCCTTTCAATATAAAAATAGTTTTAAAACTTTCACACCCTGTATCTTGGTATCGAAGCCTGAGCGAACCCATGTTCATAGAAACTTCTGGTTCTATTTCTGGATGTAACATCTCCATGTAAGCATTGGTCCATGCTTGTTGAAACGCTTGATATAATCATATCCAGAATTTCGAATGGATTTCAAGAATAATATAATGTATCGAGTGTCTTGAGATTACATAAATATAGATTGTCTCGCTTTTATAAACAATACTCTATAGTAAATTAATTAATTTATGCATTATCTCTAAGGGATTTCGAGAAACTTCTAACTCATCTATTTATATATTATTTTTTATTCTGAAAATCAAAATGAAATATCTCAGCATTCTTGCAAAATAAAACAGGATATTTACCGAAATATTCCACATATCCCGTTCCCATATCCCGTGCTTTTTTATTAAACCAGTAGCTATCTCATATTTATTTACATTCATATTGAAAAACAATTTTATTTTGTACGACAAAAGGCTGCAGGAGATGAACGTACTAAATTAAAGTAAATATTAAAATTAAGCAACAAGAATAAGCAAGATACATAAGAAAAGGTCTGCCTTAGGTAAATTAAATTCGCGAGAAGCTAGTTTGCTTTTTATTATAAAAAGATCGAGTATATTATAATACAAGTATACGGCTCAAAAGAGAATTTTATTTGTCTTGAGAACGAGCTCAAAATTGCTATAATTTATTTAGGGTGAGGGTAATATCAAATTTCATATTAAAAATTTCACTTAACGTCTAAAATATCTCTTATAAAATACAAGTTGCCTCCAGTTTTTGAAAGCAACAGTCATTCTGCTTTTTACATGGGGCACTAGCAAAATTTTCTTTTCAACAGTGATATAAAAGATTTTTTCGTAACTTTGGTTTTGAATATAATTTCCTGTAATGACTTTTTTCAACAAAAAATATTCTTGTTGTTCTAAGTGGGCAGTAATATCCCGTTGCCTGCGAAATGATGTCTTGCGAGATACTTTTGTGACAGAATTTGTTCATGAATTCCTGTGAACGAATTATTTTGGTAGCGTATGGCTGTTTTACTCACGATTTACTACTATCTCATATTATTAATAGCTGTACTATAAATCTACAAATAAATCGCACTGTGACAAAGGTACTTTGGGAGTCTGGTCGATCTTCTAAGGCTCTTGAAGTTTTAGTGCTAAGCAACCACAGGTTATTTGGGCTAATCAATACCATAAACACAACTTTAAGACCCAGGGAAAGCTGCTGTCTAGCCGGCCAAGTCAGGCCTGTTGTATTTCAGCTCAAACATTAATACGCCCACGATTAATTACGTAAAGTTTTTTATTAATTAAATGAAACAAGTTTCTCAAACCACTTAAATATATTTATCAAAAATAAATAAAAAAGAAATCACTTATAATGAAAAACTTAAAATCAACTCGATTAACCATTCCAAAGCATGTCAAATAATTACTTTTTTCGGCCGTCATTTTAACCCTGGATCATAAAGTAAAACTCAATTTTTGAAAGTCTTACGTTTAAATAGCTTTCCAAAGATTTATCAGGAAAAATAATTAAAACAGGAAAGACAACTATATAAATTGTTTAAACAAAACAGTATTAAAGTATTCCCTTTCCTCAGGAGGAATAAAACAGAATTTTTTATTAACTTTCTCGAAAGTACATATCAAAAATAGAAACATTGTTAACAAACACAATACAAGTCATATAACTTTTTTTGAAAAGATTTTAAAACATACAAATCTCAAATTGTAACTGACGTCAATTACTTCTTAAAAGCACCTCTAACTTTCCTCCCTTGAACTCCTCCCCCTCCACGGTTTCCGTTAATACCTCTCTCGCCCTGTGCTAGTGATTATATTCTCAAATGTTTCAATCGTTCGTTGAGAGCATTAGCCATCTCATATTATATATTTAATTCCCAATTTGGCCAGAATAGATTAAAATAGGTTATTTTTTATACGAAAAGGTTCTATATCTAAAACCTTCAATAATAATTGTGAAGAAATTTGGTCATGATGGATAAAAGGCCATTTTGGTAGTATCTGAATTATTTTTTCTTGCGAATAGGAAAAACAGTCATTATACGAATTTTTTGTATGTATAATCAAATAAATAGACTTCACTGTAGCGATTTTATTTGGTTATTCTTTTGTTTTCTAATAGTCTTCGCCGATACCACATGTTAAAATTATACATGACCATCTTCTTCTTCTTCTTCTTATTCTTAGTATAGGACTTTGTCCTGTATTGACTGTCAATGCATCTCGTTTATTCTTGTTCCTGTGACACCGATGTCCAGCTCTCTTTCCATCTTTTAGGCGGTCGACCAGGAAGCCTTGAGGAGTTTGGTATTCCTTCTTTTGCAATTTTTGCCACTCGGTCGTCGGTCATCCTGTCGACATGATCCCTCCATGCTCTCCTTCTTCCTCTGTTCCATCTTACGACGTCCTGTATTTCACATCTTTTTCTGATTTCATCGTTTCTTAGTCTGTCGCGTAATGTATGACCCGTGATACATCTTAGCGTTCTCATCTCAGTTGCCCGGAGTAGTCTTTTGGTTGCTGATGTGTCTGCTCTTGTTTCGATGGCATAAGTCATTATGGGTCGTATGCAGGGCCATATACTTATTAAAAGGGGTACTATTTTTTTTGTTTATACCGCCATAAATTGTCTGGATCTATATTTTTTTACGAAAGCATTTAAACGACTCAAAAATAATAAAACTGTGTTTATGCTTAACTTTTTCATTTAGTTTGTTCTCTATAGTAACGGTTTCAGCATTGCAAAACAAAATATAAACTTTCTAGGTTCCTATGATTAAAATCCATCTACAGAACAATTATTTGATATATTTCCTCTATTTGATGAAATATTCTTTACGTCAAACAATATTTAATTAATTTAATGAATAATTAATGTTTGTTCCAAACAGACAGTGTACTGTCTCTAAGGATCCCTAGTATAGTAAATGGGATTTTGGGTTTCCGTCGAACTGACTGGAACCAGTTTTTTTCAGTAACCCCTTATAAAACGTTGTTATGAGCGTAAAGCCAGAAAATACCTTTTTAAAGAGTTGAGAAGCCTGATATGGTACTGAAAACCATCCCACAAAAAAAATCGGAATGATCCCATTATATGAAACCTAAGAAATTGTTTGAAGGTTATAGACAATGTTGAAGATTGCTTAAAATGTGGTTATCGGACTTGCATTGTCCGTATTTTTGTTGGTTTTTACAACGTTTCGATTAGGTTGTATCTCTAATCGTTATCAAGTATAAACTGAATGTTTTGTGTTAAGGCTACGAGCCTATATAAGGACTGTCTCCATTGAAGCGCAAAGTTTCGCTTCACTGTACACACTTCAATGATTTGATATTGCGAGGTAGTGGTTGCCAAAGATTAAGTATCTCAACACTGGGTTTACTGAGGATTCCATTATTATTTTTAATGTGAGCTGCTTCTATAAATTTTCTTTTTTTCATATTGGGTTCCATTTATATTGCCTCAGCTCCAAACCATTTTATATGGTGTTGTTTATCCCAGGGTGTTCTGCAATACCTGATCTCGACGTTTCCTCTTTTTGTTTATGAGTTTTATATTCCTTAATTCTAACTTTTAGTGGTCGTTTGATTTCTTCAATTTACACTTCGCCACACTCACATGGAACTTGAACGCATTCTTTCTTATCGGTAATTTTTGGTTTCATTTTTTTTAAATGAGCTCTAAGTGTAAGCCTTTAAATCAGAAAATATATACCTGCACCATGTCACAAAAGATAGATGTTACTATTTGAAAAAATCGCAGTTACCTTAAAATAATCTTCAAGGTCACCACCAAGGTCTCTACCAAAGTCAAAGTCGAGTTTAATAGAATGTTGTCTTATCTTCTTAGATTTCAAATTATTGGATAATTCATTTATTTTTGCACGTTGGAAGGTCAAAGCTATTAAAGAAAATTGGTTTTAGCGAATTTGATGAGACCATCATCCTTTCTGAATCAGTTGAATTCAGGAGTCAAAGCTGGATTACACGATGCATAATGGGCTTTCCGGAGTTTTTCAAATCCATCTAGACAGCTCAAATTGTTCTTGTATTTGAATGACTCTTTGCTTAGAATGTAGATAATTGTGTTTCCAGTTTATCTATCTCTGAAAGCTAAACTTAGATTTAGATTTTTCAAATTTTAATATGGTGAATTCAAAATAATAATAGAAAAATTGAAAATTGTATATATCAAAAACAGTATTAGTTTACAGGTTATATATAATCATTGCCTGCCACAAAAACTATAAAGTATATTATCTATATTAATCCGGATAAACTAATTTCAAGATGGTGCACAAAAGCTTGGGGGTCTCTAAATAGTTTGAGAACTAAGGGTTGTGAAAAAAAAAATGTTAAATACCGAAATTGTATAATTTTTTCCTGACTATCCAGTTTTGCGCTTGAACTTGACCTTTAAAGTTATTTAGAAGTTGAAGTGGTTTATGTAATAGCATCGCCCACTTGTGATTGCGGAAATGTAAACAGCGGAAATTTCCACGTTTATCCATTTAAATTATTTAGGGATTTCAATTACCGCATTCCATTTAATAATCGAATTTTTCATACAAAATCAGAATAACTTTACGGAAACGAACTGAGCGAAAATTTTAGCGAAGTGAATATATATTTTATTGTTAATCATACACTGAAAATTATTAATCTGTCGAATAAAATTAACGTCACGTCCTATGAAATAACTTAATAAAAGTTCAACTTTTTTCGCTTTGAAACTAACCTAATTAGTCCAAACAAGGTTAGAACTTCTGGTAGTAAATCTTGTTTTCTACGTTTTTACGACCGACTTTGAAGATCAAGTTCAAGGTCATAACCTAAGCTCTCGAAATGATGTGAAAAAAATTTAGTAACTTTTTTTCACTCAATTTTCAAGCCATCAGGAGGTTTTCATCCGTTTGTATAGATTAAAGGCTACAACACCCTTATACTGAATTTTTCTTTTCGATTTTTCACAATTTTAATCTGCCATTTTGAATTTACCCCCGTGAATTTTAAAAAATCTAATTCTGAATTTAGGATAAGCAAGAGTGAAAATCCCTAATTACTTTTAATAAAATTATTCGAAAGGTTTGTGGTCCAAAGAACAGTGACATATGGATATTTCAGACTCAAAACGAAGGCCCAATTGCTTATCCAGAAATCAACAAATTTGGGACATGCCCCAAGATGAAATGAAGAAGAAGTTTAACTTTGTGATAAACTTCATCACAAAGTTGAGTCGTAAAAGTGAATGGGACAGAAACACCAGTAAAAAATGTATTAAAAATTACATTTAGTGGTATACAGATGGTTCCAAAACAACGGAGGGAACTGGAATAAGAGTATATGGACCCAGAACTAAACACTATGAAAGCTTGAGTAAGTTACCAAGTATCTTCCAGGTGGAAATAGTCGCCATCAGGAAATGTATTCAAATCAGCAAAGAGAAAACTATCTCGAACAAGAGATTATTATGTCGGATAATCAAGCAGCTAACAGTGCGCTGAGTTCTCAAGTAATCTACTCTACGATAATCTAGGAATGCCTAGAGCAACTAAATGGATTAGGTAAGAATAATAAAGTCACCCTCCCGTGGGTACCGAGACATACCAGGGTAGAAGGGAATAAAATAGTAGACAAGCCAGCGAGAAAAGTGAAGAATTCTTGGGAACTACGACCAGAAAAGATTCAAGAAATGCATAAGTCTAAGCAAAAACCAACTGACCAGGCATTGCCACCTGAAGGGACACCTCAAGATGCTCGGCAAAAAGAGTAGAGTGTAGATTCTGCGAGGAAGCCGGCGCAACCTTTATTCACATACTTTAGACAGCAGCTCTTTAGAAAACCCTAGAATGCGGTTCTTGGGAGCACACCAAATAGAAAAAGGAGAGCTACCCACTTTAAAGCCGTCCAACATCCTAAGGTTGCTAAGGGATATAGGACTGGGGGACCTGCTCTAGTCAGCAAGATATCCCTAACGACTTGGCAGCAAAACGGGAATATAATAGATCTATTAAGTCGCAGTATTCCCAATTTCACCCACATACACATACAATATTTGAGTCGCGAAATTTGAAAAGTTTAAGCCGAAAAATTGGAGGCTTAGATTTCGCGAATGTGACGACTAAATAAAAAAGTTATGAGATATTTTAATGGCATTTTTGAAAACTTATTCTGCGATACCCCACTGGATGAAGTAAGTAAAAAAGAATTTTTGTCCCAACTTTACACACTTCGGAGAGATATCTCAATATTTTTTGCAATATCACTTTACATCGGTCTTTAGGTTAGGTTAAATGAGTGCTTGCAAAATTATGTCTCCCAAGAAGGAAAAATGATGAACTCTCAAGACTGTAGACTTACAAACCGACAGACAATATCTCAATCAATAGAAAAAAATGATTATGTTTAAAAAAATACTATCAAGATGTTGACTGCGCTATCACACTAAATGCTCCGGGCGCTGGTGACACTTTTTTGGCATTTTTTCGAGGTGCCGTCGGTACCTTGGGCTTCCTTTATATTTTTTTGGGTCGCTGATTTCCAATTTTAAGGGTGCCAAGCCGAATTCCTGATCAGTTTTTGTTATTAACAATTTTCTTTTGCAAAATTAGGTTTTTTCGTGTTTTTAGTACGAAAACTGTAATTAAGCTCAGATCTGGCCTTAAAATACGATACTACGAGGAAAAATACATTAAAAACGTATTCATATGTTTCTTTATTAAACGCGCATATTTCTTAATAAACTAAACGCGACATGCACAAGACCAAATCATGGAACCTCTTACGCACGGGACAGGTCTCAGCTGAAACCATATACTCTATTCTTATTTTTGTGAGAATTTTTACATGTATGATCCACGCGACCTTTGCAGAATTGTAGATTTAATATTTAATAAATTTATTTGCTAGTATGTAACGAAGAATGCTCGTAATACATACAATCGTATTGTAGCACTAGTAGGCGGTACATCCGAAGTCAAAAGAAAATTAGAATGCATTTTGAAACTCAGAATACCAAATTAAATGTACTTATAATTTTTTTAAGTTCTAGCAAGAACTGCTCAGCAGTATGAATAAATTCTGCTTCCGAAATACCTAAAAAATGGAAACATTAATACGATTACTTTAATTGGTCGTTTATATGTATTATCCTTTCGAGCACAGAAAAGGAAGTCATATATACAAACAGGTTATTTCCTGCAAATACCGTTCTGGTTCTCACCTTATCGTGTCGTCAGTGGAGCTATATCGAACCAAGGGATACATTAGCAGAAAACAACTGCTACATAAAATATAAATTCCAAGGTATGTCGGTAGGATATTAAAAAAATCTGCCACCTACCAACTTCGATGTTAGACTGAAAAATATCGCCAGTCGAACAACATCTATGGATCACCGGAGTAGTGAGAAATGTTAAAAAAATCAAATTTTCGGTAAGAAATATAGAAATCTATCTGTCGGTTCTTACAACATGCCCCCCCCCCCTCTAAGGCACGGCGCTTTGTAGAATTAAGACTCAACAGTCTTAGTGTATAGAAATCACGGGCCTAATACGGAAATGTTGGAACGGACCACTAACTTCCAAAAGGCTTAATTAAAGCCAACGGCGATTTTAGACCCTTGTCTTCCGCCGTCCCTGCTCAGGCGCCATGTTGCAATAATGCTTCTGAGTTAAGGACATATAATTGACAAACTAATTTCATCCACCACTAAAAGTTAAGATGTTTCGTCCTCGGTAACCGGCGGTGGATTCATCAGTGGATCCACCGGCACCTTGCCCAGACACCCTTGCGTACTTTCTGTAAATTAGAACTTCTATTTGAAGTCATTTTGCCTCGGAACATGCCGGTAGGATATTGCCGACATGTCCGTTCTTAAAACAGGAGTCGTATTTATATAGTACATTTGCCTTCCCCTGGCAACAGCGCTTCCCCATTACTCTTCCATTTTCACACGCTTGGTCATATTCCGTCATGTTTGCTAGCATTTTTCACATATTTCAATGATTTTTTTAGGGAAAAATAAAATATGGGTCTGTAGAATGATACTTCTATTTTCAAAATCTTCTTAGAAGATTAAAATCGGATCGCTCATGAGGCATTGAGGCACTAAGAATTTCAAATGGTGACAGTGCAAGAACTAATGAAATGACAGCGCCCTTTTTTGGCATGCATAAAGTACATAAAAATTACTAATATTTCTCGAAGGGCCAGCGCTACATTCTGAAAAATGATGGTTATATGAATTTTTTAAAAATTGGTGAATTTTCCAATTTTTCCTACTTTTCTCTGTTACTGATGATCTGATTGAGTCGATCCAAAGCCCATGTTATTCTCCACAATTAGTCTGTTTGCACATTCAAGATTGCTTCGTTAGTTTTAATTTTATAAGCAAAAATTTTTCGTTTTAAATTGTTTATAACAAATTAATGGATCTCTCTTGGGAGGGGGGGGGGGTGATATTATAAAAGTACAGTATGACAAGCGAAAGCAAGTTGTCGACGGGGGGGGGGGGGGAGAGACACCAACAACATTCCCATTTCTAGTGTAAAAGGCAGGATCGGGTCTATTTTTTTGCATTTGAAGCTCTTGAAGAGGGCGGGGGCGATCACAAGAAAAAACAAGTTGGCGATGGGGGGAAGGATGCGAGCAGCATACACATTCCTAATATAAGAGGCAGAATCGAGTCTATTTTCCTGAACTCAAAGCTCTTGGGGGGAGGGGCTATTGCAAAAAAAAATAAATTGTCAACGGGGGGAAATGCCAGCAACATGCACATTCCTAATATAAAAGGCAGAATCGGTTCTATTTTCCGGAACTCAAAGCTCTTGGGAAGGGGAGGGGGATCTCAAGCATACACATTTCTTTACTATATTCAAAAACTAGAGTGAGTAATAAAACTGTTACCGAAACTTCCAACGTACCTGCTCCAGTGCCGCAGGTAATTGAGGACTGCCGTAAATCTAATTATATTTAAGTATTATAAGCTTTTATAAATTTACCGCAACAATAAAATTTCTGATAGTTCAATTTAATTTCTCTCAGTGAGCATAGTACACCTTACAGTGTGTCCTTAGTGATTTATCTTGTTTGTGCTTGTTTTTATATATTATTTGAGATCAGTGAGATACCCAAAAGATATGGATATCTATATTTATTCCAAAATCGTTAAACCAGAGCATTTTCTTCCTCAACGAAAAACTTATTACGATGAATATTTATGATGCGTTAAGATATCTATATCTAGATAATAATGTTAGGAGCTCTGTTGAGATGTCTTCCAACATGACAGGAGTTGGAAAATCTACTATCTACCGTTTACTGAAGGAGAAAAAAGCGACTGGAATTGTTAGTACTCCCAAGCCACATTCGATCACAGGCAGACCAAAAACTTCGTAGGAAGAAGAGATGTAAATTGCAATAAAAAGAGTCGTACATACATTTTATTATGAGAAGCAGATCCCAACCGTCGACAAAATTCTAACTAAAATCAATGAAGATCGGGATTTACCTGAAATTAAAAGAACTGAGCTCTGGAAATTGCTCAAAGAAATTATTTTTTGCTGGAAAAAACCAGATAGGAAATTTGTTCTTATAGATCGTCATGAAAATATCCGTTGGAGAAGAAAATATCTCTCTCAAGTAAAAAGTAGAGTGGCTAGAAATAACACAACTTACAAAATTAGTAATTTAACTGAACTTTTGCAAGATTTTTTGAATAAAGTTACTGCAGAAAATTGGGAAAAATCCATATAAAAAAAGTATAAAAGAAAATGTGGAAACTCGATCTCATGATCGGTGAGATCGAGGAACCAATTATAATTAATTTGAGCGAATATTGCTTCTCTGACTTTGATTATGAATTAGATACGTAATGTTTACCAACGTAAACACAACTGATTAGTTAAATTTTCTGTAACATATAAAAATTAATTACATTTGAAGCCCTTTTTAGTGTTTAGTTGTAATTCTGCAGATGGTTTAAGAAATAAATAAACTGAAACGATAAATGTCCTAAAAATGTTTTTAATCAATATTAAAATGACCGATAGCCCTAAAAAAATTTTAATATTATATGGACAAAGTTATTTTTTTTTTATATGTTTAACTTCTTGTATTTTTGACAATGGGTATTTTGTAAGTATTTAAATTATAACTTAGAATTTTTTGAGAGAAAAAGACTACGTTTAAGTCTGAATGTGCCAAAAACGGTTTCTATGACAAAATTGAAAATAATAAAAATACAGTTGTGATTTGTGTTAAATATGTCAAAATTATTTATATTTTCTAATGTATGTAAATTATTAAGAAATTATAAGAAACAAAATAATATTATAAAAACTTTTTATTTTCAGTTTATTACAGAAATAATATTCTTTGCCATAAATACTTAGTGAAAATAAACCTCCTTCCGACGTCTATGACAAGGATTAAAATCCTTTTTAACTCTTCATACATCCAAATATCTATTGTTATCCGACCCAAATAGTCCACTATTATAAACCGGTATTTTTGATTATAAAATGTCTAACCCATTCCTATGAAAAATATATGTGTCCAACAGATTTTGCCAAAGACACCGGACTAAAGAATACAGGTAGTTTGCGATGATTTATTACTCTCTCTAGTTCTTGAATAAACTGTAGTATAAGAGACAAAATCGGGTCTATTTTCCTGAACTCAAAGCTCTTTGGGGGGGGGGGGGCAATCGCCCCACCGCCCTCCCCCTTGGATCTGCGCCTGGTAGAGAGTGGAAAGCACAACGAAATATTACTATGAATTGTTTTTAGTGTGATGGTACAGTCGGTTTTCTAATAGAATTTTTATCATTTTTCTGATTTGTCAATAAATTATGTGACGCCCGAGTAGCTCTAGATTCCTAAAAATATACTGGTTAATACTAACTTAATACTTTCCTTTTATGCTTACCCGTTTCCTGTTTACGACTTAAAAGAAAACAGTAATTTGCTTCGAAAAATATCCTCAGGCATTTAAAGAAGCAACTTAGATTAACAAAGATAATAAAATCAAATAAAAATGTAAATGGAACGCAACTTTTGTTTTTTTTCTTGCGATAAAAATATATATAACTTCTCAGTCACAATAAAAAACGTAAAATATAAAGTGTACAGGCTTAGGCTGAAATAATAACATCCCGGAAAAACAATTCTGTTTTTTCTTTTTAAATTGTTTCTTATCAAGGGAAATTGTAGAGTGACCCAAAAAGTCTTATGTATATTAAATATAAATGAAATAATTGTTAAAAAATTACCCGCAGGCAAAAATCCTTCCCTTTTCTAATTAGCATAACGTTCTTCAAACGAAAGAGTTTTTAATTAGTCCGGAAGCCCAGTGGATTTTGATTACCTTTGAATAGATATCGCTCCGCCGAAATATTTTATATGTATATTGATGCTCTGATTGCGAAAATCGAGGATGGATTCCAGAAAAATGGTAAGGTAATTTGTTTTTAATAAAAAAAAGGATTATAATTAAAAAATTAATTTTTTGTAATAGAAAAAATATTTTCTTGTTTCTCTGCTAATTCTAAACTGAAAGAGACTATTGTGATTTTTTCGTCCGACGCATAGTTTTTAAGTTAAAAATCGTTAAACATTTTAAAAACGCATATTTTGGGATAGTTTTCTTGTAGACGAAGATCGACTTTAGTAGTCTTTTTATGATATTTCGAAAATTGTTAATACAGAGTGGTCAAAAAAGCAGAATAAAAATTATATTCAAAAAATCATCCAAATAGAAAGCACCTATTTTTATAATTTTATCAAATTAAGGATTAAAAATAAGGGCAACTTTGTTTAAAATTGTCTATTTCTAAAATTTGTAGTTTTCAAAATATTGCCAATTCAACATTTTTCTTTTGCAAAAATGCCATACGGCTTTAATGTTTTGTTATTAGTTGGCCATGACGGCAAGGCGTAGTGAAAATAAAACAAACGAATCCTGCAGAATTGGCACTATTTCTTGCCATTTGACATTTTTGGATATTTCTCGTGCAGACAGACATCGGTCAAATGCTCAGTGCAGGGGTATCGGTTTGACGGTATCTACTTATATCCAGGATATTTCTGCTCTCTGAACTGATCAACGGTTTGACTGCCTGAAGGTCAAAACATCCACTCGGTGGTCGGATCTCGGGCGCCACCCTCGGGATTCATGTGGTCGAGGACCCACTTATGCACCGGGCAGCTTGTTACAGTGGAGAAACGGCAAGCCAGGGGTCCATTATGCGTATTAGTGCTGGCTGCTGGCTACCAATTGTTTCATGTAGTGGTACAAATGGGACTAGGTAATGAAACAAACGGTTTTAAAACATCTTGTATCCTGTATTCCATACTTCTATAAAAATACATGGCCTAAAACTAACTTACAATCTAAGATGGACAATAATTTAAACGGTCTGGAGGACAAGAATATGTTTTGAGAGCTGTTTACAGTAGCTCGTACTGGTCGGTTGCGCTGAAGACGGTATCCCGACGGTATAATTCACAACGCTATTCACGTACCCCGTACTACACGGTTGCGACGCTATTCACGACCGCTCGTACGTAAATTATCGGTTTCGTATCTAAAATCCGCGTTTACGGTTCACGGCGCTTCGTATTAAAATTCGACCGACTGCGGTATATGCGGTATGTAACAGTAAATCGATCGGAGATAGGCAGCGTCTGTACTCGGCGACGATCTCTACACGCGGCGGCGGCGATAGGCGTCGGGGCGACAGTTGTTAAGCGCCCTTATCAACGGATATCGGAGGGCACCTGGCGGTAAAACACACTCCTGGTCAATACGGAAACAAAACTAAACTTACAGCATCAGTGTGTGTGTGTGTATAGGTGACGGTAGGAAGGAAAGAAAGGAATATACGCTGCCCGTTTTTATAAGGGTCCTCGACAGCGTCAGCAGAATGGAACGACATTGCTCGTTCTTATATGGGTCCTCGACAATGTCAACCAATAGCGGTAGGAAATTAGGAAAGGAACTGACACTTCCCGTTCTTATAAGGGTCCTCGGCAGTGACAGTAAGATGACATAACATTGCCCGTTCTTATAAGGGTACTCGGCAATGCTGGCCATTAGAGGGGTAGGACGTAAGGAAGGAAGTGTATGGTAAAACACCATATACACACAAGCCTAGCCTCACCTACATTGCTAGACCAAGAAGGCGCGGTCCGGCAGGCGACCCAGTCCAGTCCGTTTGGAGTGTGGACCCGGGTGAAGAACGTGCAGTTCTCAGCGAAATAATGGTCTGCTCGAGCTTAAGTAGTCGGCCCGAGCTCTCACTACACTGATGTGTGACGGCGTGCGGTGATCGCCCATACAATACTGCTGTATGCGGCGCGCGATTACTATGGTCGGACGCTCCGAAAATCTCGGAAAATTATATTTCCCGGCATAGCGCAGTAAATCTAATTATATGTCGGTAATCTTGAAACTTTAAGCATTCTTGTCCCGCAAGAATCAGATTTTTCGGATGTAAACATACTCATGCCCAAAAATATATTAACTTCGTTACACATTCAACAATAATAATCATGCCGGGGCCATTAAATTACACACACGAAGATTATTTAAACTTATTTTTTATTTAAGGAGATTGTGATAAGAGTTATTTCAAGAACATGCGATATATTCGCGACCCGATATCCGCAGAAACAGAAACCAACACTAACAACTGTTAAAAGGATTATAGAAAATTTCAAGAACTTTCGATCCATAAAAGCAAAAAAAAAATAGAAATAAACCAGTTGTTAATAATGAAAATATTGACACTACAATTTTAGGATATTTCGCCACATATCCGACAAAGCAAGTAGCATTAGAGTCTGGATTATCTCAAACATCAGTTTTAAGGATTTTATGGAAATACATTTTTCATCCCTATATATATTTCATATTACAACATTTAAAAAACACTGATTTTCCACGAAGAGTAGAGTTCTGTTTGGATAATATTATTTGGTTAGAAGCCAAATTCCCAAAAAATTAATTGTTTAATCGACACAATTTCCACTATTAGAGCGACTCAAACGTACATCCATTTAGAGAAATAAATTTTCAAGAGTCTTGGCAGTTTAACGTGTATTGTGCTATAAGAGATGACGACGTTATCGCCCTCGAATTTTACCAAGATAATCTGATGGTAAGTTAGCCATTTTTGAAGACTTCTAGATACAAAATACCTTTTTTTTAACTTATAGGTGAACGCTATTTTGACATCTTGAGAAATTTGGAAATAAACTATTTGGATAACTTGCCGCTGGATAATCATAGAAATTTATTTTATCAACATGATGGGGCGCCTCCACATAACAGTTATTTAATTAACAATAATCTGGAAAATTTGTTTTATGATCAATGGATAGCCAAAAATGAGCCACATCTTTGGCCACCTCGCTCCCTTGACCTAACATTACTTGATTTTTTTATTTTGGGGACAATCTAAAAAAAAGTATACAACACCGCATTAACCACTATGGAGGATTGCATACAAATGCATCAAAATAGCATTTGAAGAACTTAATCCTCAGTCAGTAAGAAGAACCACCCATAAAGAGTTCTTGCTTAGGTGCGAAAAATGTTTGGAAGTTCAGGGGCGTCAATTTGAACATTTACTCAAATAATGTTTGTAACTTTATTTTATTAACAACTGGTTTATTTCTATTTCTTTTAGCTTTTATAGATCCAAAGTTCTTGAAATTTTTTATAATCTTTTTAACAGTTGGTAGTGTTGGTTTCTGTTTCTTCGGATACCGGATCGCGAATGTATCGCATGTTCTTGAAATAACTCTATAACATTCTCCATAAATAATAAATAAGTATAAATAATCTTCGTACGTGTAATTTAATCTTTCCGGCATGATTATTATTAATGAATGTCAAATGGTAAGAAATAGTGACAATTCAATAGGGTTTGATTGTTTTATTTTCGCAACGCCTCGCCGTCATGACCAACTAATAACAAAACTTAAAAGCCGTATAGCACTTTTACAATAGAAAAATGTCCAATATTTTGAAAACTACAAATTTTTGGAATAGACAACCTTATACAAAGGTACCCTTATTTTTAATGCTTAATATGATAAAATCATAAAAATAGGTGCTTTCTATTTGAAAAAATTGACTTTTGACGATTTTTAAATATAATTTTTATTTTCCATTTTTGACCACTCTGTACTAATAATTTTCAAAGTATCATAAAAAGACTACTAAAGTCGATCTTCGTCTACAAGAAAACTAACCCAACTGAAATAATAAAGACTGTCTTATAGGAAAAATTTATAATTAAGTTTTGGTCGGCAAAAGTCATTTTGACATACAAATTTAAATGTGTCCAATACGGTGAGACTTAAGTATAGAATATTGTACATGAAATATGTCTAGAATTTTACGTAGAAATGAAAAATGCAGTAATCTATGGGATGTTCCATTTAAAATAAGCAAGTTGACATCTACTTCCGGTATAACCGAAAGTGCCGTCATCTTGAAAATATTTTAGCCGACTGCCCCCATGCACGTTAGTACACTGTCAAATCTTCATATTCTTCCTAATTATGGTTTTCCCACAATCGATCGACATATTTCCCGGAGAATCATCAATATAGATTTATACAATTTTAAGTATTCAGATTGCGTGAAATGCATGGAGATGGCGCTACTTGTATTAGATTTCATATATTCTCAGATACCATTTGCTTAAAATATTCTCTTTTCTTATAAAGAGTATTTTTTATAGAAGTATAAAACTTTAAGTCGGCAACACTTTTTTAACTGGCGGCCATTTTGTCAGCTGTCAAGTGATTTATGTTTAGTTTGACATTTCAACATAAATAGACTGACGCTTAAACAATGCTTCCAAATTGTGCAAATTTATTTTGAAAATCATGGTTCTGTTCGAAATACGTATCGCGCACTACGTCCATTTTACGGTCAACATAATCGTCCATCAGAGCAATTAATTCGATTAACTATGGAACGTTTTCGCACCACGTTTACTCTAAATGATAATATGCATCCACAGAGACGTCGTACAGTGCGTACAGAAGTAGTCATTGCTGCTGTAGAGCGTAGCATAGAGGAAGACCCGAATCAGTCTATCCGCCATTGTGCACAGGATTGGATATGTGTCCATTCACTTTATGGAAGATTTTGCGGAAAGATCTTGGTTTGCGTGCTTACAAAATCCAACTCGTGGAAGAATTGAAGCCACATGATCACCTAGCAAGGCGTAGATTCGGTGAATGGGCCCAAAACAAGATTGCCGTTGATCCCGATTTTCATAAGCGAATATTGTTTAGCGATGAAGCTCACTTTTGTTTGAATGGATAAGTCAATAAACAAAACTGCCGTATTTGGAGTGATGATAATCCTCAAATGTATGTTGAGACACCGTTACATCCAGAAAAACTGACTGTTTTGTGTGCTTTATGGGCTGGTGGAATCATTGGTCCGTACTTCTTTAAAAACGATGCTGGTCAGAACATTACAGTCAATGGTGACTGCTATAGAGCCATGATTACTGACTTTTTCGTTCATCAATTGAACAACCATGATGTGCAGGAGCTGTGGTTTCAACAAAACGGCGCAACATGTCACACAGCTCGTGCCACAATTGATTTATTGAAGGAAACGTTTGGTAACCGCATAGTGTCACGTTTGGGACCCGTGAATTGGCCTCCAAGATCGTGCGACTTAAGGCCGCTAGACTATTTTCTGTGGGGATATGTGAAGTCGCTAGTCTACGCCGATAAGCCCGAAACGATTGATCACTTGGAAGACAACATTTGCCGCGTTATTGCCGATATACGGCCACAAATGTTGGAAAAAGTCATCGAAAATTGGACCTCCAGATTAGACTACGTCCGAGCCAGCCGTGGCGGTCATATGCCAGAAGTCATATTTAAATTATAATGCCAGAAGGTTATCTTTCGAATAAAGTAAATTTCATGTCAATTTAAAAAATTCATCTTTGTTTTATTTCATTTAAAAGTTCTATACCTCTATAAAAAAACACCCTTTATTTAGGTGTCCTTGCCTATCCTGTACTGAGGAAAAAAAAACAAGTTTGAAACTCGTACGCAGGTGGCGGTGCACTACTACACGAGAGGCTTTCACCCTTGCCCGGTGTACCCTGGCAATCTAAGATAGTATTTTATCTCTATGTTAGAACAGAGTACGTCTGCCCTTATTGTATAAGGTTTTTTCAGCTAGTTCAGAACTAAATAAGTATCTAAATAAGAATGTATTAACCTATTGTTTAATTGTTCATTATTTTATCTGTGTCAAACTATAGTACGATTGTCCAAAATTCTAGTTATAAAAAATCTCACAATAAATATTATGTCATGCGACAAAATACTTCCCCACGCGTTCGTGTTACAAAATACAAAAAAGAAAAGGTATATTTATCAAACACATCATACTGAAAAGTCCCTTCTTTGAATTCCAGGAGAGCATAATATATGTGCGGCTTCAGTCAAGTGTGATTATTTTTGGGTCCTTATCTTGCTCCTTATTTATATAAGCAACATATATTTTTATTTGCTCCGAAATGATTATAAAGATTGAATATGTTAAAAGTTGTTTCAATAGGTTATTAATTTATTTAATGAAAAATAAAATTAATTTCGCAAAATGTGACATAATTGATATTTTTAGTAAATAATTTAACCATTTTTAGGAATCCCTAGCTACCCAGGCATCCTTATGGTTCCTTAATATTTGTTCTTCTGTCTGTTCCTATGTCGCAGCCTTATAATTTCTACAGTTTTTGATTTTTTGTACCGAAATTTTCCATACAATTGGTTTTTGTTAAACCTAAAGACAGGCCTGAGACGAAATTGAAAAAACAGAACTAAAATTAAAATGAAAATTTTCTCTTTCGTTTTCCTCATGGAGTGAGGTATCAGTAGATAAATCTTCAAAAATTCAATTGAATGTATCAAATATTATTTTTTATATATTATCCCCAATTTTTAAAGGGAAATTTTTGAAAATCTGAAAAATTTGATGTAATACTTATTTATTTATTTATTTATTTATTTTTATTTATTTATTTAAACCCATTTCACAGTTCAAAAAAACCAATTAACAAATGGGTAGAACAGAAAAAAAAAATTAAATATTTACAATGACAAAGCAAGCATACACAAATTACTAGAAACAAAACTACAAATTATTACATACTTAATTTTTTTTTTATTTGTGCCATTCTGCAGCTAAATATGTCAAATTTATTTTGATTCTGGTTGTAGTTTCTACACATCCTATATAAAGGAGAGTTGTTACACATATTTGTACGAGGTGTAGGACAATAGAATGTGGCAGATTGGCGAGCTGAAGTCCTAGGTACAAGAAAACTTATTTTTTCCAGTATATCACTACATTCCACTCTGTTATTCAAAACTTTATAAAGAAATTTGAGGTCTGTGACGATACGTCTATGTTCTAGAGAACAAAAAGAATGCCGCTGAAGTAAGATTTCATGCGGAAACCCTGTTTCAGGATAATGCCCATCAATCCGAAAGCTTAGGTATTTCAAGAAACGTCGCTGAACTCTCTCAAGGTCATTAATATGGTTTTGATAATAAGGAGACCATATTATGGAAGCATATTCCAATTTAGATCTTACAAAAGCGTAATAAAGTAAAATGAGCGTACTTTGATTCGAAAATGTTTTTGAGTTTCTAATAATGAAGCCTAATGATTTAAAACACACCTGTATAAGATCACTTATATGAGTAACAAATGAAAGTCTGCTATCAAATGTCACACCCAGATCTCTAAAGCATTCAACTCGTGGAACACATGTTCCATCAATTTTATAATCATACACCAGCACATTTTTCTTTAATGTGAAAGTCATGACTTTGCATTTACCAACGTTTAGAGGCAGTCTGTTTTCGCTACACCAATCGGTGACGGTATTTATTGCTATTTGTAGTCTTTGACAATCAGCATCGTTTTTTACAGAAGTAAAAATTTTAGCATCATCCGCATACAGTAGCATTGTACAGTCACCCACAATTCCATTAATAAATATATTAAACAATAAAGGACCGAGTATTGACCCTTGAGGAACTCCCGAAGTTACACACAGGGGTTCCGAGGACTGACCACAGCACTCTACTATTTGCTGTCTATCGCAGAGATATGATTTAAAAAATAGAATTAATTTTTGCGAAAGTCCAAAACAATGCAGTTTATCAAGCAGAATGCCGTGATCAAGCCTATCAAACGCCTTTGAAAAGTCTGTGTATATTGTGTCTACTTGACCTCCCTTGTCCAAGACATCAGCTACAAACTGAGTAAAGCAGAAAAGATTGGACGCTGTGGACCTACCCTTCATAAAGCCATGTTTGGAACCACTAAATAGGTGTTTTAGCTTGAAAAATAGATGTTCATGCAGAAACATTTCAAAACATTTAGAAAAATTATTTATTATACAGACTGGTCTGTAGTTTTCTATATTTTGTTTGTCTCCTTTTTTAAACACTGGAGAAACTCTGGAAATTTTCCATTTATCAAGAAACTGTGAATTATTTAGGCAGAGATTAAAGATAATGGAAAGAGGTTTTGCTAATACGCATGCACAGTCACGCAGGAAAAAGGATGGAATTTTATCCGGACCTACTGTTCCCTTTGGTTTCATTTCTTTTAAGCAAGATAGTACTTCATTTTCACTAACCTTACAAATTTGAATAGTTTGAGTGCCAGAACTTTGAATATCTTTATTAAAAGCATTGTTCGATGCAATATATGAAGATTTAAAAAAGTCAGCAAATGCATTTGCAATATCTGCATGGTTTCTATAAGTATTTTCCCCACAAATCATATTTTCAGGTAATTCTTTATTATTTCTTTTACTATTTATAAATTGCCAGAAGTTTGATGGATTAAAAGCAATGCGGTTTTCCACACTTTCACAATATTTTTTATATGCATCATTTATGTCATACTTAATCTGTCTTCTCTGCTTTTGAAATTTTAACAGATCTTCATTTTTTTGTGAACGTTTGTATTTTTTCCAAGATTTAAATTTTTTCTTAATATTATTTATTATTTTAGATGTAAACCAAGGTGGATAATTTCTTCTGCGTTTTTTAGTTTTAGGTACGAATTTATTTAGGGCAGTGTATATTTGAGTATAAAACAAATTACAAGCCTCATTAGCATCATTAATCTTATACAAAAAATCCCACCTAATATCACACATATACTCATATAGGCGCATAAAATCTGCCTTTTTAAAATTATAGTATACATTATTAATTCTTTGTTTAGTAAATTTTTTTTCATGAGCCACTGTGCATGAGAGCAATAAAGCAGGATGATATATTAAATATATGCAGCGGATATTATTACGTATAAGTTATTTCTAGTAATTTGTATGGCATAAAAACTGTTAAAAAGTTATTTCGCTTTTTTTCTTCATCCGATTGAGTCAGATATAATTGTATAGGTCTCTAAAAAGACCAATACGATTTTGTCTCTATAAATTCGCTCACTGAGTCTGCACAATAGAATACAACACTTTTCACTAATACTCCCAATACTATATTAACTATTTCTTAACACAGCTAAATCACAACTATCTTATTACTACTTCATAATATCTTTACTATTCCGATACAACTATACAACCATCTTGAAACCCACATCTTATCCGTATTTATATACCTATAAATTTTCCTGGGAATAACAAGAAATATACTCGCATAAAAGTTGAGAACTAACTAGAAATATGACTCATCGATATAATATTCCTTTCGGTACATTATGATAAAGATAACTTATAGCATCGAAATATTATATGTAATACAAGGGCCTATTAAAAAGTTATTTTAGTCCTTCGTTATACTACCCCCCTCCTCTCGATTGGCTTCGATAATTCCGTGATATACCTTCAACCTGGGCAGATGTACTACTATTATTTTGGCCTTGAGACTTCGTTGAATTCTATAAACAACGTCATTTATTCTTTTCAGAAGAGTATGTGGTCCTTCCCTTGATGGCATCAACTTCGGAGATTTACACTTCTTTCTGTCGATTCGATAACCAAACTCTATCACCTTGCTAGAACCTTGCCGATTTTGCCTTGATGTCATATCTTGTCTTCATTCTATTTGTCACCAGATCCATGCTTCCTTTAACTACATCATGAACTTCTCGCAACTTCTCTTGTAAAGCATCTACCCAGTCTTCAATTTCCATACTTTTTTCAGTTGAGGAACAGAACATTATGTCGCAAGGCAATCTATGTACCATTCCAAATAAGACCTTGGCTAGTGTAAGTCCGGTAGTTTCATGAACTGTGGATCGCTAGGCCATTAAGTAGATTGAAAAATATTTTTCCCAATCTTTCTGATGTCTGTCCACAACCTTTAAGAAATGCTCTTCAGTGATGGTATTAAATCGTTCAACCATGCCATCTGACGGAGAATGTGAAGCTGTTGTCTGGTTTTATGGATGCTAAGTAGTTCGCAGAGCTTTTGAAAAAGTTTGGATTTAAAGTTACTGCCTTGGTTAGAATGTAGCTCCAAAGGAATTCTAAATGGGCTGAATACATTTTTGACTAAATCTTCAGCTACTCTTGAGCTTTCCTTATTAGGGATTACAAATACACCAGGCCGTTTACTGAAGTAGTCAATAGCAACTAAGATGTATTTGTTGCCTTTATCTATTTCTGGGAACGGTATTCCAACATTATACTTCAATCATTTTTCCCGCAGATCTTGTGCTTGGACCCTGATTAGCTGTACATTTAGAGCACTGTCTACACCATCGTTTTACGTCTTGACATTAATTAACCCAATAAAATCTTTCATGGAATATAATGGTCAAGAGTTTTATTAAGTTAATAAGTTATTGACAGGTTGTACACCGAAGAAATCAAGAAATAGACGGGTTTTGTATTTCAGTGTATGTTTTTATTAAAATCGGCCAAGCGCTTTCGGTCTAACAGACCATCCTCAGGGCTCAGACCCTAAAAACAAGAGAATATGGTCAGCAAATAAGCTTAGTACTTACCAACCATACTCACTCGTCAAAGGGCACACCTTAACCCCGCCAGTATGAGAGCAGTCGCCAGCCGTAGCCTCCACACAGAACAAATTGTACACAATTAAAAAACTTTTAAAAAACTTTGTCACAAATTAAAATTAAAACAAAACATTCAACATACTAGTACATCAACACTGTTAAACAATAAACCTCTTTAATAAAAATCCAAAAGAGTGAGGTTATGCCACCCAGTCATAGTATAGCATAGCAACAAAACTGTCCAAAAATTAAAACTATATACAAGTATGTGTAAGCCTGAATAGAGATTTTCTATATTAGTTCTATTTCAATTTATTATCAATTGTATTTCAAATCACTAATTCATTGACAATGAGCGAAAAGAGAAAAAAGGGCAGAAAGAAAGGGCAGTAAAAGTTTATTAATCTATAACGTTGCTGTTATCGGTCATTCTATGATATATTTCGAACACTTGGGTTCAGTGGCGTGAAATGATTTCCATTTTTGTAATATAGTAACAAATTGCACGAACATAGGCGTAGTTGAAATAAATAATTTAAGAAAAAAGTTTGAAAATGGGGTTGCGGTCATTTACGTTGTTCATTCTTATATTGAGGCAATGGTTGGGGTTTCTCTTTATCTCCCTGCATATTTCAAGATCCTCTCTGTAATCCAAGGTTTTTGAGTTATTGGTCACCATATTAGTTTTACCAAACACAGTTTCTCTCCAACAAATAATAGTAAAATCTTATACCACTCCAGGGGTAATAACTCAAAAACCTTGGATTACAGAGAGGATCTTGAAATATGCAGGGAGATAAAGAGAAACCCCAACCATTGCCTCAATATAAGAATGAACAACGTAAATGACCGCAACCCCATTTTCAAACTTTTTTCTTAAATTATTTATTTCAACTACGCCTATGTTCGTGCAATTTGTTACTTTATTACAAAAATGGAAATCATTTCACGCCACTGAACCCAAGTGTTCGAAATATATCACAGAATGACCGATAACAGCAACGTTATAGATTAATAAACTTTTACTGCCCTTTCTTTCTGCCCTTTTTTCTCTTTTCGCTCATTGTCAATGAATTAGTGATTTGAAATACAATTGACAATAAATTGAAATAGAACTAATATAGAAAATCTCTATTCAGGCTTACACATACTTGTATATAGTTTTAATTTTTGGACAGTTTTGTTGCTATGCTATACTATGACTGGGTGGCATAACCTCACTCTTTTGGATTTTTATTAAAGAGGTTTATTGTTTAACAGTGTTGATGTACTAGTATGTTGAATGTTTTGTTTTAATTTTAATTTGTGACAAAGTTTTTTAAAAGTTTTTTAATTGTGTACAATTTGTTCTGTGTGGAGGCTACGGCTGGCGACTGCTCTCATACTGGCGGGGTTAAGGTGTGCCCTTTGACGAGTGAGTATGGTTGGTAAGTACTAAGCTTATTTGCTGACCATATTCTCTTGTTTTTAGGGTCTGAGCCCTGAGGATGGCCTGTTAGACCGAAAGCGCTTGGCCGATTTTAATAAAAACATACACTGAAATACAAAACCCGTCTATTTCAAGAGTTTTATTAACTCCTAAATGAGCACCAGACTTCCCATTGTGAATTTCTTTTAACTTCTTTTCAAGGTACCACTAATTGAATTTTGATTTCCTTGCTATCAACACTTTCCCAGGATCTCTTTAATCTTCAATCAATAGCGAGTCCCACTTGTGCCTTGAATGTGAGTCCTTTATTCGAAGTCTCTTCCCAACTAGGATGCTTTTCATTATTTTTTTTAAGTTGCAGAAATGGCGCCAGATCATTGTCTTCAAGATGGTATTTCCTCATCTGAGCTGAACTCCAGTCTGGATCAACGTCAAAAGTGACTCTCTGAATAGAAAATCCTTCTCTCTGCCCTATTTTGCTGCAGTGCTTGTATTCTTCCTTCCATAGTGTTTTCGCAATTGTATTTACGTTGTTATACATTCTTCCTGGTCAATATTTGATAATAAAATTTTACTGTTGCAGTTTTTCCTGAGTCTCTTCTGTGCGATCTCTGGATGGTGAACTAGACCTTAATTGCACCTTATCTCTTGTGTCCAATTCGTTCACATCTGTAGCACTTTATGTGCCTTCTTAATTCCACCCGACAGTCACTTCTCATGGGTACAGTTCATCCACATCTTTTGCACTTTATCTGGTCTCTTAATTGCACCAGACAGTCCCTTCTCATATGTCCAATTCGTCCACATCTGTAGCACTTTATGTGGTTTCTGCTATAACATGAAGTATTACCTCTCGTGTCTAGTTTCTTAAAAATTTCAGAAAACATATTACTATATTAATTACTTCTTACCACAGCTAAATTACAACTATTTTTTTACTACTTTTTAATATCTTCACTAATCAAATACAACTATACAACTATACAACTATACAACTATCTTGAAACTCATATCCTATCTTTATACCTATAGAACTTCTTAGAAATACAAAGAAATATGTATACTAGTATATAAGTTGAGAACTATCTAGAAATATGACTCATGGATATAAAATTTCTTGCGGCACGTTATAATAAACATGATTCATCGCATCGAAATATTATTTGTAATACAAGGGCGTATTAAAAAGTTATTTTAGTTCTTCGCTACAAATTTGTGACTTCTGGTGAATGGATTGAATTTATTAGTTTATTGTTTATTGAAATATTTATGTCAGTTGACGTCTAAATTTTTCCATACATTCTTCCTTAATTTTTTTTAGATATATTTCTGAAATTTTACTATGTCTCCTTTAGGTTTTCAACGGAAAATCTGAAAAAATTAAGTTATAACTGACTTTCTGAGCATTCAAAAGAATTGATATTGTGAATAGGTTCATTGTTTCCCCTGTAAGAATATTTTGCCGGATCGAGAGCTTATCGAGAGCGGCCCTATAGTGAGAATCTAGCCTAACAGAATGGCGGTGGATTCATCAGGGGGTCCGCCGGCGCCTTCCCCAGACAACGGTCTACGTTCTTACTATAAGTACGAACGTATATTTGACGTTAATTCAGGTCGCAACATGCTGGTAAGATGTTCGTTCTATGACGTGCCCCTCCCCTCCCCATGACTCCCAGTTTTATATCTATTTGAGATTCTGTAATCTCGAATATATGGAAAGCTGTGTGGTGTCTGAGAAATTTATAGAACGAACAACCCTTAGTGATTTTTTCTGTAGGGTCCGGGCTTACGCGGCGTCGTCCCTGCTCGGCCGCCATGTTGCAATAATGCCTTCGATGTTTAAGACATAATTACAAGCTAATTTTCAACCAATAAAAGTATGGGTGTTTCATCCTCGACGCCGGCGATGAACTCGTCAGTGAGTCAACTGACGCCATCTCCAGACACCCGTCTACGTACTTACTATAAGAAGGAACTTATATTTGAAGTTAATTCGGATGGCAAAATGGCGGTAAGATGTTCGTTCTATAACAGTAGTAGGGCCGATCAGGCTATAGAGAAGGTAATCTAGCCAACACTACACTTCAACCTTTTACTATTACCCCAGATTTCACCTAGATACTCATTTTTCGGTTGAGTTGTTCTAGAAATTCATTTTTGCCACCGAAAAAGGCAATTTTCCGCGCGGGTAATCCAACTCGGAACTTTTCGATTGATAAGCAAATGCTATACTGCCCTATCGAGCCTGTCATAATTACATAAAAAATATTCACGAATGAATAATTGATTCATACGGCACAAGGATATTTTAATCGGAAATATTGGTCTATACAGTTCAGGTGGGATCAGAGATCCATTGAAGATGTATCGAGAAATTGAAGTTATATAATGCCCCATCGTTACCCAACATTATCATTTAGTGCCGCTCTCGATACGATCTCGGTTCGCTCTCGGTTCAATACATTTTTTTTTAAATGAAAAAGAGTTTGCGATATCGAAATCTTCGCTACACCGATAGTGTGAATAGATTCATCGTTTCTCCTGTAAGAATATTTTACCGGACCGAGAGCGTATCGAGATCGTATCGAGAGCGGCCCTATAGTGAGAATCTGACCTTATCTAAGAATACTTGGATATAAACGATAACTGGATGCGGTATTATTTGTATCAGGAGACGTGTTTCATACATGAATTTGATAATTTTTAAAAGTTTCACAACTTAACAATAATACATTTAGTCATAATACCCCCTGAAATTCCTCCAAAAATTAAGCTTAGCTGACATTGGTTGTTTTGAAATTGATAACAAGTTAAAGATTCCGAAAAAGTTGTCTCCCAAAATAACTATCCTACTAAAATAAACTAACTTAAATCCAATAGTTTTCTAGACTTCCATCTGACTTTTACCAATAATAAAAAAAAATTATAAAGTAATAATTACCGAATATAACAACGTTATTTGTCGAAAATCTTTATTATCTGTACGTATGAACTTTTCAACTTCAACCAAACTTTATAATTTATTTCAACACAAAAACTTTTTCATTTTTAGAATTGGGCTAAACTAAAATTTACATTTTTTTTCAGATATACCAACTCCATCCACAATCAAACCTTCTACAATAAGTACAACAGCTTTATCAACGACAAAGAAAAGTGAGTAAAATTTTCATAATAACTGACAATATTGATAATCTCTAATTTCGTCATTAATCACTTCTTAATAAGTACTATGAGGGAAGGAAATGTGTAAAGCTGGTTTCTTGGTTCTACAATAATGTAATGAAACTAGCAAAACACCGACTCTGTGAGAGGAATTTTTGAAGGTATCATATTAACGTCTGATGAAGTAAAGTAGCCACTTCCCACGAAATTAGGAGAATTTGCGAAAATCTTGATATTCCAAACAATTTACTTAGAATCTAAAATCTACTAAAAAGTTATTACCAACTTTGTAGATTCTGTAGTTCTCTCTCTCTCTTTCTCTTTTCAGCAGCCATTTCACCGTCACTTTTGTATATAGGTCTCCCATCCTGTCCATCACAATTGCTTCTATGCCTATTAATTCCAGTTTCTTCCCGCCACTGTAATATACATTTCCTACACCTTTCTTTTTCCTGCCGTGCTACATATCTCACCTAGTTCCATTGCTGACAAGTTATGCGTTCGATTACATAGTCGATCTTTGTTCTTCTTGCAATTTCATTCTTTGCATAACCCCCTAAGCTTACTCCTGATATCATCCTTTCTATAGTCTTTTGTGCTGTTCATTACTTGTCAGTCTTTGTTCAGGTTTCTGTGCCATACATGCATTAAAAACTTTCTTTTATGAATTGATTGGGACACGAATTCACCTAGATATTTCGACTATTTGGTATTGGGTATCTAGTGTAATTCTGAGTCCTAAGTGAGTATATTCCTGAAAATTTTCTACTTCCTAATTTCTAGTTATAAAAGTCTTGGATATGAAGTCAGACGTTCGGTTTTTTCAGTCTTCTTTTTTGGCCCGGCCAGCATTTCAGTGAATTATTCTTTTGTACTGCCGATTAGGACTATATCGTCGACGAAATGCAAGTTATTCAAGTATCAGTCGCTCACGAGAAGACCCTTTTGTTGCCAATTCAGCCACCTAAAAACATCTTCCAAAGCAGGAGTAAATACATAGCTTTGGTTTCCTTGTTAAATATCTCTTCTAACTAGTGTTTGGCTGGTTATTACGCTGTCTCATAATTTTACTATGATAGTGTCATCTGTGTAGATGTTTTTCGAAGATTTATATGTCTGCAGTTTATTCGTGAGTTTCTGAGACCCTAAAATATTGTCTAGAGTCAAGAGTTTTATTGAAGTCGACGAAGGCTAAGGGGTAAACTTTCCGAAAGCCAGCCTGATCAACTAGCTGATATTGATCGAATTTGTTCGTGAGCCTGTCGGTAAGGATCCTGGTAAGGCTCATTTAGGTAAGGCCATAAGTTTATCGGATGGTGTTTATCAAAATTTTATTTTTTCCTTGTGCAACAGATGACTTAAGCGTTATGTTATATCATCGAGATTAGATGTATTCCAAGGTAACTGGTTATAGTCTATAAAAAATTCTGTTAATTTTTTATCTTATGCCCTTGTAACCAAAAAAAAATACCAAAAATGATACTTTTCCATTTTTTAAACCACTAAATTTTTTGTAACAATAATTTTGTCTATAATTTAAAATTTTATGACAAATATTTGCTCCTATTTATTACTTTTTTATTATTATAATTCATATAAAATTCCTACATTTTTTAGTTCGAAAAACAAATAATCATAACGTTAAGAAATAAAACTTTTAAAGTGATCTTTACTTTAACTTTAAAGCACCCTAACCTTTTTATTGTTTTCTTACAGGCATTACAAAACAAAAAGGTCGACCTCAACTAGAAACTTCCATAGACCTTATTAATGAGATAAGGACGCAAGAAATATCAAAGGAAAGGGGTAAGAAATTTGCATTTGCTCGATAAAATACGTATCATAAGGTTCATTTAAACAACGTTATTTTTAGCAAAATGTATAATTAAGCCGGCTGATGTCTACAAGTCCCTTTTTAGGGTCCTTTTTAATTCCGGCCTCAGTGAAATAATGCAGACACGGAGAGGCTAATTAAATTAAAACAGTTTTTTTTTCTTTTAAACATAATTTAGCCACTTTTGAATTAATTTTTAGTCAAGTCAATTTGAAATGTGTGATTGGACTGTTTTAAGGTGCCGAAATAAGGCTGAAATTTTCAATCCCCACATACATATACTACTGTTAGTAGATATAGCTGAGAACAAATTCACTTTCTCGGTGCATATTAGAGAAGCAATAATTCTTATTTAAAGAAGTAAGAAGTAAAATATTACTCCAATCTGTGGACAAGAAATAGGCATTTTTATGACGTTAATTTGCCACAGAGCGGGAAGTGTTTTAAGTCGTAGACAGAGTCAACACAAGAATGCCTATATAATTTTGTACGCTAAAATAATCTGCATTAATAAATGACGGGGGCTTCAAAGTTAGGGAAAACATATTTTTCGTTCCTGACAGCTACAATGTTGTTTTTAGAGCCTAAGTTCCTTATAATTTTTTGAAGGTATTAACGATACCTTTAGGTTATGGCCGGTTTTATTGCAAAAATGGCGGTTTTTTGCAATTTTAAGAAATATTGCAAAAATGACTTTTTTAAAATGTTTTTAATTGAAGCATTCTTAATCCTGAATCGAATGAGCTTTTGTAAAAGTTAATTAGTTCCTTTGTTACTGAGATATGTTAATTTGTTTATCCCGACGCGCGTAATGTTGAACGCCATCACGCATTAGTTTATAAATATTTAAACTCATTTAAGCGCTAATTTTCTTCCTTAATATTTAAATTTTAATATTGTGAATCTAATAAAAAAATTAAAATTTAACCTTTTGTTTGTTGCTTTAAAAAAAAGGGTACTTTTTTTTCCTAAACAAACACAGCTGGAGTGGTCCTCTTATGTGACACTAGTTTCTACCTGAATATGAAAAGCTAGCTTCAAAACGGAGATTTTGAAAAAAAATGTCGTACAACCAATATAAATCGAGTTAGAAATTTAAAAAAAAAATCACAGCTTCATTGTTTGTAACAATTAAGAAATGAATTTTACGTGTTTCGATAGTCAAATACTTTTTTTTGACACTCATAATTAAAAAGTTTAAAAGTTGCCGATTGTTGTTAAAAAAACTTGTGTAAAATGATCAGTATTTCTGGCCGACACGTGAGGCGTTAAACATAGCCGTATCTTCGAAACTTTTTATCGGATGGAGCTATTTTTTTAACCGACTTCTAAAAGAAGGAGGTTCTCAATTCGTCGACTATGTATGTTTTTTTATGTATGTACACTAATTACTACGGAACGGCTGCACCGATTTGAATGAAATTTTTTAAGTTAAGTTCAGGAAGTTGCTGCGGTGGTCCCATATTTTTTTACATGGAATTGGTGCAGTAAAATCCAAGATGGCGCTTACAATATGGCAGACAAAAAAATTTAGTTTTGTCCAATTTTCTCCAAAATTGGTATGGGACAGTTTTGGGGGTCGCATATGACAAATCCAAAATTATATTTAAAAAAATTCAATATGGCGAATCTAATATGGCGGACGAAAAAATCAATTTTGTCCGATTCTCTCCAAAATTGGTATGGGGGAGTTTTCGAGGTCTCATATAACAAATATTAAATTATTTTTAAAAAATTCAATATTTCCAATCCAATATGGCGGATAACAAAATTTAATTTTGTTCGATTTTCTCCAAAATTAATTTTGTCCGATTTTTTTCAAATTGATATGGGGGAGTTTTTGGGATAGCACATTACGAATCTGATATTATTTAAAAAAATTAAATATGGCGGATCTAAGATGGCTGATTAAATATTCTACATCTCTCGATTTTGTCTAAAGTCAGTATTTTTGTTAGTGTTAATTACGAAATTAAAATAATTTTCGAAAAACTCAATCTGGCGGAATCAATATGGTGTCCTAAAAATTTCTATCTCCCAAACTAATATAGAGGGTTTTTGAGGATGTACATTATGAATATAATAGTATTTTTCAGGATTCAATATGGCGAATGCAATATAGCTGACTAAAGATTTTACATTTTTCGATTTTGTTCAAACGTGGAACTAAATCATTTTTAAGGATGTAAATAGCGAATATAAAATTATTTTAAGAAAATCTAATTCGTCAGATGCAATATGACCGGTTAGGAATTTTAAATTTCTGGATTTCATCTATAATTGGTACTGAGGAGCTTTAAAGGGTTTAAATTTAGATTAGATTAAGACGTTAAAATTATTTTTTTGAAATTCAATATGGTAGGAAGAAAATTTTACCTTATTCGCATTTTTTAAAATTTGGTATTATGGGGTTGAAGGGTGGTGTATTACGAATATGAAGTTAATTTTTATACAACTATTAAGTTAATAAAATACAATATGAGGGACTAAAAATTTTATATTTTCCGGTTTTATATAAAATTGATATTGCGGGATTCTTGGGGCGTATACAAATTCAATATACAATATAAAATATATCGGGCCAAGAAATTTACTTCTCAAATTCTTTAAATATCGATATTGGAAGGTTTTGGGGCCTATATTACCAATCTAAAATTAATTTAAAGTTTAAGATAATGGATTTACTATAACAGACTAAATATTCGTTTGAGACAATTTCACTGGTATTTGTAGAACTCAAAAATCAAAAAATTTTTAGTGATTGATTTTAGGGTGATTACAACTTAGGATAAAATGGGTACTTTTTTGCCACCTTGGAGTCATTGCGAGGTACACTAATCTCGATTAGTACTTAGTTCAAATAATTTATGCATGTCATAATGAACTCAAAACTAAAAATAAAAAAAATTGAACCGACTTCTAAAAGTGCGCTAAAAAGTGAAAAATAACTATAAATTTCTATACGAAATTGAAATTTTTGAAGTCGGCGCCAAGTTATTTCTAAATGAAACAAATTACTAATATATACAAATTATGGTAAGAAAATAATTACCAACAAAGTATTTTTAATCTGTTTATGCGAATCCCATTTTGTCAGGTATTAGTTTGGCGCCGACTTCAAAAATTTCAATTTCATATAAAAATTTATAGTTATTTTTCACTTTTTGGCGCATTTTTAGAAGTCGGTTCAATTTTATTTAACCTGCAGTGACATGAAAAATTATGAACAATGGTTTTAGTACTTTCTTATAATAATAAGTATTTTTACTAAAATTTTGTACTACTCAATTTTAAAGACAAAAATTTTAAAAATTTTACTTTGTGTGTATGAAATTCACGACTGTTTAATAAACTTTACATCCCTAAAATAGACTTATTTTTATTTTGTTGAAAAGGAACAAGAGATGAAAGTGGCGCTCGGTCGATTTGAATTCGTTAGGAAACTGCGATTTAAAAAAAAATGGCTATCTCGGTCCTCATGGGGTGTAGGACATTTCTTTTCCAAAATCTTTGGCTGCTCCAGCTGTGTTTGTGTAGAAAAAAAACTATCCCTTTTTTTAAAACAACACACAAAAGGGTATAGATTACATTTTTTATTGTACTTACTTACATATTAGGAAGGAAATAATAAGCTCTTAAGAGGAATTCAAATATTCATAAACAAATAAGTGATGGCGGTCAACATTAAGCGCCTTGGGGTAAACAAATTAACATATCCCAGCAATAAATAAAACGATCAACTTTTACAAAAGCTCATTCAATTCAGAATTAAGGAAGTATAATTTTAAAGCAGTAAGAATATTAGAGAAGTTATTTTTGCAATAATTATTACTATTGCGAAAAACAGCCATTTTTAATGGTTTACCGGCAACAGCCTAAATTAAAGCTCTAATTAATACCTTTAAAAAAATATGAAGAACTTATGCTCTAAAAACAATATTGTAACTTGCAGAAACGAAAAACCTGTTTTTGCCAACTTTGAACATCCACCATTTGTTACTGCCTAGAACTGAAAACACTTCAAATCCTGTGGCAGGTTAACGTCATGAATTTCGTTTACAGATTGGTGTATATGGTTGTTATGGATATTCATAATAAATAACACCTTCGTGTAGATTGGAACTTAATAATTTATACAGGAATAAATTTCGAAAATCATAATGTAAATTATTTACAGATTTCTCAAGGTTAACGATACAATTAGCTATTATGATTCTAAATGTTGCAGCTCTGAAGATATCGAAGAAAGCATATCCAAACTATCTTCTTCAGTCCTTCAGCTATGAGTTCTATCTTCTTCTTACTGATCACCTTCCCAGTATCTTTCCTTTTATGATTAGTCTCAAGAATTCGTATCTCTAGCCTCTCAAGATATGATTTATATATGTTTCTTGTTTATTTTTTGGTTTCAATATCCTAGATAGATTGCCTCGGTGTTATAGTGACCAAAGTATGAGATCGGCATTATGAAGGTGGCGAGTTCGATTCCAGTTCAGTTGGGCTTGAGTGCTTGTGATGTTAATTGTTTAGTTTATAATATTATTTTAATTACTAAAGTGAGAATGATTGCATAGTCGAGTTATTTAAATCCATAAAATAGCAATTGCTATTTTAAAAATCCTTTCCTAGATTTTCCCATTCGTGTCTCTTTCCAGCCATAATATTCACAGCATACACCTGTGTAAGTACATTTTAAAAGCATCTAGTTTCTTTTCCATAACTGCACCCAATATTCCGGATTCACCGCCTCGTAGTAAGATAGAAAATATGTAGCACCTTATTTTGCGCATTCTTAGGTTTATGCTCAGATTAGGTCTTTGTTTCATATTCATGAACGCTTTCCTCGCCTGCTCTATATGAGCTTTAATTCTAATTTTAAAGTCGCACTGACTGTTTATATTAATGCATAGATATTTTATTATTATAGAACAAGAATACAGCAAATTATCAGCACTTTACACTGTGTACAGAGTATCCAATTTTCAAAAGTTTTGCGTGGTATCTGTATTATTATTAAGCAACTATTCACTTCGATGGCCAGGTCATTCCACATCTCATCTTCGTAGTTAACGGCCGCCAGGCTCAGTTAGTACTTAGATGGGCATCCGCTTGGGAAGACCGAGTGTGTGGTTCGGAACTCACTTTAAATTGTCGGTCTAGGCACTATATGTATGTATAATAGATGGGCTGTACGAACCAATTCTAGTTTTCTTTTTATTTTTTCTTTCCTTGAGTTTAGGTTCTTTATATAACAAAAAATCAAAAACAATTTGACGTTTCTCCCTTTATGTAAGGCATCTTCAAAAATTTTTTGTGTTTTTTTATCCATGGATCTTCCTTTACATTTTGTTTATTTATTGGTTTTCAGTTTTCTATTTCGGAAGCTTTTCTGATGATGCGCGTTCTATAGTGTTTTATGGGTGCGATCTGTTTGGATTCCTGAAAATTTATAGTCCTGTCTCCTGATGATGATGAAATAAAGCTGATTTGGTTTGCTTATTCTTTATACTATTTTTATGTTCTTGGACTCTGGTAGAGATTCTTCTGTTTCTTTGGCCGATGTATTCTTTTTCACAGTCTCTGCATGAGATGCTATACACTTCCTGGTTTTCCAGTGGTATTTTGTCTTTGGGATTTCCCAATAATTTGTGTATTGTTGTTTGTGACTTGTAAATTGTGCATATCATGGTTCGTGGGTTTGGTTACTCGCATGGATTTGGAGATCAGTGTGTTGATGACTGATTGTAACTGTGATGGATGGATGGTGGTGAGAATCAGCATTTAGGTATCTATATGTGTATGTGGGTTCTCTGTAAACCATATAATCAATGCTTAGGTCTTCTTTTCTTGTGATTAGAAGGTCAGTAAAAGGTAGATTCATTTTATCGATATATTTATGTCTTATTTAAGATGAAAAAATAGGTCTAATATTAAATTGGACTTTCAGGCGCTCCCGGCGATGGTGTTCCGCCGTCATTGAGGTTCCAAGGACATCTCATCTCTATTGAGTTCGTCTTTATGTGGTGTTTTTCTTAGTTTTTATGTTTATAATTTTCAAAAAAATCCATACAACTACCAGCAATATTATTAATGTTGTCATTATGTAACTACTGATAAAAACATGGTGGTATGCTGTAGTCGAGTCGAGTATGTTCATTTTACAGTTGATCTTTTAAGACATCTTTTCAGAATTAGACTACTTAGTTCTTGTTATCCCTTGTAAACCATGCATACTGGAACATATCGATTGGCTCCGTTTGAAAGCCAATTATTTATTTAATAGTGTCAGCACTAGATAATAGGTCTTTGACATAATAGTATCGAACAACTACTTGTGCTCCTTTAGAAAAGTTGCCCTTTTCATCTTCAGCCAGTTGCTGAATTCTTATAAAAATAAGATATTAATGCAGTAATATTATACATTACCATATAGTTTATATTATTTTATTGGTGGTAAAAGTCAAACTTCCAGAAAAGTATTTAAAAACTTTGATTCTCTGTATGGATTTCTATTTATCTATATATTTTCTCTATATCTGAGACCATGAAAATTTTGTGTGATCTCCAGCAAGTTAATATATTAGATATTCCCTGTTGCAGTTTTGGACCAAATATCGTTGATACTGAGACTAGATGAAGACTACTCCCTACATGGTTGTACTCGATTATTTGATAACAAGTTGATGAGGAATGTAAAATTTTGCCGTATTTTCTTGATCGTCACGTGACCAAGGTGTATATATTTCTGCATTAACTGTTTATAAGACGCTTCCAATTATTTGTTGACCCTTGTTGGTCCGAATTGTTTTCTACGACTTACCTTCCTAATCCCTTGTCGTATTTACTTTGTAAAGATCTTCAAAGAATTATTCGTTTTCTATCATCTGTCTTGGCTTAGATATTTCTTTTATTTCTCAAAACTTTGTCAATTGTTTATCTTCTTCAATTCACGTGGTCATGGTTAGAACCTGAAGTTTTTGGGTTTTGTTTCTTGTGATTTTTTGATGTTTTAACCATCTAGAATTTGACCGTATTCTCTTGAACCAAATATCATGTAAATTTTAGATTAGATAGATTCGATAAACATCTTTCCACCACCTTCTGTCAGCCACACAAGTAACTGACAGTTCCAATTTTAAGATACGTTTTTGTTCTCTGTTCTACTCTTATATAGGTAACTAACTAACTCTTCACATCAGTTAGGCAGCGCTGACAGCTCTCACATGTCATCAGATAACATCAAATCAAGACTGAGATTGTCTTTAAGAACTTATTGCTCCTGGAAAACACAACAAGGTTATTCTACGTGGGTACCACAACACGAAAATATTCTAAGCAAAGATAAAGCATACCAGCTTGCAATACAATTGTCTTCTACCACATTTATTGAACTACAACCAGTATTTGGCATTAATCAAGCCGCGTAGATGAATATACCGGTGGATAAACCATCAATACTTTAGGCTTTGATAGGACTCTAAACGGACCACAGCAACTTAAGAAAATAGCTACACACAATGAGAATCTATCCAAAAAAAGATCTAACATGTAGATTTTGTGACGAAGAGGAAGAAACAGCCTCATGGAAAGTCATAAACCTACAGGAGACTTCTTCAAGAATAGATCAATCCTGAAGTCGTAAACCCAAGGAGCAAGCTAGTAAACAGGCTGCTAAACTTAATTAACGTGACCAGCCTGTTCACATAGAACAGATGTAACAGACAACACAACATGTCACTAGGCTGAAGTGTAAGAATTTTTCAACACTGGCCTTCTGTATCGTTGCATCGAAATAAAGGTGCATTTTACGAAAGAATTTTGAGCAATTTTGTTTCTACTTTTATAATTTACGCTCTTGAAATAAATGAGCTATCTAACATTGGCGCTAGCTGCTTCATACAATATATAATTTAAACAAAATTTAAGAGATATGTAGAAATTATGTGTGCTTTCTTCCGTAATTTGATGCGACGCATTTAAAAGTACTTAGTTTACAATATTAGCACCACACAAAGCTCTAACCTTATTTTATGCTAGAAGTAATTCTATATTTAAGGTCGCCGAATGCTTCGGTTGACGTGAAGCCGATTTAACCAACTGATTAAGTTAATTGTACTGTGTCCCCATATTATTTTCCTACAACTTAAAAATATTTTTATTGCACTGCGTCAGAATACTTCCAATAACAAAGTTTAGTTCATAAATTTTTAGAAAGTTACTATATTACTTAAGTATGCAAATTTATGTAAAATATTACAAAGTCGAGAAGAAAATTTATAAGGGAAACATACCTAATTAATTCCGACGCTTTAAAGTTTTTGTAGGAATATTATTAAGCCATTTGGAATGGTATATTTCAAGTTGCGAACTTGGAACTAATTATTTCGAACCACGCTAGCACGTGGTGCGGTGTGTTATCAGTGCACAAGAAATGACGTGAAAAATGTGAGCCTCTGTACTTTGAGGGTTTCGTATCCGATGCTTAAGTTTTGCTTGTTTCCGCTGTCACCTAGTAAATTCCGTTCGAAAAATTCGAATTAAATTTTGCTGTTAAAAGGTATTTCTCATTTTGTAACAGATTGTAATAGGTTTTTAGAAATTGTAAAAATATTATAAACTTTGTTACAATGGAGCTTCCTTAAATAGGAAGAAAATGTAACTCTTTTCATTTATTCCGTTACAATGAATAATTAAATAATCACTCTGTGAATAGATTTCTCGTGGGAATAGGGTGGTTATATTTTTTTCACTATCCAAGAAAGTGTAAAGGAAAAATAAATCAGTTATCGAGCTTAACTTTTATGATCCTTGTCGTTTAAATGTTTTCTTAAAAAAATACATAAAGTCAGTTAATTTATGAAGACGTAATAAGACCCTCTCTTAGAATTGCCTATAAATCTGTAATCCTGCCCTGGTTATGTAAATAAAACCGAAAATAAGGGAGGATTATAACATATGGTATATGCACAAACCGTTAAAATATCTTAGAATATTGAACGATTTCCCCATTATTAGGAAACAAAAGAAGGATCAAATAAACTCACTATAATAGAAATATATCGTTTGGCCATTTGTAAAAAGAATTTTGAGTAATCACTAGTTTTTCTATTCACAAGAAATAACGAGTTAAGATATTTATTGCCAAAACAGCCAAGAAAAGTGAATAGTTTTTTTTACAGTCTTTAACATATATTCTTTTCGTTATAGGAAGACGCAGGTTAGTTTGTTTTACTACTCTGTTATATGAAAATTAGGATTTAGACGCTCAGAGGCCAATTCGGGAATCAAACATCCGATATGGAATAACTAACGCCCTCAACACGTAACGATCGAAACCTTCGGACTTTAAGGGAAAGAAATTGACGTTTACAGGATTCCATCGGCTAATATAGGTACAAACGGGAATCAGAGGGGTGTCGAGGGTGTGTAAGATTTGAAGACACTCTTTTAAGGAATAGTAAATGCCAGTCATAATTTGAATGTCGTTAGAACGGTACCGTGAGTACCAGTGCCGTAGAATAATTACGTCACGGGTGTAATCGTCGGGAAAGAAGGTTATCTTTGTTTATTTTGGAGAAATTATGGGATTATCGTGTGTTATTTTAGTGGAGCATTTCGCGATTTTCATACGGCTCGATTAAGTAATATAAATAACTGTCTTTTCGCGTTTTATTTCTTTTTTTGTTTAATATTTTAGTAAGCTATTTATACGTGTTTTTTTTTTAATTGTGTTTTATATTTTTGGTTATTAAATCGGCCAATAAGAGCATTTCTATTACTTTTTTTTTTTGAATTGTTATTAGGTTTAAGTTTCTCACTGTAAATAGTTCGTTTTCTATTTATTTTTGTTAAATAGATTTAAGTGTTCTGAGAAACTTGTTTTATTCAATTTAATTAAAACCTTCCCGCGAATTAACTTGCGGGCGCGCTGTTGCGAGACCTACAAAACAAGAGATATCTTCTGACCAACTAATTAGCAGCCTTTCCAGCTTTGGTAAGCTTAAATAACCGTAGTTGTTTGGTACTAGAGCTGCAAGAGAGAAGTTGAACGACCAGACTTCCAGAGTGTCTTTATTACTGTGAAATATAATTATAGGTTATGAAAATAGTTACAAATTAATGTGTGGCAACAATTTGGTTATAGATAGACTGGCTGACGCTACCTCAATATGTCATTGGCAGGAGTCTATGATTAAATTTTGTCACAATATAATACAATTATAATGTACTATGGTATAATCATACCATCGATATAATATAAGAATTTTATACGTTCAATATTTATAAGCATCTCTGAATTACCTTTGTTACAAGATTTTTGCTTCTTTTTAACTTTAAAATGGGATAGTTATCAAAATAGAGCTGGTAGGGAATTTTTTTTTTAAATGCCTGTGTGATTTTTTGAAAAAAATTGCTAAGTCGGCACCTATTGGTCGTCGTGTCTTTTTTTTAAAATTCGTGTTTTTTTACCAGAGTTTCAATGATGAGCTTCATTAACAAATCGGACAAAAAATGCGGTTGTTAATTAATTTATTTATAAGCGAAAAACTACCCATATCTTCATGACGATTTTGCATAAACAAAATATAAAAAATATCCATTTTTTTTACTAAATGATAGCTTCAGTTTTTGGGAGGAGAATGAGCACTGACAGAACTCTGTAGCAGTTTCCTAGACGACGATACAGCCAATCAAAAATAGTCACTTTTTTCGTTTTTCTAATAAACAATTGCAATTTTACAAAAACTATTGGACTGACAGCGCCCAACTTCCGCACACTTTTTAAGCTCTCATTCTGGTAAAAGTTGAAAATAATTCAATAAATATTAAGAAAGTTATTAACAATTGTAAAGTAAACCATTTTTAATGTTTAATTTGCAATAACTTTTTTGTTTACAGATCGATTTGTACGAATAAAAACTCATTTTGAAGATACTTTCAAGACTTACAATTCATCTCTGGAACATTTTTCTCTAAATCCCACAGATTTTCCGTAAAATCCAGAAAACCACAGACAAATCATTTTTCAACCAATTTGTTAAAAAAAACAATGTTCCAACCAAAATTTGTTGAGACACGATATGAGACGTCATTTCTACTACCTTTCTCTACCCATTTCTGCAATCAGGTCGCAGGCAGTATTGGAGTTTTTTTTTTAACACTCCGGTTCTTGGGGTACATTCTTAAACTCTAGTTGGCGCAATTTACTGGTGAAGTCGTATAAACTATCTAACGGGCATTGTATATACTACCGAGTAGAAAATATATAAAAAAGATATACTACCTTTTTACCAATTAATAAAGATACTCTAATATTTACTATTAAAAATTTTATAACATTAATTTGGGTCCAAAATTTACGACTGTTGCTTTCAGCCGACCATCGTGGGACCAATAATTGCCATAAACAATTTTCAGTCATACATTTTGCCACAGTATTTTAGGAGCTATATTTCTCGAATGTTTTGTCCTTTCTTTAAAGTCCCTCTAATTTAGGTTCAATATTTAAAGAAAAAAAGCCACATGGTTTCAGTCGCCACATTGAATTTATATATATATATATATATATATATATATATATATATATATATATATATATATATATATATAATAAAATATTGGCGAAGCGGACGTGAAAATTTGTCAATCTATATGATTCTCGTGTTAAAAAGTGCGGAGCACTCCAAAATATGGAAAAACTCCGGGTCCGACAGATGGCGACAGCGCTGTTTCGTCCTAATATGGGACTCGTCAGGCCACCGCATTCGGTACAAACCATCAACTCGCCTTTGCATCCTATAAAGCTGAGTTTAAAATCAAAAAACAGCAAACAAGACGACAAAGGCGACATCTCGATGGTCCACTTGATAACACAACATCGTCCGCTTCGCCAATATTTGATTCTATTTTATTTTAAATTACACGGACAAAAACTTATTTATTTATTTATTTATTTATTTACTTGTTTGGCTTTGAAACACGCTAAACGATGCTCTCATGGTGGGATCGTTTGATGCGACACGTGGCTTTGGCTGCTAAAATAAGCGGTAGGCTTGCTTGCCAGTACCGAAAAATGCGACCCCTATCCTTTGGGCAGCGCGTTTCGTGTACTCGATTTTACATATTTCTGTTTTAATTCACCATCGCGCCACCATATGGCGATTTTTTTTACAAACGTTGTTAATCTGTGTGGTTCTTGTGTTATCAAGTGGACCATCGAGATGTCGCCTTTGTCGTCTGTTTGCTGTTTTTTGATTTTAAATTCAGCTTTATAGGATGCAAAGGCGAGATGATGGTTTGTACCGAATGCGGTGGCCTCACGAGTCCCATATTAGGACGAAACAGCGCTGTCTCCATCTGTCGGACCCGGAGTTTTTCCATATTTTGGAGTGCTCCGCACTTTTTAACACGAGAATCATGTAGATTGACAAATTTTCACGTCCGCTTCGCCAATATTTGATTCTATTTTATTTTAAATTACACGGAATATATATATATATATATATATATATATATATATATATATATATATATATATATATATATATATTAAAAAACCTTCAGAACGCTATAAGAGCTCAAAAAATCACCATAAAGGACAAATATTTCTTGAGATATAAAAGACTTTGATTAGTTTTAATACATTCTTATTAAAAATGAAAAAAATAAATAAAAGAAATTTATTAAATATGAAAAAAGGTGTACAATAACTACAAAAATTTTTGAGCAAAATAAAACCTAAAGCCAATATATTAATAATTTTTTCACGTTTCGCTCAAATAGATTTAAAGAGATTGAAAAAAAAAACGAGAATCTAACTATAGAATCGTTTAATACATTTCCTGAATGACGGTACTGAATATATGCATCCAATCGCAATCGCCTTGTCTTGACAACAAAGCCAAAACAATGTTCTCTTAAGTTCCAAGTTTTCAAAAATCTGAAACCGTGGGAGAAAATCGATTAAGACTATTTATAAATTCAGTAGACTTATTGGAAAAATTAATACGCCATGTATGGGCAATTTAAAATTTTCCAGAATTTTCTGGAAGTATATATTCTCACACTAATTATATCGCTAATTATGTACAAGTTTTTCTGTTTCAAAGATAAAATACTTAAGTTTTATCCCATAAAGGAGTTCCTGCTTTCTAAAAAAAATTAATGCAAAGCGGAGTAAAACTTGAAAAGAAAAAGTTAGGTCTAAAAAAAAATGACAAGGTTAGACGAGTTTAAAATCGCTTCGTTTTTCTAGTGTTTTCACTATTGAACTGTAATTAATAATGAAATGCACTTTATTTCTGCATTAGTATTAGACACGTAAAAAAGGCCAAAGTCTACGACTATAAAAATATCATTTTGCCTCTTGAAAAAGTCTTGTTCTAATTCAATGTTTGATGGTGGTTCTCTTCTTACTTTATTTTCTCCTGATGGCAAATTAGTAACAACAAATTTCACAATATGATAAAGTACGATTTACAGCTTCACTTTTATTCAGTTCACAAATGGGTCTTGTAATTTGAAACGTATAATATTATCCCACGTCAGACACCTCCACATTTCTTCCCACGATTTTTTACGCTTGGCTGATTGCTCCATAACAACTAAGGTAAATTATGTTACTTTGTACGATAATCTGTTAATCATATCTTATTATGTAGATAAGGCTTTTAAAGCAAAATGAAAGAACACGTGTCGCATGCACTGTCTAATGAGATTAATGCTACCTATCGTAATAATATGACAGTATAGGCAAGTCAAAGGTTTCAGTTCAGATGCCAAAACTTACGAAGCTATAGTTTTAGTCTAGGTTGTATGACGATTTAAGGAAATAATATATTTTCAGAATTGTAAAACTGTTCCATTAACAAGAACAACGTAGAGTAATATTTAATAAGATTGTTTTTCATAATTATATAATAATATCAAACTAAAAACCAAAATTTGGTTATAAGTGTTCTTTAAAATGTATATTTTTTTTACAGATGTCAGTTTACCAAGCAGCCAAGGAGATAGAAACTTGGAAAACTTAGAAAGTGTTGGTGATGGTTTTCTTTTTTCACCAACTGCATCTAGCGCACTAAAATTTAATTCATTTGTCAACATTTTATTTACTTGTATAATTGTTATCACGTTATGTTAAACTTTCGGTTAGATTTATTCTATGATCCAATATTACACATAATCAAACTATAACGAATAAATGGCAAATTCACCAGTCAGTAAATAAAAACACGTTTAAATTATGTTAGTCAAAGTAAGAATGTCTTTATATGACTCGCATGCTGTTTTGGTTTCTAAAAGTACATTTCTGTACAAATAAATTTCAATACAGTGAAGTATTGATAGATAGGTAAAAAAATAGAATCAGAACTTATCGTAATTACTTTTTTGAATATACTCACGTTTCAATGTTTGGTTTTAATGATTTTATTGTGATTTTTTACTGAATAAATGGATTAATGAGAACGATAGTCTGTTATCTTCAATGCTTAGACCTTACTGTACTCTTTACATCCCACCATAACCACAAGTCATTCCAAGCCGATTGTCTTTGTGAATTCAAGCAGCTTCATTACCTGAAATTCATGGAAATTGTTCGTCTTAGTCTATAGTGTGCACTTTTAGAACATGATCAATAAATTTACTCTCCTATAGATACTATTGTAATAAAGGGTCATCCGCGACATCAGTCAGTATTGTCAGTGTCCCTGCTATAATTTGCAATTCTGCTTCTTCAAAGGAAGAAGAAACTCCATAGTAAAACGAACTTTTGGTTTAATTAAATGTTTTCTGACACATCTTGTTTCCTTTTATGAATAATAGTTGGAATATAGATTATTGGTTCTACCGCAGACTCCACCATGAATAAACCATTTTCTTCCTAGTTTCAGTGTATATCTAAGAAACTCGGGACTCACACGAGTCTTTGTAAAACTTTCGAGAACATCCTTGTACTCAAATATCAGTCATCAAGCTACATCGCTATACTTGAATACTAATATTGCGGCTCTACTGTCTAGGTATATAGTTTACTTTTTTCTGTGATTACGTTTTGTTGTGGTTATGTTTTTCGTACAAAGACAGCCGCATTGAAAAATAGCATATACCATATGACCAATTAAGTGTCAGCATAATATGGAATTATTTTTACTAATAGCTTTATTCGAAATCTGACTTTGGCAACAATTTCTGCTTCAATCGAAATGAAAATGAACCAAAGAAATAGTAGTCACGTGATTAGCATTATCTGTCAAATTTTAATTTTAAAAAAAAATTCAAAAGTGGGGTTATGTCTCAAAATATCGAAAAAATTATTAGAAAAAGTTTTTCTAAATGCAATTTTTAGCCCATGTGCAAAATTTCAGCTATGTCAGATGTGATATTCTGACCAAATTTTAATTGCCCTATTTGGAGTTTGTAGAAAAACACACATTTAATATGGCGCTACTGTAAACAAAATATGTCTGGGATTAAATATTGTCAGAAATAAGAGGTTTTATGTAGTTTACGTTGAGTCTTATTTTGCAACAATGGTGCAATTTACAAAAAATTAATCAAAATTATCTTATAGAGTTAAAATTTTGCATATGGAAAAGCTTTTTCTAATAACTTTTTTCGATATTTTGAGGCATAACCCCACTTTTAAATTAAAATTTGACTGATAATGCTAATGACGTGACTACTATTTTTTTTTTGGTTAATTTTCTTCTCGATTGAAGTAGAAATTGTTGCCAAAGTCAAATTTCGAATAAAGCTATTAATAAAAAAAATCCCACTTGATGCGGACTTTACTGGTGACACTATATATATATATATATATATATATATATATATATATATATATATATAACGATTGTGTTTTCCTAGAGAATAAGAGTTTTTGAGTCCTGCGTCATTACTGACCACTGACCAGCTCTTTTACACTGTCTAGATACACCATTAGACTATCAAAGTTAATTTTTCCGAAGAGTTGACTTTTCTTTTTAAATCTCTTTGTTTTCAAAAATAGCCTAACTAGGTGATGAGCAATGTAATCTATTTCCAAAAGAGATAGTGAACATGTCTCGACCATTCCCAACTACACGAGTAAACACCAATTTTAACTCTAAAATACTCTTGGCATCTTTGACGATAAGCAACCTTCAATGTCTCGTTTTATTAGTTATACTAGGCTACCCTACAAAAACGAAACACGATCACCAGAGTGTATATCCATTATAATACTATTGGTGTCAGTTTCCATGTGCATTCCAAGGTCCACTTATGAGACCAGAAACTACAAACTTTTTGGTTCGAGCCTTAATATGATCATTCCAGCCAAGTCCAGAATGACTTTCAGGATTTTGACTATTGTATTGAAGTCCTTCCCGACAGTCTTATAGTAGGGATTTTCCTATCGATCAATAGAGGTCCCAGATGTCGCTACAAAAGCACATTCGCCTAATAGTAACCAAAACTTTAACATGGCTGTAAGATAATCAGTTTTTCAGATTTATCGACTGAAATACAGAAAAAAATATGACCAGTTTCTGAGCCTAAAACCATAAAACTCATTACAAATAAAAAAAAAATATTTATTTAGGTAAAACCGTTCATTCATAATATGTTTTCCAAGTACATCATTTTATAGTTTATGAGACTAATTCCATTCCTTGTGATTTAATTTTTTTTTTCATTTTCCCCCAGACTAAAAATAACGTAACTATTGCTGCCATGAAAAGACATTTTTAAACTGACTTAATTACATACATCCGATAGCCTGTTTCAACAAAATTATAAGTTTAATTGTATAAAATCAGTCAACCTGACTGTATGTAAAAAATCGGCAAAAGGTGGGCAACATACAGTGTATTTAAAAAGTAAGAGAAAACTAAATTTGGAGTTAAAGAGAACTTTCAGATAAAACTTATAGGATATAAAAGAGAGGATTACTAGTGACCGTGACCTTGACGTTGACCTTTAAGTTTATCGAAAATTTAAATCACTTTATTAACTATTTTTGACCACACGAATAAACCAGCATTTGACCTTCGAGGTCAAATCTGTGTTTCCAGCTATTAAAATTAAATATTCCTATTTGAAAAACTAGATCATATAGCTTTACCGTTGAACACCCTATTTATAGGTGTGTCTCGGTGTTAATGTTACACTTAAAGAACTGTTTCTTAACTTGTACCCTGTGGCAAGATTTCTACAGGGGAAAAACTATTTATATTCAAACTGCTCTTAAAATATTATCATCGCTACAAGGTAATAAAAAAAGTAATTCTATTCGAGATATCAAGTGACGGACCTGAATAAAACACTGATAGCCAGATTCACTAAGAAGATTTAAGACTTTAACCCGATCTAGTTGCCTTGGAAATTTGATTTTCTTGATGACCGGTTTTGTTTTTCTTATGATGTTGTTATAATTGTATTTTAAAGGTTCAAAACTTGCTTGACTTATTGTTACCCTTGTCAATTTAAATTCTCTACTGTTAATCTTAACCGGTTTTAAAGTTAAACCATGGTAGTAAATCAGGGGGTGAATATCTATCCGAGGATGTTATAATGGCTCTATTGCGATAGATGATTATTTGAGTGAGATTATTCACATGGATATTCAAATATCTTTGAAGAAAATTGAGTCGCATTATAGTTTGTTACTTCTGATAAAAGTCTCATTGTAGGTTTTCAAATAACAAAGGGGAAAACAGAATAGTGATAACTTATTTTATTACCCAGGAAGAGTTCTAAAACTGAAAATAAAATAAAAATGACCTACCGAGTATTTTATTATGAAAAAGTTCTAACCTTAAATGAATGAAGGAATAAAAGTTGTATCTCTCACTTTCAATATTTAAGCCTCGTTCGACATTTCACGAATCGATGTAACTTATTTGTGTGGATCCAAACGCTGCCTGTTGCTATTACGATGTCTTCGTCTCAGTCTGTTGAAGGTTAAACACTCTCTGAGATCAATATTTTCATCCTTCTCTAAAGAATATTCACATTTTGAGACACTGCGGTGCCTATCTTATAATAATCGCCCACCAAGTCCTATGAGAATTTATAGATATTTTTTTTCGAGGATCTGATTATGTGTATCTTGGCTTGCTTTATTCCGGCAGCTTCACCTATCAAAATTTCCATGTATTTTACATTTTTTTAAACAATTACTGTTTGCTGTTTTAAATTAGAAAGATAAATGAAATTTCCCCAAATCATTTTTTGTTAGAAATGATCTTATTTGAAACAAGAAAATAGGAAATTCCAGATGCCCACTTTTGCCGATCCCTGCATTTATGTATATACATATTTTGTTCTATATATGGTTTATATTATTTGATATGTTTTGAAACTATTTGTTTTTAATTGTTATATTAATTTATTTTGGGTTTAATTCAATACTTCAACTGAAATTTGTAAATATTTAGAGTTAAATTAGGAAATAAATTTATATTATTGTAAAGTGTAACATAAAATAAATTTTGCAATACATGTAAATCATATTTAGTGTTATTTATTTATATAAATCTTTTTTTATATATGAAGGCTTAATTTTTATATACAATAATAAATGCACAGGCACACAAAAAAAGTTATCTATACTTTTAACGAGACATGTCTATTCTTATAGATTTTTAATCGCCAAATCCAAATCCGAAGACAGAATAAGAGGTGCCGATAAAAATGTATAAAATATTATTTTTTTACGGTTTTTAGGAATTAAAAAAAAAAGTGAAAATAAAGTTTAGACACTTAGACTTTACGAAACCCCACTGGAAAAAATCACAGGGAGTCAGATCCCAAGATCTGGCTGGCCAATTTCAGGCTCTGTTGCGTGAAATTATTCTACCACAATTTTATGCGCAAATCCATCGTGTAATGCGCCGTGTGAGAGATGGTATCGTCTTGCTGGATCCACAAGATTACATGGTTTATAAAATTCAATTCAGGCCATAGAAAGTTAGTTATAATATGTCGATAATATTCACCATTTACCGTTACAACACCACAGGTTTCATCCTCGAAAATGAGATCCAATAATACCTCCAGCTCAAATTCCACACCAAACAGTGACTCGTTGGGGATACATAGGATAACTTGAAGATTGTTTTCACACCAAATTCTGTAGTTTTGTTTGTTGATGTAGTCATTGAGGTGAAACTGCGCTTCATCGCTGAAAAAACTTTCTTTGAAAATTCAACATCTTCTTGATGTTTTAGCTCCTATGTCTATTGAATTTTGTAGGGATGCAAATGAAGATCTTTCATTAAAATTCACTGCAAACTGCTTCTCGGAATATCATCTTGTTGGGAACAATGACGAATCGAGGTTTCAGGATTTTCGGTAACACTTTGGGCAATATTTTCAGCGGATTGGCTAGTACGACGATGCACAGGTGTTTTTATGTTTCTAACCGAAACACTTTTCTCAAATTTAATAACCAACTTTCGCATTATTCTTTTATTTGGAGCATTATCGTGATTGAAAATTGTAAATTTTGAAACGGTTTCTGCATAGCATTCTCTATATTTATAATGGCGCCTAATAATGAAAATCCCTTATTCTAGAAAGTACCATTCCGTAACTAATAAAACCGGAATGTGTACAGCAATATCTTCAAGGTTATACTTTGCACAAAATAGAAAATTCAAGTTCGGTGTTCCTATTGGGACACCCTTTATATATATCTATATATATATATATATATATATATATATATATATATATATATATATATATATATATATATATATATAAATATCGTAGGTTTTCACGGATGGTTTGGTTATTCCGGGTTTCAATCCGTTCGTTTAAAAAATCGTTTTCACGACGTTTCGCTGAGAACTGATGGTGGCTTCTGTTGAATTTCGAGTTTTGTTTAACTGTCTCGCTTTCTGATTGGACGAGCAGCTTCGTAGGCTCCTCCCCTCTACCGAGTGTGATATATTTGATTCTTGTAAGCTGTTCTCTCGTGTATTAATTGATTTTTGTTGTTTTGTTTCTTGATTTTTTATTAATGTTTTCCATGTAGTTGGAATATGTAAAGCATCGTCTCGTTTATTCAGCTGTCCCTTTTTCGATTTCTAGGGCCTCTATTATGACGCGTACCTTCTTGTTCTATACTGGTGCTATTTCTTTTGCTTTTTTGAAATCAATGGTATATCCGGTTGTTTGGTGATGTTAAAATATAGCTGAGGTTGTCTGTTTGTTCTCGAGTCTATTTTTGTGTTGTTAAATTCTTGCTGATATGCGCCTATTTCTTTGTCCTATGTTTCATAGCATTCTGCACATGAAATGCTGTAAAAGCCATGATTTTCAAGGTTGGTTTTATCATTGAAATTTCCCAGGATGCTGGCTATTGTTTTTTGTGGTTTAAATATGGGCTGTATGTTGTGTTTTCTTAAGATTCCTCTCATTCTATCCGTTATTCCATTTATGTATGGGATTATGACTTTGTTCCTTGTTTGATCTTGATCTCTGGTTTTTGTTGCGGTCTTCTCTTGTCTTTTTATGGCTTTCTTTATATCTGTGAGACACTATTCCGTTGTAGAACTGTTGAAATGTGTTAAATTTCGTTTCGTTTTATGTCCTTTTGTTAGGCGGAGGAGGATCTTGATACTAGTGTATTGACTACTGCCTGTTTTTGAGAGGGATAATGATGTGATTCTGCATTAAGATATTGGTCAGTATATGTTGGTTTCCGATATACGCTAAAACCCAGGGTGTGTTGGGTTTCCTAGTTAATAACAAATCCAAAAAAGAAAGTTTATTTTCTTGCTCGAATTCACGCTAGAATATATATATATATATATATATATATATATATATATATATATATATATATATATATATATATATATATATATATATAATCTGGAAAATATAATATTGTTATTGAACCACTCGTCAATCTATTCAAAATTAATACCTCTTCTGCATATAAAGTTTGGTTCGTTCGATGAGCACATTCGTACATTCTTTAGAGATGAAAATTTGATACAACTACAAATAAGACCGAGAAAGCAGCATAGTTAAGCCTTAAAGATGTATTAACAAAATTTGTAGGTAATACGAAAAATGTGGGTTACATAAAAATTGTGGCAATGTGGCACGAAGCTTCTAAAAATTGGGCTGCCTAATCAATTCTCAGAAAATAACGGGGACTTTAATGAACAGCAAGAAAAGGGCTTTCACTAGGACTTAAAAGAATTTTAGCGTCGCTTCCAAGAACTATAGGACAGTAATATGTTGGCAAATTACTGCTATAGGATGCAAAGGGGAATAAAAATTTTCGGAAACTCTTTATATTGTTCATTCAATGAGAAGCGTGTGCGTAAGCGGAAATCAATTTAAACCTATATTTTGCTGTAAGTTTCAAAAACAAATCCAGACCAAGTTATAGTTTTTTATTTGACCATGTGAATGTTATAATAAAAAACTACGAAACATGATTTTGAATGTTTTTTTGAAGGATTGTAGGCAATGGTTAAGATTGACTAAAATATGGTTGTCGGACTTGATAACGATTAGAGATACAACCTAATCGAAACGTCGTAAAAATAAACAAAAACAAAGACAATGCAAGTCCGACGACCAACTTTTAGTTATGATTTTAAATGTTAAATTTTCGAATTTCGAATAAAAAAACTTGGTTTTCATTAATATATTAGCTTTGATCTTCAAATCATTTTTTATTTTTTCTTTTAATTCTAGAAACCCTAAGAAAAGATGAAAACTCTTATTTTATGCATTTTTCTTGGAAACTAACTGCAGGACCTCTTAACCTGACTTCGTAGTCAGCGATAAAAAATATTTAAGAATAGACCTGTCTCGTCAAAAGTACAGATAACTTTTTTTCGTGGGCCTATGATATCAATCAACTGCATTCCATTGAATTAATAATAATATGTTATTAGCGAGTATACAATGATACGCTATTTCTTATGAGGGTGAAAGTTTGAGACAAGAGCCAAAGGCAAGGGCATGAAATAATGCGGATGAGTAATAAACAGTTGGGTAACTATTAATCTCTATTGCTTATTTGAAGGTCATAAACAACGATGTTACTTGCGAAGTAGTCGATATTTGTTTGCATATATTGTCTTGATGTTTTGTTAAATGTCATGACGTTTCGGCTAGTAATTATCTCTAACCCTTTTTAAAGTGAAATTAAACAAATTATTAAACTACACAACATAATGAGTGCATTCATACGTGCTACGTTAAGGTCCTTTTATGGTGCATTTAGTTTAAATTTACAATTAATAATTACTACACTTCTTCTTCTTCTTCTTATTTCCTGGTCTTACAACTCTGAGTCAGTCTTAGCCGCATCCACTATCGCCTTCCATCTCGTACGGTCTTGTGCTTTTATTTCCCACTGCTGGACCCCAATCCTATACAAATCAGCTTCGAAGGCATCCTTCCATCTTTTCCTGGGAGGGCCTATTGATCTTCTACCATCTGGTCTCTCAAAGAATACTGTTTTCAATAATTTGTGATCCCATGATCTTACCACATGGCCTTCCCATCTTATTCTATTTTCACTGCCATACAGTGTCGCCAATTCAGCATTTTGGCGTCTTCTCCAATTTCCTGTTGTTTTATTTATTTCCCGTTGATTGAGGGTCCAAGTTTTGCTGCCATAAGTAACTACCGGAATAATTGACCTGTACAGAGTTAATTTGGATTGTCTTTTTAACACTTTAGATCCTAATAATGTTGTGAGGGAGTATAACGCCCTATTTGCTGCTGCTATTCTCGCTGAGACGTCTTTTTCAACTCGATTGTCGTCTGTGATTACCGCTTCTAGGTACTTGAATTCCTTAACCATTTCGAAGTTGTGTTCATTCAATGATGTATTCTGCCCGATTCCAGGTCTTGGATTCTTGGTTATTACCATGTATTTCTTCATTTACTCGGAGACCCATATTACCTGCTTCTTTCTCGAGTTGTGAAAATACCTCCCGCACGTCTCTTGTTGAATGAGATACTGTATCGATATCATCGGCAAAGGCCAGCACCAGTTTTGAACCTTGATTCGCAAAACCCTCTGTCAGCCCCGACGCAACCCTCCTCAGTGCATGTTCCAAGGCAAAATTGAAAAGCAACGGTGACAGAGGGTCACCTTGTCTGAGTACTGATGTCACACTGAATGGCGCTGATGTTCTATTTCCCACCCCTTACCTGTGCATATGAGTTTGACACGCACATTTGTGTTAGATCGACTAATTTCCTTGGTACGCCCATTTCTAGCATTGCTCGCCATAGTCTGCTTCTTTTCACGGAGTCATATGCTTGCTCGAAATCCAGAAAGATTTGGTGGACATCTCGGTTAAATTCCCAGTTTTTTTCCAATATTTGTCTGATCGTAAATATCTGGTCTATTGTTGAGCTTCCAGCACGAAAACCTCATTTGTAGTCGCCGATAATATCTTCCGCATAAGGCGTCAGTCTGTTTAGTAGAATAATTGTCACGATTTTGTATGTTGTGTTGATAAGAGATATACCTCTATAATTTCGAAATTGTTCCTTGTTTCCCTTCTTATGTATAGGTATTATGACAGTTCCATTCCATTCCTCAGGCATATTCTGTTGTTCCCATATTTTCAACATGATTTCATGTATTTTTTGATGTAGACCGTTTCCTCCCTTTTTTAGCAGCTCTCCATTTATACCATCGCTACCTGGCGCTTTGTGATCTTTGAGTTATGCTATAGCATTTTTAACTTCTTCAAATGTTGATGATGGCACTCTTATATATGCGGAATGGAATGTAATGTCCTCTTCCTATTCCTAATTACTACACGGTTAACTAAATCAATTCGGGTTCTGATGTATAACAGCGACCAGTGGTAATTAATTCTGAGATATACAACCTGTAGGGTATTCCTTAACTGTTCGAAAAATTTTCTTATATAAGAAGATAATTCATTCATAATAATCGACCTTTAAAAAAATAGAATTAACTATAACCAAGAGCTACTTAATATTAACTACTCATAAAATGATTTTTAATTTACATAACTATTACAAAAAATGAATTCAACTCTCTCTAATGGTTACTTAGATATTTTAAAAGGTGCTACTTTGTCTAGTGTCATAAATCTCATTCGCATAAGAATTAGCCACCAGTGTTGCTCATCGATTAATGTTCCTATAAGTTCATGCCTCCAAAGCAAAAATTTACTTTAATAAATTTCAAATAATGAAAACATATGTATGTAATAATGTAAATATATTAATGTAAAAATTATAATATAGATGTAATTTTTAAGTAGAAAAAGTAGCCTGAAATTATTGTAAAATAAAAAAAGTAAAATAATTATTAGTAGTGAAGATCGGGGAAATATTTATCTTGGAACTAGTGATGGAAAAATCGTTAGCATTGTGAAATACTCCATTAGATAGGAAGACTGAAAAATAACTATATTTAGGAACCGGTAAGAGACGAAAACGTATGAGGGGAGTCTATCTTTCAATTATTTTGCTTATGCGAAATAATTACTTGTTCATAAGAGAACTGAAAAAAAGCTTGCAAGAGTTTATTTTTGAAGTAAAAAATATACACTATATCCAGTTATATGTGAATTTCTTTACTCTTTATATTTAATTCAAAAACTTTTCCTTTAAACACATCCAAATTGATTTCGTCTAGTTTCAAGAAAATATGCTACCCATCCTCCACCAGATAATAGTTTGGGACTTATCAAAACCTGACTAATTACTTTATTTTTTTAATACACAAATTTTCTAAATTTCAGGGTTTTTGACATACTTCTCTTGGCAAATTAAAGTTGTTTTTTAATTTAAAAAAGCATGACGAATAATTAATCAATTTCTATTTCCTATATGTTTTAAGTACTCTATTTTTAATTATAAATAATATATTAATATTTTTACTTTCTTGTTGTTGTACAAAGTGTTATCACGTTGTATAATAATACGATTAAAGATGTTTATATGTAAACATGTTTTTCTATTAATTAAGTTTTCCGTCTGTTCATATGTCATATGTGTCAGTATATATATATATATATATATATATATATATATATATATATATATATATATATATATATATATATATACTCACATACAAAAATATTGCATATTTTATTTTTAAGTTTTTTTTATGTGTATTTGTTTTCCTTTACAACGTTATGTATTTTTTATTATTAAATGTCTTGTGTTAAAGTGTTATACGTAAATTAATCGAATACATATTGAAGCCTTACAATAGATTAAAGAGGAATTACTGAAATAGTCTGATTTTGTTTATGTCATTTAATCGGAAAGAACAAGATTGACGACATTATAATAATTTTTTAGTACAATATCAAACAGTTTAGTACTTAGTATTTCCTTCTCTAGCTCTAGCGATAATCTGCATCCTCCTAGGCATTCGATTCCATTCTTCCTGTGCAGCAATTTTTAAGTCTGCAATCGAGCTCATTTCGTGTCCCTATACATCGCTTTAAGATGTCCCATGAATGTACTCTAGGATCTGCATCAGGACTCTTGGTGGTCAATCTAGAGTCACATATCCAACAGCTTCAAGATACTGGACTACTGTTCTTGCGGCATGTGCACGGGCATTATCATGCATTAGCACGAATTCATCGTACCCAATGAAGCCAGCACAAGGTAAAACATACTCCTCAAGCATGTTGTGAATGTACCAGTCAGCATTGATTCTTAAATTCACCTAAATAAATTCGGTACTGCTCTCCCAATTAATGCTACCCTATAGTACAATGGAGCCGCTCCCAAAGCTAACGGTTTGTTCAAGATTACATTTTGCAAAACGTTTTTCAGACCTTCTGTATACTTTACCAAGTTCATCTGGCTTCCATAATTGCATCCTGGTTTCCTCTGTGAAAAGAACTTTTTCCCATTGGTCTTCATTCCAGTTAGCATGAGCTCATAGAAATTGTAACCGTTCAGTTTTGCAACATGGGAGAAGCCTAGGAACTCTGGAAGGACGTTTTGGATTTAAATCGACCTCTTTAGTTCTTTTTATTACTGTTGTGACACTTACATTAACTTGCCTTGTGATTAGTAATTCATTTTTGAGGTATGAGTCTGTAAGTGTACGATTTCGCAAAAGACTGAACTCTCAAATATGGGTCATCTCTTGGTATTGTACATCTTTTTTGGCCTTAACCAGGGCACCTTTTGTATTCTCCAGTTTCTCTATATCGCTTTACTATACGAGACAGTCGATTGATGGATACGCACTCTCCGCGTAATATCTTCTTGTGGGCAACCATCATCAGCTAATGTAACAATTTTAACATATACTAAATCACTTAAATGTGGCGTCTTGGCTGGAAAGCTGCAGAATCAACAAATAAAGCAATAGAAATATTATTTTGACAGCGGCAAACAAAACAGCAGCGATTTTTGTCACCATCCTATGCAATATTTGTAATTTGTGATATTATTACTTCTTCCTGTCTAAAGGCTGTGTCTAAATAATGTTTTATCTGTAATAAAAGTAACAAGCCGTAGCATAAGAAATTTAACAATGAAAACATAACGATCTAAAGGAGAACAAATATATATTAAAAAAATCTTAAAAATAAAATAGGCAATATTTTTGTCCGTGATTGTATATATATATATATATATATATATATATATATATATATATATATATATATATATATATCCACTGCTATTGCATCTCACACGGAGGAATCCGTGAAAGCCTCATAAACATATATACGCCATCCGGCGGGAGGTCGACGAAGCCGCGTTCAATGTTGCATACTGCCTTCCGATCTGTCCTTCACACAAACAGATGCATGTCGGTACCCTGATGAGTCTAGTAGAGACGAAACATGCACCTCTGCCGTATCACTGTGGCGGGGAGGGTAAGTTTTGACTTTCTTCTCGGTATGGTGGTACAGGTAGGTTATCATCTCGATGGTGATGTAATAGGATAAATTGTGTTCTGTAGCAATTTATTCAAACTCTGCAACCTCTAATACGGAAGGGATATGATGGAACAAAGTTTGCAATCACTGTTCGCATTTTACTTCATCTATTCACGGAGTTGCATATAGTTGTACGTTTGCTGAATGTGATTTCAGCACTACAACGGCATAATGTGGATATATTCACTGCTATTGCATCTCACACGGAGGATTCCGTAAAAGCCTCATAAACATATATACGCCATCCGGCGGGAGGTCGACGAAGCCGCGTTTAGTGTTGCCTACTGCCTTCCGATCTGTCCTTCACACAAACAGGTGCATGTCGGTACCCTGATGAGTCTAGTAGAGACGACACATGCACCTCTGCCGTATCACTGTGGCGGGGAGGGTAAGTTTTGACTTTCTTCTCGGTATGGTGGTACAGGTAGGCCATCATCTCGATAGTGGTGTAATAGGATGAATTATGTTCTGTATCAATTTATTCAAACTGTGCAACCTCTAATACGAAAGGGATATGATGGAGTGAAGTTTGCAATCACTGTTCGCATTTAACTTCATCTATTCACGAAGTTGCATATAGTTGTACCTTTGCTGAATGTGATTTCCGCACTACAACGGCATAATGTGGATATATCCACTGCTATTGCATCTCACACGGAGGAATCCGTGAAAACCTAATAAACATATATATATATATATATATATATATATATATATATATATATATATATATATATATAACCTATGTAACCTGTATCAAACTAAATATAATTTCCATTACAAAAAGCGCCATCTCCCAATATTATACACAAACTCAGTTCAATATTGGAATCAAACATTTTATAAAATATATTTTTAATTAAACTTGTAATACAAGTTCTACAAAAAGAAACCTAATTTAGGACATATCGTGAATGGGCTGTTGGTCTCGTGCTTTGATTATTTACCAAATATCCTGAAATACCGGTATTGTTATATATATATATATATATATATATATATATATATATATATATATATATATATATATCCTGTATAAACAAAGAAGATCAATTAATTTCTAATATTGTTTCCATGCATTTAATATTAGTCCGATAACAACAGAAAAAAAAACGAAGCAATAATTTTGAAATATAACGGACAACAGCCTCATTTTGGATACCAAATTAAATTAAAATAAAAATAAATAACTCTCACATTTAAAACGAAGGCACTATTTGATATGTCCTGATAATAGTGGAAAGTCCATTTCTTTTTATGTAGGACCACAAGTAAGGGTCGAAAACTATAAAGTGGCAAAACTATAGGCTTTATATGGCTATAAAATTATAATTCGGACAATGAATATTGCTCGAGCATGACGTCACATCCCGCACAATAACATAACTTTTGTGGGCGCATCGTAGCTAATTTCATTTTTCTTTAGTATTCTTTTACACTTACTTTGTGATGTCCTGATTATTTTTTCTCAAATTGTGTAGGGTTTTCTTTATGCACTTGTATATCAGATGCCTTTAAGTGCTGTTCGATATATATATATATATATATATATATATATATATATATATATATATATATATATATATGTGTGTGTGTGAAAAGAAAATATTTTGAATTCAACAGTGATTACTATTTTTTTCTGGAAATTAATAAGTTTGTTAAGCAGTTTATCAATATAAGACAAAAACATTCTGAAATCGCCTACAAGTGTTCTGCAAACCGCAATTATAACACTGTTATAATCTGGCAATTCAGTTGCTGCGATCTCACATGCGCTCTCAATTGCTAGCTATAAAATTTACCTCATGGTGTCCTAAAATAAGCACGCTACCATGTATACAAAAGTTTCTAGCAGAACAGGAGTAAATAATATAACTATGAATGGAAAATATATCTATATTTTATTTATTCTTTATTCAAAAAAGGTTTAGAAAGGCAGACTATATGAATGTTCCTGTCATGTAAAAATGCCTTCTCTCTGCTTATCTCTTATCGACTATATATTCAGGGGAAGTATTTATAGTCTTGTATTGTCATTGGGAATTGAAACTGTGGGAGTTCCCTGCTTCACCTGCTACGCCCGCATCTTGGACCACGAAATGGCTGTGGCCTCTTATAAGACACAAAGGGTTTGACTTTCATATTTTGAGGCCAAGGCTCAAGTTCCTTAAGTCGATCTTTCAATAAATTTGAGAACAATACTTTGTACGATCCATGTACTACGCACCATAATGTTCGAACAAAAATTATTTTTTTCTTAAACTCGATCCTATATGGAGTGCCCCAAATCGACCTCATCAGTGGTGGCGACATCTAGATTTCTGACGAAAAGTGATAATATGGTGGTGTTTGAAGGATTTACTCCACCACTAAAATTTAGTTTATATATTTTTTTAATTTTTATTATAAAAAGCCCATTTTTCTATTATTTGTTATAATATATTTTTCTTCTAAAAAAGTGTAAAATTTATATTTATGTAAGTCAGTAAATACATCCATCACCGATGACGCTGGCTGTGAATTAGTCCCGTTCTGAAGAAAATAGATTATAAAGGCGAATATTTTGTTCCATTTTACGGGTCTCTAAGATTGTGACAGGCGCTGAGACTTAAATAGATATATTAACAAAAATCCTGGCCGCGTTTATAAGTCGATTTAAAAATAATCTTTTAAAATTTGAATACTACAAAAATATTTGGGTGTATAAAAGTTATTGCGCTTGTAAATAAAAAATAAAAATAATAATTTTAATGAGTTAACTATTATAATTTTTATTACATAATAATAACTTTCACGTATCCACATCAATGTTATTTTTTTACTTAAAGTTTAAAAAAACAAAAAAAAACTGCAGTTTTCTTGTGATTTCGACCTTTTTAATGATAGTATTAATTTTATTTATATTGTTTTAACTGAAAATATTTTTCCAATATGTAGCTCTAAACTCTAATATTTTTTATTTGGGTTGCTAAATTCCTGACAAAATCAATCAATTTGTCCTTTTGTAGCCCTTTTTTATGCTTTTTGTCCGCAGGAGCATTCTAAAAGCCATATGGTGGCAGGAAAATAGTACTAAAGGAAAGACCATAAATCAAACCTATAGAAATAATGTTCTCATACGAGGTTCAAGAGAAATTAAACAACTTTTGTGATGATTAGATAGACCATAAGGTTTGCATTATTATAAATCATATTAAATTTTACCTTAAAATTAGTGCATGTTGGCTGATTAGTATTAATCTTTTTATAGCATTTATGTCCTTCCCCGAAAACATAAAAGAGAATAGAAAACATAACGCATTCTTATATTTCGAAGTACTTTTAAAGAAAATACAAACATTATGATACCTTATCTCACAGTGTTGTAACAAAGGACTAGGGGAATTCAGCAGCGTCCTTATATAAGAATCATCGCTATTATAATGTAACGAAAGAAATATTATATCGATAAGTCACCATAATTAATTTTCGATTAAGTTCTAGAACGTTCTGTTTTGAAACCCAAAAAGATAGCGAAAAACGGATTTCACCAACGAATTTATCGTTAAGAAAAAAGCCTAGAATCGAATTTTCAATTCAATTCAATTAAGTAGTGTCATGGAACATTGGTAATACGACCCGCCACTGGCTGAATGAGTTCATGGCCAAACATTGTGTCTAATATAACCCAAACTTATAAACATTTTTTATAATTTAAACCCCGAATATAGGAGTGACTTAATTTAGAAAATGGTTTATGCCAAAATACCCATTGCGAATCTATCACTCCCTTTTGAAGGTCCTTTGAAAGTTGAAAAGCGAGTGGGCAATTTAATTTATATTAAACGAAGTAATTCCTTAGTCCCCGTTAATAATATAATAATCGTGTTAAGCCAGCTTATTCCGTCAACGAGATAAAAGGAAATGAATATATTAAAAAGGAAGAAAAGTCGGATTTACAAAATATTATGTTGGTTTATGGGGCCTTTGATTTCTTAAATCACATAATTTTAATAAAATTTTATATCGGTAGATTTTTGATATCGAAGGTTAAAAATCTAATCCATATCTAGACTAGTCTCCTAATTCAGTGATATGGTCTAACTTTATATTTTGTCTTAGTTAACATAGTCCAGGGTGTTTCGTAGAATATGGGAGATCTGATTAAGCAAAAACGTACTTTCTATTATACCACTTATTTTACTGAATTGATTATTCATTAAAATGGATTAAATAATGATGTTAACTTCTATTCATTAAAAAATTCCCAGTGACTGAATCAGCTAGCTCTCATTGTCGTGTCAATTATATATGGACAGGGTTTACAAGATTCACTTGGTACAAAGTACAAAAACAGCACTTTTTGAAGTTACTCTTACCGAAAGTTCAGATTTAATGAGCATTCTAAAACCGAAAAAATGGTAACTCCGGGAAGACAGTATCTACAGATAGACTCTTCGATTTATCCTTAAAAAAATAAAGCAAAACTAAAATAGTTTGTCAGCAAATATAAATTCAAAACAATATAGCTACTTATCTGGTTGTGATTACTAGTTATCAGGCTGCAGTCACTAAATGGTGGTCTCAGCTAATTGAATATTTGGAAACTGGACTAGGCTGGGATGTTTTAATTTCTCCTTATTAGTAATTTGATATATGTGGCCAAAAGGGAATCAAATGCAACACATTCGCCAGCTGGAGTAGTTGGTTTCGAAGAAATATATATTATTTCTGTTAAACACGGCGGAGTTTCAGGAACATGAGATAATCCTTCCATAAAAACAAGGAACAAAACTGTCATCAAGCTTCATAAACTATGATAATAGCGTGCAAGCACTGAAATAGAGCCAAAGTAAATGATTTCAATGCTTTAAATGCTGGACAAAACTTAAAATTACTTTAAATAGGTGGTCCTTAAAAAAAATATCCGAATCAGTTTATGAGGTTATAGAGGGTGTAAAATGAAAGTAATTTATGCTACTGAGAGTAATATTTTATTAAAAGAACTGTAAGGCAATAAATATTTATAAGGTGCGCGGGTTTTCGAGTTATTTAGGCGTTTTCAAGGTGACCGAGAATACATTGAAGATGGTTCATGTCTGGGTCATACTTTCACGTCAGAATTAGATGAAAATATTGAACCAATCGATAATCTAATTCGATATGACCTTCAGTTAAGTTTTTGTGCGATTGTAGGAATTGAAAAAGAATATGTAAGGCAAATTATACATCACAATTTTAACATGCAAAAGTGTGAATGAAAATCGAACAAAAAGAAGTTTGTGAAAATGTTTTTTACTTACATTTTAAATGTCATTAAAAATGGCTCGAACTTGTAGGAAAGGGTGATACCATGTGATGAACCCTGGTTATTACTTGTAATCCTAAATTTAAGCGATGGTGATGTATTTTTTGATATTCCTGGGATTGTGTACCGTCACTAAGTGAATTGTAATAAGCAAAGTATTCTTAAGATGCAAACTAGTAGTGGATGACAAACCAATAGAACAACTCCTGACCTTTAATTACTTAGGAGTTGAAATATTCGCAAATCAAGACAGAACAAGAGAAGTAAGAAACCAAGTAAACAAGGCAAATAGAATCTCAGGAAGCCTGGCGGATATAATATGGCACAACACATACATGAACAAGGACGCAAAAACAAAAATCTACAAGACCTGTATTCGACCGATAATGACGTACGCAATAGAGACGAGAGCTGACAACACAAAAACAAAATCAATTCTAAGAACTGCCGAATTGACGTACTAAGAAGAATATCAGGATACACATTAAGAGATCACATACGCAATTCAACAATACTCGAGGAACATGGAATGCAGGATATAGTAAGATGGGGACGGAAGCGCAGAAGAACCTGGAATGAGCACGTAGGAAGAATGGCGCAAAATAAGATAGCTAGAATCGCCCGAGATGGAACATCGGAAACCAGAAGACCAATAGGTAGACCACCTAAAAGATGGAGAGAGTCCTGGATTTCAACATCAAATGAGATGAATGATTGACTATAACAAGAGGAAGAAGAAGAAGAAGTGTACCGTCACTGAGTTCCTGAAGGTCAAACAATAACGAATGGAGCGTTGTTTGGACAACGGAAAATTCGCATGGGGTATTGTAGGGATAGAGAAAGGGTATATATTGTAAGTGGTAATAACTAAATATGTATATATTTAAATTAAAATGTTTTACAGCAATAATCGCGTTGGTTATGATCCACAGTCTAAAACGTTTGTACACGGTAATCTAAAATAATTGAACTAATATTCTGACCTTTATCATTTGCGTGAAATACACTTTAAAAGTGCAAAATATGTTCATAAAATTGTATATGACTTCGTTTAAATCGACTTTTCTCGAGCCAGCTTCAAACTGAAGCCGCCTCATATCTTATTTAAAATCTACGCGTTTATTTCACAAACTTAAAAATTACTTTATTTTGGCTCCAAATCATTTTCGCAAAAGGTTGTCTTGTCGGTACCTAACCTCAAAATAACGCCTTATTTTGTTATTTTTCTTATTTAAAAACCAACTGTTGACTATTGTGAGGAGTACAATATTTTATTCTGCATTTAGCCTTTAACTTAGGTGTTCTTAAACATTAAAAATTATTGAAAATAATATATTAACGCCCATTTGACGCATGACGTAATCATTCAGAAGTCAACAGCTGATATCAAGCGCGCATGAGGTGTTTATTTCGCACTCGAACCGCACTTGGGTCAAGTCAACCCTAAATCGTTTTAGGCCTGGCCTAAACAAATCCAAGCCGGCTTCAAGTATAATCTCGCCCGTTTAATTCGTTATTTCCAAGCCGCTTGTAGAAGGCGCTTGACTTCAAGCGCGCTCGGAACTGTCGATATAAACGTACTGTATGTTAAAAACTGTAAAAAGATTGCATTATAAGCATACTTAACTGGACATATTTTTATTTTATATGATAGTTGATTTATAAGAGTAGGGTTGTAAGATTAATTATTTTTATTTTTTCAATTTTGGCATTACCGCTTGTCTGAATTTCGCTACATACTCGCCAAACATAACACTTTATCTTAAAAAATAATCATTGAGCATGATTTCATGGAAATTTATCCAGATTTTTCAAACCACCCTCGTCCTTTGATTACTAACGATTACAAAATATTACAAACTCATCGCCGTCTGTGGATAATTTTTCTAATTCCTCCCCATTGCCTGGCCATCAAAGTATTCATACACAACATGCCATCCGAGATTTTAATTGGCAGCCTTCCAGAGTTGATGGTAACAAATAATGCTGAGCGTTTTTTAATTAAACAGTGCTGATCCAGCTTTCCACAATAACGCTTCGCCCGCAATATAAACCAATGTCCTGCATCACTCTGGAATATCCAGTTCTAATCCGGTAATCATCTTATACTGTAATATCGCTCGGGCACTTAGTATTTAAAATAAAACTTTTACAGCCATATTCACTAACATAAGCACCTGATGACATGTAATTTAAACTAGCTTAAGATATTAAGTATTTTACTTTTTAATATTTTTATGTAGTTAAACTAGTTTACGGGGTGTGCCTATAAAATAACATAATGGTAATTATGCAGAAAAATGGAAACACCGAATTTTTAGCTGATTTTTTGTATACTCTGTATTTTCGAGTCGTAGAACACGATTCTGAACTTTTTTTTTGACGGTCGCAAATAGTTTTCGCTAAAAATTTCTTTTTTCATTTTCATCTGTCACTTTTGGTTATTTTCCAACTTATTCCGTTACAATATGACACTTTCACTAAAATACATATGACCATTCTGGATTATAGCACAGTTTTCTTAAAATAGCACATAACATTTTGTTAAAATATAGCGGAAAACTCCAAAAATCGAGCCAGGAAACAAAAAGATTACAAACTTCAGTCATCTGGTTCTGTATTTAGACACTTTCTACTCTTTTGGTCTAAAATACTTTCGAAACAATAAAATAATTTCTCAAAAGGTATCGATAGAAAAAACCTATAATGTCACAAAATAGCATGTCAGGCTTAACTTTTCCTTCCATAAATAGGGATGTTGACTCCATAAGAAAAATCCTAAAAAAGACAATATTTTAAGGAATTTTATTTTTATTTAATAATCAAAATATAAATTAATCACTCTCAAGTCACGTGACAACGAACACCAAAGCGCATGATGTCACTTGTTTGCATACATCATTGCTGTCAAAGGCCATGTTTTTAACACTATTTTATAGTGACTTCTGTGCAATTTCTTCGAAATTTCCTTACTATTCTCTTTGAAAATTATTCTAAGAAGTTTTCCCATGATGGAAAGTGGATCTATTAAGGCAAATAGTTCGAATTTGCCGAGACTTGATTGTTTTACGGTAGCCAATTTCTTCGCAATAAATAGTAACTTCTTCTGTGCTGCATTTAAAAATGTGAAGACCTTTATCTAAATAATATACCCAGAATTATATAAGTAATCATAAGTATTTATAAGCTCAAAAGATTTAACTAACTAATAATTAAAAAAATATTATGATTTTGAGGTTATCTTTTGTCTTGTGTCTTTAAACAAATTATCTTGTTTCTTATGTCTAAATTTTGTTTCAGGCTGTGTGTTTTTACTTCTAAATTTATAACATATGGACCCTTATATTGATTTCTCTCTTGTTATTGATTTACATACTATTGATTGAAGAATATCTGAAAAAAATGCTTGTTTTATAAGTATGTTACAGTTTATCGTTAATCACAAATTTTATACAATAATTTAAATACTATTTGTACACTGTTTTTTTTTGCAGCAAATAAATAAAATACTGTATTTATAATCATATATAAGTATATTGTTTACCTGAGCTTGGACATGGTTGAACCTCAGCCATAAAAACACTTTGTATAGAGTAAAGTTGCTCTACTTCTTTTTCACATTCCGCTATTGTTATCATTTGTTTTTTTTTTTGCTTTTGATTGCTAATGATCGAGTTGTTTTCTGTCCGTCTTTTTCTGTCGGGTCGACAACCAAACTTCGTCGGAAAACAACCTGTTCTCCTTCGGACCTGTGATACTGAAGCCATCAAATAATATTTTGTATAAATCTTTATATCATTGGGCAACTAAAACAAAACGAGTACAAAAGATTGTTACCCACCTTTGATTACTTTATTTTTAACCTCAAAATTCCAATTTTATTTTTGAAAACTTGAAAAGTAATAACTTTTAATATAAGAAAAATAAATAAATATTATCATAACTTAAATCGAAATAACCTTCACAAAAAAAATTTTTAAATGATGTACGCACAGCGGTCAGGTGACAATTATTAGCTTTATGAAATAAAATTTCAAGTGGAATTTAAAATACATGATTTTTAAAGTATTACTTGTATTAAAAAAATAATATTAAATATTTTGGCCTATATTAGGTATTGATGCATGGTTTTAAACACTTTCCCAAAAAGGTCAACATCCCCAACCTTTTTTTAAAGTTCTGCTATTTACAGGATTGAAGATAGTGTTACTTTAGTGCTTGGGCTGTTAAGTTGTGTTTTCTTGAAAAAAATGGCTATGAATAAACAAGAATTTTGCGGCAGGAATTCATGAAATAAAAATTGAAAAAAAGTAACCAGATCAAACCGTGGCAATTCCTTAGAATATCTTGTAGAATCTTTTCTAACTGCTACCCAGCAGAGGCTTCCCCGTCTCTACTGAATAGCAATATTTTTTATTAAGTGTGACAAAAAATTATCAGAAGGTGTATCGGCTAAGTTGGATGAAGTGTAATTAACTGAAACGTCTCTCAAGCAGAATCAGAATACCAAACACAAACAAATCACCGTTAGAGGCTTTAAAGTTGTGTGCAAATAGTGAACTTGTACAAAATAGCTTTTGTGAAGTCTATTATAGTTTAGTTCAGGTTAGTTAGGGTCAGTTCAAGACAGTTCAGTTTAGTTTAGGTTTGATCTTGGTTATTAGACCAACGTGGCTTGCTTAAACGATCTGTTTATGTTTGGTATCCCGATTATGCAGGTTTATCCTCATTTTATGCTACAATACTAGAATGACCACAATTAACTGCAAGTTTTCCATCTCAAATTAATTTTAAATCCATGTCAACGTGGCATCATCGCATTTTAAATGACGTATCTCGATCTAAATTGCTGACATTCCTAAAAATAAGACTAAACAACAAGCACACAGTTTTTCTTAGTTTTTATGGAAAATTTACATTTTGTATAAAAAATGTAACAAATGTTGTGTTTTTGAATTTTACTAGAAGTAAGATCAGAGAATATGAGTTGTGTATGTGAAAGTATTTTTTGCCAGACCACCAGATTCGTGTTGTATGACCCAAGAATAGAGGGTAAGCAAAAATCAGCGCAAAATTCAGTGTTTCCACTATTACAAATAATTGTTAAGTTATAAAACTTCAATATTTCAGTGCAGGAAACCCTCCACTTAGAGCTATTTTAAACATAAAGTAAAATTGTGTTTATATCGATACACAGTCCGGAAATAAATTGTATATAATCTATTACATTACCAATTATCTTTTTTTCTTAGATATATTTCTTTATAACAAACACACATTGTGTAACAGTTAATTAATACCAAGTCAATTATTTTTTTTATCCAGTTTTTGATAAGATGTTGTATAAGAGCAGCAAAATTGAAGACCTCAATCTTTTGGTTTATATATATTCCTTATTTTGTCTTTTCTTGGGTTTAGCTTCTTTTTTTAACAAAAAATATAAACAATTAACGTTTATTTAAGGCATTTTCAAAATTTTTGATTTATTTCCCTTCCTTGATATTTTGATTATTAATTATTAACGGAATTTAACCTTCAACATCGTCTATTCAGGTACTGAGGATACATGGAATGCGAGTCATAACTCTGACAAAATGGAGAAGAAAATCTCAAAAGTTTCCTAAATCATATAAACAGTATACATCCAAAAATCAAATTCACCATGGAGACAGAACTGGAAAGAAAACTACCGTTTCTAGATATTCTACTGAAAAGAAAAGTGGGTGGCTTGCTTTCGTACACTGTCTACAGAAAGCCCACTCACACCAACAGATACCTCAACGCCGATTCACATCACCATCCCGCCCAATTATTTGCAATAGTGAAATCTTGCTTTGCTTTTCAAACGCAGTCCCTTACAGATTAAGAAAATTACACAAAGAGATGAACATACTGCAAGACACCCTAACAAGAAACGGATATAAAAAAGAACATATAGACAAGGCTCTAAAAAACAAACACTTGGCTCCGAAAAATCGCGAAAACCAAGAGAATAGCTCCAAAGCTTTTGTTCCTTATGTAAGAGCCACCACAGACAAGATCGCAAAAATTCTCAGGAAACACAACATTGAAACCATTTTCACCACAGACCGTAAAGTAAAAGATCTCTTGCCAACCCCTAAAGAAAGAATCTCTCTAGAAAACCAGGAAGTGTCCGAAATTCCATGCAGAAAAGGCAGCTCATCTTACGTAGGCCAAACCAACCGTAAAATAAGCGCCAGAAGAGATGAACACATAAACGCTCCCAAGCAAAAAACAACTTCTTCTGCACTGACCCAGCACTGGCTAAACACAGGACATAAGATAAATTTCTCAGGAACAAAAATGCTATCGAGATGTGAAAACCTGCCCACAAAAGTTATAAGGGAAGCCATTTTAAATTGCAAAGAGGCTCAACAAGTTAAATAGCAGAGATGATATCCAGCGAGTGCCTAATACTTGGAAAAATCTGCTTACAAAAGATCAACCAGTACCACTTAGTAACGAAACAGATTACAACTCGGCAACGCGACCCCAAACACTGACAACAGGGCCGATGACGCGCAGCAGGTCTCGCAACCGAAAACGTCCGACGTACACACGGGACCGACAGCACCCGAGTCGCATGCATGAATTCGCTCGTAGGCGCCCTACAGTGAGCTTTGAAAATGGTGAATGACATTTCACCGAAACGTCAGCTGTCTGAGATTCCTAAGAGGCACATACACGGGATACCCGAAAACCTTCGATTACATATATATATATATATATATATATATATATATATATATATATATATATATATATATATATAATAAAATAGGAATTTCTCGGTTATACGGACAAAGACTGTTGATAAATATTACTCTCATGTTAAAAAGTGTGGAGAATTAAAAGATCATGGCAAAACTTCAGGTCCGAACAATCACAACAACGCTGTTTCGTCCTATTATGGGACTCATCAGGCCACTGCATTCGGTACAAACCATCATCTCGCATCTGTCCTATAAATAGATTTTACGGTTGAAAAATAGTAAATAAGACACAGTGGCGACATCTCTATGTTTCACTCAATAGCACAAGAAAAATACAAACCAACAATGTTGTATAAAACCGCCAAGTGATGCGCGACGGTAAATTAAAAAAGGAAAATAGTGAAACACGATACACGAAACATGAGACTACGAGGATAGAGGTCGCATTATCCAATTGCCTATGCCGGATAATGCGACCTCTAATGTGATACAGAAGTAATAACTGTACATGATAAATATAGTTATATACAGGATGTTACATCAAAAATTTAAAAAAAAAATACATTGCATCAAATGATAACGCTTCTGGAAATATTTGCCTTGGCGTCGTTTAGCTATTTAACTCTAATTTGTCGACATTTTCCTTGACAACCTCTTTGGAATATTATCCATTCTGAAGCAAGGCTCGAAGCTTCTCATGGTTTTGTTGCTGATCAGAAGCCAGTTAATGTTTCTTTAATTGCAGCGGGGTTAAATCATGTGCCTTATTCGATATTGTACAGGAGAATCTGCTACCCTGTGTTATTATTATTCATAAACAATAAAACAATTCCGCACTTCCAGGAGTGGATAAACTCAACTAACCTAAATTCAACCTTTAACATCGTCTATTCAGGTACTGATGATACATGGAATGCGAGTCATAACTCTGGCAACATGGAAAAGAAAATCTCAAAAGTTTCCTAAATCACATAAACAGTATACATCCAAAAATCAAATTCACCATGGAGACAGAACAGGAAAGAAAACTACCGTTTCTAGATATCCTTCTGAAAAGAAAAGAGGATGGCTTGCTTTCACACACTGCCTACAGAAACCCCACTCACACCAACAGATACCTCAACGCCGATACCTCAACGCCGATTCACACAGGAGTGGATAAACTCAGAATCATTTTCTAGTTCCTCCTTCTCAGTATAATAGGAGCTTCAGATAGGAGAAACAGAATTTATTTTAGCATATATTTTATTTATTGTTCCATTGTTAGGGAAAAAATTTTTTAGTACCCCCCGTAGTTTGTGAATTATTATAAAAATATATAATTTGCATTAAATGTACTCCGTTTTCGGTAAAATAGCTGAAAAAAAAAGAATTAAGAAAGGAGAAAAGTTCATAAAACTTATTTTAACTTTTCAATGTGTCAATTTCAGAACCAATAAAGTTAGCTGGAAACATAATCAATAAATAAGAAAATTTTATCCTTTGTGGAACGAATAATATGGCAGAGAATATTTCAAAGTTTTAGAAAATTGGCCGACTCCATTATATATTCCGTGTTCAGGGACGCTATCGGGTGTGAAAGACATTTTTTATATTATGAAAATGTTTCTAATTCGGCGGAGTTTCGACTTAAGTCCTCAATTCATTTAATTATAAACTGTAGCGGGTTGGCAAGTTTTGTTATTTAAATTAAAAATTTTATTAGAAAGGAAGCTTATCGTGGGAAAGTTTAATGATATGATCGTTTATTCTATATTAATCTAGTACAAGCTTTTTTTTAATTTCTTGTTTCTTTTTCCACATATTTGTTTTTTTTTCTATTTATTGGCACTGGCTGATCAGCCATGCAGCCAGTCACGAAGTGTTATTGTATTCAAAAACATATTGATATTAATGGTAAAAAACAAATTCTTCACTAGGTTTTGAGATATTGAAAAAATGATTTAACATAGGTGTTTAACAGGGACACACACTTCACGGCGCTGGGATCTATCAGGGCGTCTTTTGATTAGACAAGAAAGACCACTATAAAAGGATGTACACTGAAGGATAAAATTAGGAATGTGAGACCATAGTTTTAAATTTATTTTATGTAGGTAAAGCATAATTGCATTATATACTTCTATTCTTTTTAACGCTAGAAAACTAAGGACATTAAAAGGATCCTCAACTTTACAGTTGTTTAACAAAATTTCAGTGTATTTATTTCATTCTAGTATTTTCTACACTGTAGAATTATATGATCCAGATCACATCTAATATGACAGACATCACAGTTTTCTGTCGGTAGGACATTAATTTTATGTAAATGAGCGGGATAACAGGCATGACCAAATTTCATACGAATGATAGTTGTTATGTAGTGTCTTGAGACTGTTATATCTTTATGCCAGTATTTATTTGGTATATCATCACATATGAGTGAATATCTTGTCGATGTGTTTCTACAAAAATTAGATCATCTTTCTTTCCATTTATGCTTTATTTTATGACTTAAACTATTATATGCATCAGCAAGAGTAAATTTATTTTTAAGATGAATGCCATCTTTAACCAAAGTATTTACAATTTCATTACCCTCAAGTCCCGTATGAGCTTTTGTCCATATGAATGTGATATATTTACTGCCAAGCATAGATCTTCGTACTAATTTTCTGATGTTCCAAATGAGCGGATTACTTTTATAGTCCCAAGGTTTAGCTTTATCCAAGGATTTAAGGACAGACACTGAGTCAGACAAAATAACATAATGCTGAATGATGAAAAAATTACTGATGCTTCTAACTTCGACTCGTCTTCATTCAGAGATACTTCACATTGGCCAATACCTGTTCCAGAGCGTATCAGAATTATAATTTTGCTGCGAATTTTTACCTCAGTTATAATTTTTGTTGGCTATAATGTTTTACTCATAGCTGGCTATGATGGCATTGAAAAACAATCAAATGCTAAAGAAATGTATGAGGCTGTCACCATTTGAAAGTTAGTATCCAAAACAACCTTCAGCGCTTCAGATATAGCTATAGCTTCACTGGTAAAACTGCTACAATCATCAATTATTTTATATGTACGTTTAATGTTCATTTGGGGGATGAAAACTGCTGCCCCGTTACCTTCTGGTACACATTTGGATGTAAATTAAAATACAGGTTCTATTATAGCATTATTTATCTATATCAGCTATTTTGTAACTGTTCTTTTCGGCTCATTTACAGAGTTTTACAAAAGTTATAAAATACATCAAAAATCACAGTTTATTTTTTACAGTGAAACTTAATTTGCTACTTGCAAACAAATCTCTGTAGCTTATTATTTTATTCCTTGATACCAAAAGTGACTTTTGTCTTTCAAAGCTTGTTCTTACAAATGATTTTTTCACCCCGGGTGTTACATGTGATTTCAGGGATTTTTGACGCCAAGTTGGAAAGATGCAAGCTTGTACACATTTACGACTTTTTAATTAATGTTTTGTTTTCTAGTAATGTTTTGTTTTAAACTTTTGGTGCTTTTGACATATATATATATATATATATATATATATATATATATATATATATATATATATATAGAGAGAGAGAGAGATGTCGTCGCGAAGACGGAGTATTTGTTTTATTCGTTTTAATACTCTTTCATGCTGTGATTTTAATAAACGTGTAAGTAATATTAGAATTATTTTAAAAAATTGATCTACAGAATTACTACTCGTATCAATTCTTTGTGTACTAGCAGTTCTTCTTTTACCTAAGCAATGTTTGTGGTGGGTTCGCCTCTTTGCAGAAGGAAAAAAAGGTAATTTATCTTTAATAACTGATGAACTACAGTAGCGCCTAGAGCATAAATACTGCAGAGCTGCAGAACCACCAAAATTGTTAGGCTGAAAGGATTATTCTAACTATTCTATAGAATATTTTATAAACCAGCCGCAATGAATTCTGAAACGCAATAAATTTAAATCAAGAGTTCCTTAAAAAAAAACAAAAATAATTAATACTAGAACACAGCAGAAAATGTATGAAAGAGTGGTTCGAAGAAGAAATGCAATAAAGAGAGACAGAACAATGTTGGTATGTCTGATTATATCCGTACGAAAATGGTAGTGGACTGTATTTTGGGCGCTGGTAAAGAATTTAATTTCAGTTAAAATATACGACGAAGGTATGACAATCTCGAACAATTAAAAATGCCCTACCTTTTACCTGCCAGGGGCGAACCAGCCTTTCTCTTTGGGGGGGGGGGGATATTACGAAAGTACACTATGGCAAGCGAAACCAAATTGTCGACGGGGAGGACAGACGCCAACAACATTCCCATTTCTAGTGTAAAAGTCAGGATCAGGTCTATTTTTTTGAATTTAAGAAGAAATGCAATAAAGAGAGACAGAACAATGTTGGTATGTCTGATTATATGTGTACGAAAATGGTAGAGGACTGTACTTTGGGCGCTGGTAAAGAATTTAATTTCAGTTAAAATATACGACGAATGTATGACAATCTCGAACAATTAAAAATGTCCTACCTTTTAGCTGCCAGGGGTGGATCCAGCTTCTCTTGGGGGGGGGGGGGGGGTGATATCACAAAAGTACAGTATGGCAAGCGAAAGCAAGTTGTCGACGGGGAGGACAGACGCCAACAACATTCCCATTTCTAGTGTAGTGCGACACTTCTTAGCAATTTTGGGAAGAGATCATCATATATGGAGCGAAATAATACATGGCGCGAAAAGGAAATAAAATAAAATTAACTTCAGTTTGCTTAAATATAAATGTAAACGTAGAGATATGTTAATTTTATCCAGAAAAACATAACGTAAAAATTAATAATTCGGAAAGACGGAACAATATCTAATCAGGGTTACCAGACCTAGAGAAAATTCCCTGAATCTAGGGAATTTTGCGATATATAGGAAAAAATGAAATTATATGTCTATTTTGGGGAATTTTTGAATAAGATACAATTTTTCTAATTATTATATAAAAACTAATAATGTTCCTTTTTACGCGTTTACATACAAAACAGCTTACAAATCTTGAACGCAATTGTATATGTATTAAGAAGTTTCAGTGATTTCCCATGCTTCCTGGCATTTAGTTGGTAAAATACCGGGGCAATCCCGACGGTTGTATGTATTATGCAATTTTGGTAAAAAAAATACGCAACGTTGCCGGACACAATGTGTGGGATTGTGCATACTAAAAGATTGTTGAAGTCAAGCAATTATTTTAAATTCTGTATTAGCCCGGAAATGGTTAAGATATTTAACTCAGAAATTTTGTATCGAGAGAACAAAAATCCATAATATATTTAAAAAAGTGCTATGTTTATTTTTTTTTTAAATAGGTTAGCGATTGGGTATATTAAGTTCATACTTTTACATTTTTTTTTTCAAATAAATCTTAAAGATAATAATGAAGAAATAAATACTTTCATGTTAAAAGTTTTTTTCCATCGCTTATGATAAAGGTTTGGTGTTAAATATAAAAAAAAAACCTGTATATACCAATGGATTTACTACGTTATGTATTTAATGTAGACGAAGTGATTTTTCAAGCATCTGTATATTTGATATTGATAATTTAAATCAATTAATACATGAATAATTTATTAATAATATATTTGATTTTTTGTTTTATTTCTAAAAACAAAAAAAAAATAAATTAATTTTCTTCCCTCTTTCGTCTACTTTTGCTTGAAAAATGGAATTCATTACTGCCATTGCACGAATTTTTAGAACAACATGTTTACAATGGCATATATACCCAAAACAATATTAAAAAAGCGAGGTTATTGGCTGGCAAGCTTATCCTTTAGAATTTTTTTCCAAGAACGCGCCACTGTTTAGAGACTAGCGTTAGGAAATTATATACAGACCAGAATTTAAGCCTGTTTGGAAGCCATTAAAATAGATGGAAAAACGATTGAGTGCAAGTCAGATCTTAAACATCTGGGATTTACTCTGGCTAATAATCCTCAACAAAGGTAACATCATTGTAGATCGCCTAGGGAAAATAAAAATTTGGAAAGAATACATAAACCAATTGTTCGAAGACCCAAGCAGATCGGAAAATCCTCCCACTTACCGGGTACCAAATTTCTTGCCAATTAGCGTTGATGAGGTTACTCGAACCATAGTGGGGTTGAAGAATGGGAAAGCACCCGGGCCAGATAATATCCGGAATGAATTCTTAAAACTATTAAATGAAGAAGACATCAGATAGCTTACAGATATATTTAATGAAATATACTCCACTGGAATTATACCTGAAATATGGCTCAAAAGTACATTTATAACGCTACCTAAAAAATCAAGTGCAAACAACTGTGAAGACTTTCGTACGATTAGCCTTATGAGTCACTCTCTTAAACTTTTCTTGAAATTAATTCATCAAAGGATATATAGGATTTGCGAAGAACAGATTAGTTGTACCCAGTTTGGGTTTAGAAATGCCCTAGGTACTAGGGAGGCACTTTTTAGTATCCAAGTCTTGTTCCAAAGAGCGCGGGATGTTAATCACGATATTTTCGCGTGCTTTATTGATTATCAAAAAGCTTTGATAAGGTTCAGCATAATAAGATGATGGAAGTTCTTGAATCAGCTGGATTAGAAAAACAAGACCTAAGAATTATAGCAAATCTTTATTGGAACCAGACCTCTTCAGTCAGAATAGAAAGTGAGGAATCCGAGGAAGTTATGATAAAGAGAGGAGTTCGACAGGGATGTGTACTTTCGCCATTGATATTCAACATATATTCAGAATACATATTTCGAGAAGCCCTGGAAAATACCTCCGACGGGGTGATTATCAATGGTGAATGTATTAATAACATAAGATACGCGGACGATACGGTAATTATCTCAAATGATTTAAGAGGACTTCAAAGATTGATGGACAGAGTGGTAGAAGTAAGTGAAAGATACGGACTGCAGATGAATACAAAAAAGACCAAATTCATGATTATTTCTAAAAATAAACGCATACACGGCCAACTACTGATACATAACAGACCCATCCAAAGAGTTAACAAATATATCTACTTGGGAACAAATATCAATGAAGAATAGGACCACTCGGTTGAGATAAGATGCCGTATTGAAAAGGCCCGCACTACATTCCTTAAAATGGCAAAAATATTCAAAAGTAGAGACCTATCCTTAAACACCAAAATGCGAACATTGAGATGCTACGTATTTTCGACCCTCCTATACGGCGTTGAATCATGGACGCTATCTGAAGCATCATGCAAAAAATTAGAAGCTTTTGAATTTTGGCTATACCGTCGCATTCTGAGGATTTCATGGGTAGATCATATTACCAACGAAGAGGTGCTTCATAGAATGAAAAAAGAAAAAGAAATCTTGTATCAAGTAAAGAAGCGTAAACTTGAGTACCTGGGCCACATCATGAGAAATCCTGAAAGGTACCGGCTTTTGCAGCTTATACTACAAGGCAAAATACAAGGCAAAAGGAGTGTAGGAAGACGAAGAATCTCATGGCTGAGGAATCTCCGAGTATGGTTTAATACATCAACTGTGGGCTTATTTCGTGCATTATGCTCACCAACATCCGGTAACGGATAGGCATTAGCAGAAGAAGAAGAATAATCCTCTTTGAAATAAGCATGAAAGGGAATAAATCAACAGGACTGCAATAATCCTGATGGTCTGCCAGAACTTCGAGGGACAAGTTCCTACAGTGGATGTACATTGCAATAGTAAGATCAACTATCACATGTGGGGCAGCGATCTAAAGTCTACCTTTTACGAGAGCTAATTTCTTAAATATTTAAAACAAGTCTATGCATTCATAATTGGAGCATTGAAAATATCCCCAATGGCCACTATGAAATTTGATCAGAAGCTGACATTTCTACATATATTAGTGGAGAGTATAACAAAACAGGCGACTTGTAAAATGATGGGGAAAAGAGTTATTTAACGAAGGCTACATCTCTCATGTATAAATCAATAAACCTGGGACATACCCCAAGATGAAAAAAGGGTACAAGTTCTTGAAAGTCTTTAAGAGTCGCAATGGTGAATGAGACAGAAATATGATTGAGAAAATCAACAGAAACTCCATTAATAATATACAGATGTTTCATATTTATAATAGATGGAGTAAAAATAAGAAATGTGGGAATGTGTCTGTCTTTTAACAAAAAAAATTAATAAATTATAAGACTACTCGTATTCAGCAAATGCCTTAATTTTTATTGGTGACTGGGTGTTCGAAAATCTCGTTCGTATCCTTTGAAGGGAGATTCTATGAAAATAATAAAAAAAAATCCATGTGGAGAAGAAGTACTACTCGAATCCCACAAGCAAAAGAGAGATTTCTAGAATTTGTTGCAGCCAATCCAGGTAAAACTGCAAGAAAAATTGCAGCGAAGAAAAGTCAAGTACCCATCATTGCTCATGTAGTTAGCTTCAAGATTGTCTGAAAATGTTCAAAGGAACTAAACGCCCTAGGCAAAAAAACGCAGTTACCCTCCGGTAGACGTTAAGACACACCGGATTAGAAGGAAATAAAATAGTATGCTTGCTTAATAACGGCGTAATAGTGGAAGAAAATAGGAGATTCAATTATCGGATGCATTCACAAAAAATGAGACAACCAGGGGAACTAACCGGAATAGATTTCTTTCAAACCAATTTTTTCAAAATACAATGGAATCTCATGAGATGCATTGACGCTAGAAACACATACATTTATATGTGATAAACATCCAAAACATACTTTAAAGCTGATTTAAAAAAAAAAAAGATAATAAAATTTATATTTTAGTTAGGCCAGCCCAAAGTCCAAGTTTAAATTTCATTGAGAATTAAGAACATGTTGAATATAAGTAAAAATAATAATAATCTGAATGAACATTGGACCATATTCAAAAAAATTATCATATCATTCCAAAAAGCCATTGTTGAACTTTGAGATAGTCAGTGCTCTCCAGATTAAGAACAGTAATCAAAAACAAGGGTATTCCACAAAATATTAATAAAGTTGACTAAAATGTGGTTGTCAGACTTGCATTCTCTTTACTTTTATTTATTTTTACGATGTTTAGATTAGCTTGTATCTCTAATCGTTATCAAGAATAAACTGAACGTTTTGTTTTAAGACTACGAGCTTATATAGGAATTGTGTCCATTGAAGTGCAAAGTTTCGCTTCACTGTCCCACACCTCGATGATTTGATGCTACAAAGAATTGGTTGCCAAAGATTAGTTATCTCAACACTCGGTTTACTGAAGATACAATTATTGTTTTTAATGTAAGCTGCTACTATAATTTTTTTTCTTGTTGAGTTCCATATAGATTGCCGCAGCCTCAGATCATTTCATATGTGTTGTAGTTTATTCCAGGAGTGTTCTGCAATACCTGATCTCGACGTTTCCCCTTTTTGTGTATGAGTTTTATGTTCCTTAATTCTAACTTGTAGTGGTCGTTTTGTTTCTCAAATATACATTTCACCACACTCACATTGAACTTTGTAAGCACATTCTTTCTTATCAGAAGTTTTTGGTTTTGTTTTTGTTAAATGAGCTCTAAGTATATCTCCTGATTTAAAGGCTGCTTTTTATATTATAACTATTGTGAATTATTTTCTCCGAAGTTCCCTTAACGTATGGAATTGTGAAGAAGAAATGTGTTTCTTGATGTCCAGTGTTCGTGTTCTAAAGTTATTTATAACATCGTCAATTAGTTTTAAAGGATAACCATTCTATTGTAAATCGGATTTAATATTTTCTACCTCGTTTCCTAATGAATCAGCATTATTGCATATAGATATAGCGCGACTATATAGGTTGCGTATAATTCCCCGTTTTGTTACAACAGAATAATTAGAACTATGATTAAGATATTGTCCAGTATGTGTTGGCTTTCTGTATACTGAAGTTTTAATAGTTTCGTTTGAACGGTTCATCATGATCATTTACCTCTTTTTCCATGGTAAATCTAATTGTAAGTCGAATAGTATTTAGATATTTCAAGAAATCATTAAGTTCTTAATCCCTTCCATACGATGAAGGTGTCATCGACATACCTCAACCAGACTTTGGAATTTATTGTTACCGTGTCTATGGCATGAGTTTCGAACCATTCCATATGTATATTGGCGACGACTGTAGAAAGTGAAGAACCCATCGGAAGCCCATCGCCTTGAAAGTAAACACTACGCAGGCAACACTCCAAAAGGTCCATCACCCCGTCCAATGGTAACGTGTTTCGATCGGATAAAGTAGTATCATTTGAAAGTTTAGTTTTGATTATGTCTAGTGATTCCCCTAATGGTACATTAATATACAGACTTTCCATATCAAAGCTTATTAGTCAGTCGTCTGGCTCTAGATTGATGCTACTAATAATGTTCATGAAATTTGTGGAATTTTTAACATTTGTGCTCGTCTTACCGTCTAAAGGTTATATGATTCTTAATAGAAACTTCGCCAGTGCATTTGTTGGGGATCCTCTGGAGCTGGTTATTGGCCTCAATGGTATGTCCGTTTTATGAATTTTTGGTAGTCCGTAAAGATGTGGTTGCTTACTGTAGTTGTCAGGTATAAGGTCTTGGTATTTCCTTAGTGTTCTGTGGAGTTTTAACTCTATTGATTTAGCGGGGTCACGAGCTAATTGTTTATATTTTCCTTTTTCCAGAATATCCCGGTTTTTTGGTTTTTTTGGTCGTATGTCTATTGGAGAAACTAAACGACTACTAGAAATTAAAATTAAGGAACATAAAAGTCATACACAAAAAGGGGAAACGTCGAGATCAGGTATTGCAAAACACATCTAGTATAAACAACACCATATAAAATGGTCTTAGGCTGTAACAATATATATGAAACCCGACATGAAAAAAAGAAAATTTATAGAAGCAGCTTACATTAAAAACAATAATCAAATCTTCAGTAAATCAAGTGTTGACATACCTAATCTTTAGCAACCAATTCTTTCTAACATCAAATTATCAAGGTGTGTACAGTGAAGCGAAACTTTGCGCTTCAATGGGCACAGTCCCTATATAAGCTCGTAGTCTTAAAACAAAACATTCAGTTTATACCTGATAACGATTAGAGATACAACCTAATCGAAACGTCGTAAAAATAAATAAAAATAAAGCCAATGCATTTCCGACAACCACATTTTAGTCAATCTTCAACATTAATCTTCTTCTTCTTCATGTACCTTCTCCGTTTCGGAGGTTGACTATCATCATTGCTATTCTGACCTTGGAAGCTGCGTCCTTGAATAGATCAGATGACTTGACGTTGAACCATTCTCGCAAATTCCCAAGCCAGGATATTCTTCTTCTTCCAACAGATCTTTTTCTCACAATCTTTCCCTGGATTATGAGTTGCAGAATCTTATACCTTGGACCTGTCATGATGTGGCCGAGATATTGCAATTTTCTCTTTTTTACTTCATATAGGATCTCTACGTCCTTCTTTATTCTTCTCAGAACCTCCAATTTGGTCACATGTTCTGTCCATGATATTCGCCATCCTACGGTAGGTTCACATCTCGAAGGCTTCTAGTTTCTGCTCGCAATGTAAGTTGAGGATCCAAGCTTCTACATCATACAATAGGACTGGGAATACATAATATTTAAGCATATGAATTCTTAGGTCCAGGCTCAGATGGCGACTACAGAGCAGCTTCTTGATCTTCACAAAGGATGCACGGGCCTTCTCAATCCGAATCTTAATTTCTGAACAATAGTCCACGGAACAGTTGACACTTGTACCCAAATAGTCATATCTCTCGACTCTTTCCAACCTTTCGCCTTCGACATACAGATGTTCATTTTGTACTTCAATTTTGGTGACAATCATGTATTTGGTCTTCTTAACATTAAGTGTCAGACCATATTCTCGACTAGTTGTGGTGACATTATTCAACATATTCTGAAGGTGTTGCATGTTTTTGGCGAGAAGTACTGTGTCGTCTGCGTAGCGCAAATTGTTCAGTGGAATGCCGTTAACTCGTATTCCACCGGTGTCATTTTCGAGGGCTTTGGCGAAGATTTCCTTTGAGTAGAGGTTAAAAAGGAGTGGTGAGAGAACACATCCTTGTCTCACCCCTCGCTTGATCTCCACTGCATTCGTTAGTTCAGATTGGACACGGACACTTTGGTTTAGGTACAGTTTTATAATTATTTGTATATCTTATGTGTCAAGGTTTTTTCGTTTCAGCGCTTCTATTAGTTGTTTATGTCTCTCTTTATCAAATGCTTTATTATAATCAATAAAACAAGCGTATACATTTTGGTTGACATCGAAACACCGCTGCATCAAGACATTGTAGGCGAACAAGGCCTCCCTAGTGCCACATCCGTTTCTAAAGCCTAACTGAGTATCTGCTATATTTTCTTCTAGCTTCTTATAAATTCTACGATGGATGACTTTGAGAAAGATCTTTAGTGTATGGCTCATTAGGCTGATCGTACGGTGTTCTTCGCATTTTCTGGCATTCTGCTTTTTAGGAATTGTGACAAACATTGATTTAAGCCATTCTTCTGATATTATTCCTGTTTCATAGATCTTATTAAATAGAGAAGTTACGGCACCTAAATTTTGCTCTTCGATCAACTTAAGCACATCTGCAGGTAGGTCGTCCGGGCCAGGGGCCTTTCCATCTTTAACAGATTTTATTGCTACTTGTATTTCTTCTTTTAAAATAGGTGGTCCAGTCTCATTATATGTGTTGGTAGTTATTGCCTCTCTTTGATCATTGAAAAGGGTTTTAATGTATTCTTCCCAAAGAATCAGTTGGTCTTTAATATCCAACACAGTGTTTCCTTCTTCATCTGCCAGGATGTATGATTTTCAACATTAATAAAGTTGCTAAATTTTTGTTTCTTTTTTTCTATAATGTACTGTTGGAGTGTAAAATAAATATGTGCTTGTATCACTCAAAAGTTAATATTCAAGTTTTAAATTACTTAAAATGCCCCGAAACCTATACATTAGCTAACGATTCTTTTACCATCCATTATACTATTTTTTAACAATAACAGAAATATGTTTTCAATTTTATTTTTTAAAAGGATGTTAATCAAACAGACAGCTCTCTATTTTAGTGCTTTCGCACAAATGAACTTTTTTCCTCGTCATGGATACGGCCATTGAAATTGTAACAAAAAACTATTTAAACGGAATGGTTGGTAATCAATTGTTTTTATTTTGATTGTAGGGCAACACGCCAGTTCAGGGCACACGTCCATTTATTCTGTCAATGAATATAAATTATAGGCGGACTGAGCATGTACGCAATAAATAAAATTCCCCAAAAATAGCGAAAACAATAAAGGTTATTTTTATTTGCTGCATGCCTATATAACCGTTTGGGCAATAAAATAACATTTTGTACGAGTAGTAGGCACGCGTAACAAGCTCATGATTTAAACAAAAAATGCTTTTCTACCATTGTTTGACAAAAACGTACTTGTTATCAATTCAATTTTAGTTAAGTGATGTTATTCAATATTCACATCAAGCGTACAAAGTTGTGTCAGTCAACCATTGTCGTCAGCTGCTCTTACGAGGCAACTTAAAACAAAACAAACATTTATGCTGTCATTATATCACCAGCTTGTGTATTTTTCATTTACATTTTGTATCCTATCTTTTGATAACAATTCATACAGGGAATCTTTAAGAGGTCTATATAAAATGTTAGCAAAAATTCTGAGGTTAAAGCACGAGGATCTACACACAAAAAAAAAAAGAACGTTCAAAATGAGTTTACAGATTTTCTCATAAATATATATTAAGTTTGAAACTGTAACTATCTAATTTAAGCAAATATATTTAATACGAAGTATGTCAAATACTTACTTTGAAAAATATAAATTCTTGAAAAAAATCGTCTATTTGAGTAAAAAAAATTAGTCTGATAATATGCTAATATTACTTCAATAGCACCAAATTATTTTTAAAAAAATGTCCTGCTTTTAATTAGTATTTCGTAGAATATAAAAAAGACTTTTGTGTCAATTTAAAAATATACTTATTCAGTTAACAACATTTTGGGGATCACTTTAAGTATAATAGACTAATTCAAACCAAAACACAGATCTTCTCATATTGAGTATATAGTCTATTCTAATTGATCATTTCAAAGTCTCATTAAAATTGGGAGCAACCGATAATTACCGATCTGATGCCTATAGATCACCGCCTGCCACCCACAGAGCATACGACAATCGAAAGTGGATGGATGACCCTGACTTGTGTCGGTGCGAATTTAACCGGTTTGATTGTGAATATTTTAAAACTTTTTTTTTTCAACTTGAAAAAGATTCGAAAGAATCGAAACGTCCTGAAATATAAAATATATATTGTTCGATTTCTAGCGTGAAAAAAAAGAAACGTCCCTTTTTGGACCTGCTATTAACTAGGAAACTCAGCAACACCCTGGGCATTAGCGTATATCGGAAACCCACACATACTGATCGATATCTCTATGCAGCGTCACATCATCATCACTCTCAAAAGCAGGAAGTATTTAACACACGAGTATCAAGATCTCTCCGCCTAACAAAACTTGACACAAAACAAGACGAAATAAGACACATTTCAACAGCTCTAGCACGGAATGGTTTCTCACAATCAGATATAAAGAAAGCCATAAAAAGACAAAAGAAGACTACAACAAAGACCAAGATCAAACAAAGAACAAAGCCATAATACCATACATAAAAGGAATAACACACAGAATCGGAAGAATCTTAAGAAAACACAACATACAGCTCATATTTAAACCACAAAAAACAATAGCCAACATCCTGGGAAATCCCAAAGATAACACCAACCTTGAAAATCATGGCGTTTACAGCATTCCATGTGCAGATTGCCATCAAACTTATATAGGACAAACAAACAGGCGCATATCAGCAAGAATCCAAGAACATAAAAATAGCCTCAAAAACAAACAGACAACCTCAGCCCTATTTCAACATCACCAAACAACCGGACATACCATCGATTTCGAAAAAGCAAAAGAAATAGCACCAGTACAGAATTATAAGGTACGCATCATAAGAGAGGCCCTAGAAATCGAAAAAGCGGGACAGCTAAATAAACGAGACGATACTATAAATTTTTCAACAACATGGAACACATTAATAAAAAATCAAGAAAGAAAACAACAAAAATCAACTAGTACACGAGAGACCAGCATACAAGAACAAAATATATCGCACTAGGCAGAGGGGAGGAGCCTGCTCATCCATTCAGGAAGCGAGCCAGCTAAACAAAACTCGAAATTCATCAGAGAGATTTTGGCGAAACGTCGTGAAAACCATTTTTTGAACGAACGGATTGAAACCTGGAACAACCAAACCATCCATATATATATATATATATATATATATATATATATATATATATATATATATATGGATGGTTTTTTAATACTACTTGCTTCTTTGGGTACATTACGCATATATATATATATATATATATATATATATATATATATATATATATATATATATATATATATGCGTTTTTTACGACTTTTTCGGATCAGAATAAATACTATACTACTTGCTTCTTTGGGTACACTACTGTAAAAATAATCGTAATACCCAAGAATTTTATGGCTTGATTTTTTTTTGTTTCTGTGAAGATTACAATATCGATGTTTAGGTGCTTCTGTTTAGAGATAATTTCATTTGCTTTAGATAAGAGTCTTTTATGTTCCGAGGTTTATTGCCCATTTTTGTAGCTTAGTTTGTCGTAAATTTATTCCTTTGTTCTGAAGCATATCGCTCAGTCTTTTTAACCATTAGGTGTGCAAGTATTTAGGAGTTAGTCCGATGCCTTAACCACCATCTTGAAGGACCGGGTGACTTTTTGTTCAGGTTTTCTTCCTGTAGATTGTTTGTTTTTTATGACTAAGAGAACAGTCTGTCTTTCATTAGGTTCATTCACCATTAGGCCTATTGAGTATATGTAGTATAGCTATCACATCTGTTCCTTTCGCCGTACCCAGGTTGGAACCCTCACTATTATCAGGGTCAGATTGCTACACTGGTATTTTTTTTTTTGAAAAGGCGCTAGACCTCGCAGACGGATGTAAGATAAAAATAGCAAAGCAAAGTGGCGGCGCCAGCAAGCAAAGTGCTAACCCCTATGCCGTAAAGTAGGGGTGGGAACTTAAGGGCGCCACTGTATTCAGGCCGGGTGAACGCAGAAACCCTCCACGTTGTCGCTTATACCTAGCTTTCAACTCAGCTAATTTGCTACACATTCTTATAAAAACATTAATAAGAAAATTAGATTAAACGAACTACAAATGGCAAGAAGTTTGTGGGACAAATAAAACTGTTCAAGTTTAATATTAATAAAGTTCTTTATTTAAATTAAAATAGTTGATGGAAATATAAACTCTTCTGGATCTACTGCAGCCTAACAAATCCACTGAGGGTGAAGTAATCCGGTAGGGAGAAAATGATGGCTTTCTGCCCAGTAAAAGGCGTGGCAGTAGACAGTATTCTGCCCGGTGAAAGATCCAGAGGGTAGACTCCGATGTTAATACTCAGAGGGTGGACCCCGATGTTTTTGGGGTTTTGACTGATTTCTTCATTGACACGTGCTATCTCCAGGTTTATACTGGTAAAAAAAACATATATGTCAACCTCGGAAAAGATACGGTACACCAAAACTCAAATTACCAGAATAATTTTCGACTTTCCATCTCAAAATCCAAAAAATTTGTCAATTAAAAATTGAGATGAAAGTTTGTAGCTAATCGACTTCCGTTAGGCGCGTTCAATTGCCAAGCAGGACACAATAATGGTAAATAAAATTATTCGAAACTGTACTAAATGAAACGGTTTCTTCAAGGAATCCCTGGGAAATATTTAATGAAAATGATACTGTATTGCCCATAACGACAGTATTTGCAAAATAAGGTAAAATTAAATGAATTAGTGAACTTAAGCACAAAATTGAACCATGACAAGATGAACCATGTTTTCTTTGCGGGGTTTTACTTCTCGATCCCTTCTCCTTTCTTATCTCTTAGCTAATGACACCTTGGACTTGGAATTGGCGTAGCGGAGTTTACATATCTGTTGTAAAGTTCGACATTTTAGAAGTCATGCGGGCGCTACTTTTGTTGTTTACACACAAATGAAATCAACTCTTAAGTTTTGCTTGCGACCATTTTTCACATACAAAAATCACTATATGTCGCTAGTTTAGTGACCGCCTTTCGCTCACGGACGAAAAAATCGATGTTGTGCATGATATGATAATGCAAGATTATGGTGAGACATACCTGGAGATTGAAGCATCCTTGAGGATTGTAACGCTAACATGAACATTTGGCTCAACTGGTGCAAGAAAATGCTCAAAAAATACAATGGCGATACTTCAAAAACATTTATTAGGTCGTAATAGATGATGAATCTTGGATCTACACGTATGAACCCGAAAATAAACAGCAGTCGACCGTTTGGATCTTCCATGGAAAGCCTAAACTAACAAAAGTAGTTCCAGTACACAAGACTTCACAGCAAATGAAGGCGAGTTTTACCGGAAACCCACAACCATGCTTTAGGATTACCGGTATATTCTGAATGGTACACAATCATTTGTTTTCCGGTATTCGGTGAATTAAGAAAAACAAATCCGATATGATGGATCATTCTCTGCCATGATAATGCGAGCTTTCACGCATTGGTTCAAATAAGTGACATTTTAAGCACTCAAAACGGAGAATTGGTGGATTATCTGCCCTGATTTGGCAGCCAAAGATTTCGTTTTGTCTCCATACATAAAGAACAAACTGCATAGTTATCGATTTTTTAATCCTTAAGGGGAGAGTAATACGTTCAAAAATCATGGTTTTGACAGGCCCTCCTCACAATAGCAATAATACTTCTCCGATTGGTTCATACTCATACAAAAGTGTATTGATGCCATCGTAGAAAATATTTTGAAAAATAATAACACCATTTTTATCAAGAAATGTGTTTTTTTGTTTGTTTTCCCGAAATATAAATGGTTACCCAAGTAAATCAATATTTTAATTATGATAATTGTGCTTAAAAGGATTTCACAATATTTAAACAAAATATATCCGCTTTACCTAACCCGAAACATTTGTAAAACCCGCTTATAAAAGCAATAGTTACATTGTAGATCTGGCTATTTAACAATTACGGAAAATGCAGCATTGCATTGCGGATCTGGACATCGGTGTATGTTTTGTGGCCCAAAAATCTTACGGATAACGTGATAAACGTTGTTTGATTAAACGTTACGAAGGATTAGTAGCTGTAATTCGCAATGGAAAGCTGCTGGTTTTAATTAAAACGTCCGTGTAATAATAACCACAGTGAGATGCACACCTTTATCATTGTACTGGATGGTAATTGAGAAAAGCTGAAACGTAATAATTTACGGAAGGATTTATAAAACGATATAAGTTAAAGTAGTGTGAGATCCAAAATTTGTATGAAAACCTTTATCTGACGTAAAAATTATATTATGTTGCATAGTTTGTGCGCTCTTTCCATTCTTGTATAGGGTATCCTATTTTTAAGTCTTTTAGGGTCTATGAAAATTATAAAGAAATATAGAGTATTAAGGTTTTTACTTTAGAGTGCGTATAAATATGGCGAGCCTCGTCCGTAACGAGTCTCCTTTGAATTTACAGACTTCGATTGATATCGAGCGCACCACGCGAATTTCTTACGAAACCTTTCTGTCTTTGGCGACCGGTGTCAAAGGAGGTAATAAAAGCCTCTGGGATACAATAAGGCAATTTTATCATTTCTCTGATCCTTGTTCTCGCTACAAAGTAATGGTTTTCAGGAGGGCATGCCATAAAGCCGTCCAACTAGATAAGAAATATTCCTTTGAGTTTGCTTCGGTCGCGCTGCTTGCTAGCAGTAAAAATAAGATGAAATTGGCTTGTTGTATCCCAGACGCTTTTATTGTTTCTTTTGACGTCAGCTGCGGAAGGCACTCGACATCAATTCGCCAAGATTTAAAGGAGGATTGCGGCATTCGAACCTCAGTTCACAGAAAAGCAACACATACAGGAAAATACTTAAACCATTCATTTAATCACTCCAACAGCACCAAATAAGGAGTTATAAGAAATCTCGTAGATAGAGTCTTAACTCTCTGTAACTCCAACAAGAACTTGATGAAGGAGATAGATCACATTAAAAATGACCTGACAGTTAACAGATACCCAGTATATACCGGGTGTCAACGAATCTATTAGACAAGTCATAATTTCTAGAGTATTATGTGTATCAAAATGAGAATTGGTACAGGTAAATGGTATGTGAAGGGGAGAGTTTTCGCATATTTTTCACTTTCCGGCCACTTCCGGTTTCACCGGAAATCGCCTCGGTTTTGCATTTTTAAATGGAACACCCTGTATATTTTAACATTTTTGGATTTCTGAGACAATTCTAGATCAAAATATGACATTTTAAAAACTTTTTACGTCTACTTCATTTTTTTAGAACCACTTTTAAAATTGCATCTAGGTGGCCATGATCGGACGCAAACTAATCTAAGGGCCTTAGGTGATGTCAAAAAAATACAATCGCAAAGTTTTAGTTACTAGTATGAAAGACAGGAATAAGACAAGTTGACAAAATTACGTTTTCATTTCTAAGTATTAATTTTCAAATGGCGACCCCTTTTTGACAACTACTTTTCGAAAAAAGCATTCTTTGACGAATCTAACGGTACTAATTTATTTGTGATTGGATTATACATAAGAACAGAAATTAAATATTATTAAGCAAAATACTGGATAATTTATTTACTTATGACAAGTGCGCTATGGACAGCCATGATGCATAATAATTTGCAACTGTTTTTATCAAGTCTTCTTTGGAAAACAAAGCACTCACTTAAGTAGATAATGACAGTGACATACGCTCTAAGAACAGACGTAAAAGTTTCTTAATTTTCGTTAAGTTTAGTTTAAATTTTCGTTAAAATAATGTATACTCAAAGTGAAAAAAACTTTTACGTCTGTTCTTAGAGCGTATGTCACTGTCATTATCTACTTAAGTGAGTGCTTTGTTTTCCAAAGAAGACTTGATAAAAACAGTTGCAAATTATTATGCATCATGGCTATCCATGGCGCACTTGTCATAAGTAAATAAATTATTCAGTATTTTGCTTAATAATATTTAATTTCTGTTCTTATGTCTAATCCAATCGCAAATAAATTAGTACCGTTAGATTCGTCAAAGAATACTTTTTTCGAAAAGTAGTTGTCAAAAAGGGGTCGCCATTTGAAAATTAATAGTTAGAAATGAAAACGTAATTTTGTCAACTTGTCTTATTCCTGTCTTTCATACTAGTAACTAAAACTTTGCGATTGTATTTTTTTGACATCACCTAAGGCCCTTAGATTAGTTTGCGTCCGATCATGGCCACCTAGATGCAATTTTAAAAGTGGCTCTAAAAAAATGAAGTAGACGTAAAAAGTTTTTAAAATGTCACATTTTGATCTAGAATTGTCTCAGAAATCCAAAAATGTTAAAATATACAGGGTGTTCCATTTAAAAATTCAAAACCGGGGCTATTTCCGGTGAAACCGGAAGTGGCCGGAAAGTGGAAAATATGCGAAAACTCTCCCCTTCACACACCATTTACCTATACCAATTCTCATTTTGATACACATAATACTCTAGAAATTATGACTTGTCTAATGGATCCGTTGACACCCGGTATGTTGGAACAACGCAGAAATAGAACAATATCGACAACGAACCAAGAACGAAAACCAGTATGTTAGAAGCATTTTGGAAAAAGTTGGAAGAATAAAAAAAAACAATATAAAATCAATGTTGTTTTCAATTCAAGTAACTCCCTGAGAAGTCTGCTCACTAGGGTCAAATCAAAAAGGGACATGAAAAACTGTGTGTATCAGATACCATGTGAATGTGGCAACTCTACGTTAGTGAAACCAAGGGACCCCTTGCCGTAATGATAAAACAAACACCAAAAATACACATTTCGAGGAGAAACAGAAGAATCTGGTGCCGCCAACCATGCTTGGATGCATGGACACTACACAAGATGATCTGAAGCTAAAATATTATGCAGAGAATAATACTGGAGAAAACGAAAATTTAATGAAGCCGCGGATATACATCAGAACCCGAGTTGTTTTAGTAAACCATTTATAGATATAAGAGAAGTGTGGAAACCACTTCTTAATAATAATAATAATAGTAAAATAGGTTAGCGGACTCTTCCACACTACATCGAGGCAGACGATTCAACGCCGCTACAGCTGAGGGAACGGGATATTGCTTCTTACCACCGAACAGACCAAGAGAAGTTACAAGCTTGGCTACAGAAGCCACTTCATGGACGGCATCCAAATGAGGTCAACCAGGACAATGTCGACAACTTAGCGTCGAACTACTGGTTGATTTCAGGACAGATGTTTTCGGAAACGGAGGGCTTCTTGTTAGCTGTCCAAGACCAGGTTATTCCGACGAAGAACTATCGGAGGTTCATTATCAAAGATCCCTCAATAGAAAATGACGAATGTGGATATGGCTGTCGAACATCAGAGACGATCCAGCACGTAACTGGAGGATGCCAAGCGTTTGCCGCAACCGAGTATAAGGAAAAACACGATTCAGCCGCTAAGATACTACACCAAGAGTTAGCGGATAAGTTAAAACTATTGCAGGTAGGAAAGGTGCCTTACTACAAATATAATCCAGAGCCTATTCTTGAAAACAACGAGTTCAAGTTATACTGGGATCGAACGGTCCTGACAGATCAAACAGTTGCTCATAACAGGCCAGACATTATACTAACAGACAAAATTTCTAGGCGAACTACACTAATCGACATCGCTGTACCTAACAACAACAACCTAAGGTCAAAGTACAACGAGAAGATCGCCAAATACAGAGATCTGGAGGTGCAAATCCGCAGACAGTGGGCAATGAACAGAGTCCACACGATTCCTATAATACTGTCAACAACTGGAGTGATACCAAAGAACCTCCTGCAGAACATCAAGAGACTGGGCCTTAGTGAACATCTGTATAAACCGATTCAGAACGCGGTTCTCCTTGCAACCGCGCGAACCGTCCGAAAGTTTGTAGGAAGTGCAGAAGACCACGCCACCTAGGACCCGATAACATGGAAAGGGTCCCCACAGAGCTTCATACTTTTGGTGTCTTTGTATACCTGGTATGAGTGAATAATCCCTGGAGGGAGTGCGAAGCCGTTTGTCTTGTAAGTCTAATTAAAACTAAAAGCACCATTATTAGGACTTTGGCATAGCACGCATGACTGTACCCATCTCAGTCACATTCCACTGCATTTACTTTTAGTGTAAATAATAGTGTAGCATAGGAATTTATTTAGTTTCACTTGAAAATAGCTAAAGCCAACTACTAGCCAAAACGTCCTGATATTTATCAAAATAAAGACAATGGAAGTTTAACAGATATCTACTACTCCGTGGAACAGGCTACTTGGTGATACGAATGTTATTTTCAATTCAACGATTTTATTGGATATTAAATATTTCTGGTATTAACTGAATGATAAATATATGAAATATGTCTATGCCGGCGAAAAATAATATTGGTAAAAAAACTAGAGTTTCTAAGAATATGTTTACATTCAGCGAGAGGCTCAGCTAACTCAAATGAGATCTTCCACGTCTACATATGAAGATTCTGATAGTTCTAATATTACTTCGCATGAAGAATTGCCATTAATGCAATAAAGGGAAAGTTTTGCTTCCAAAGATGTACAACAGTGGGTACTAGTTCACTATTATATAAACAGAAAATGTATACTTTTTATGTTTAAACCTGAGCTAATAAACTAAATGTCACCAAATTTTAAAAATTGCTTTATTAGTATTTCGGAGTGTTATAAGTTCGATAGAGACAAAAAAAATTACTGCTCATTTTGACTGCTTGGTGCGGAGTTTCTCACGGTCTTTATGTAGACCTTAAGTATCGGAAAATGTTGAAAATGGACGTTTTTCACAAACAAAAAGATATTTCTTTGCGGATCGAAAAAATAATTGGCCACAACGAAAAGTATACTTAACCCCTACTAATTATTTTTTCAAATAATAGTTAGTAAACCCCAAACTCTTTAAAATTTTAAATTTTCAATTTTTTATAAAGACGTCTAGAGCACTTCAGCTGTTCTCCTAGACGCATACCCATAACCCCTTTTCAAATTTTGGCAGAGAAAAATTATTTCTATTTTCAAAATTTAAGAGAATGACTCATCTTTCACAAGTGCCACAAATAAAAACAAGAAAGGTGAGGCGGCTTGGCTTCTCGCTGGGTCGGGCGGTTATGCGTACTGCCCGAACATCAATTGTTCACTTCAACTCATTTAAATCTCTTGCGTCAAGGTTTGTTCGAATCGGAATTCAGACAATTTCCGCATTTGGACAGGGAAAGCAGCGTTGAATTCAACGTAGTGCCAGTTAATCCAGAATTATCGGTACCTAGGCTTCACCAAAATTTACCACAGAGATACAACCTGGTGGAAAAGAACGACCGTGCTACAGGACAGATCTTAATCAGGATTCTTATACGGTAACTAGCGCTGATCTATTGTCAAATTGTCGTGCGATCTAGACGGATATTAATACTCACTTACCCGTAGAACCGGTATGCAATCCGAAAGACGACCACCCGTTTATGCGATAAAAATTCAGGTATAAAAATAGTATCGGCGAAGCCCTGATCAACGATGCTTGTAACCAAACAATTTGAATACGCCCCTGTTTTAACCTCAGATATGTTTCACTGGAGAAATAGTCGGTACTCTGATCATGTTATGGATAGCTAAATAGCGTTCAAATAGTGCAAGATATGCATGAATATTTCGTTATCCTTTGCGTTTCGTCTGATGTAGGTCAGACGTGTCTAGGAGTTCATGTGATTTTAAGTATTATTTTATTAAATAGCTCTAATTTGCCTCGGGCACCTAAAACAAATAATATGTATTTATTTTATGTTATTTGAGGCAATTCACAGGTATTAGCATAATTAATATGAATATTAAAAGTAAACAAAGAAAATTATAACAGTTTTTTCTAAAACTCTTAGCGGTAATGTGAATTTTTTTGTAACTGTGAACATTGAATTATTCAAAAAGGTATTTTATTTATCGTTGCTTTAATTATTTCTATATGGCACATATGTCGGGAATCTTTTTCAATTTTATTGTATCTTGCAAAACATCAGCATTAAAATTTTTAAAAAATCAAAATTTCATTAAAAAATAATATTGTCTTTTTTTTTCTTGGGAATAGGGTTCTTTTTAAGAAAAGATATTTTATTTTGTCTAAATCTTTCAATCGACGTTTCGACACAAGTTCGTATCTTTTTCAAGAAATTTATAATGGCAAAATGGCAATATTTAAAACAATCTTCCTTTAAAAAGTTTACGTCATACTTACCATACAAAATGCATTCTTTAATTGGAATGTACACACAACACGTTTTCATTTTAACCTCACAAATTACATTCTAGTCAATAAACAAACTACAATTAAAATAATTACAAGAGACATAATCGGGTCTATTTTCCTGAATTCAAAGCTCTTGGGGGGGGGGCTATCGCAAGAAAAATAAATTGTCAACGGGGAGGAGTGCCAGCAGCATACACATTCCTAATACAAAAGACAAAATCGGTTCTATTTTCCCGAACTCAAAGCTCTTGGGAAGGGGAGGGGCGACCACAAGCATGCACATTCATATACTCTATTCAAGAACTAGAGAGAGTAATAAAACTGTTACCTCCAACGTACCTGCTCCAGTGCCGCAAGTAACTGAAGACTGCCGTAAATCTAATTCTATTTAATTATATTTAAATATTATAAGCTTTTATAAATTTACTGCAACAATAAAATTTCTGATTACAATTTAATTTCTGTCAGTGACAAAAGTACACCTTACAGTGTGTCCTTAGTGATTTATCTTGTTTGTGCTTGTTTTTATATATTATTTAAGATTAGTGAGATACCCAAGAGATATAGCTTCAACATCTATATCTATTCCAAAATCATTAAACCAGGGCATTTTTTCCTCAATGAAAAACTTATTACGATGAATGTTTATGATGCCTTAAGATATCAATATCTAGATAATAATGTTAAAAGCTCTGTTGAGATGTGTTCCAACATGACAGGAGTTGGAAAATCTGCTATGTACCGAATACTGAAGAAGAAAAAAACGACTAGAATTGTTCGTACTCCCAAGCCACATTCGATCACAGGCAGACGAAAAACCTAGTTGGAAGAAGAGATGTAAACTACAATAACAAGAGTTGTACATATATTTTATTATGAGAAGCAGATCCCAACCGTCGACAAAATTCTAACTAAAATCAATGAATATCGGGGTTTACCTGAAATTAAAAGAAAATTTGCTGGGAAAAACCAGATCTCATAGATCGTCCGGAAAATGTCCTTTGGAGAAGGAAATACCTGTCTCAAGTAAAAGGTAGAGTTGCTGGAAATAACACAACCTATAAAATTAATAATTTAGCTGAACTTTTGAAAGATTTTTTTGAATAAAGCTGCTGCAGAAAATTGGGGAAAATCCATATAATTAAAGAATAAAAGAAAATGTGGAAACTCGGTGTCATGATCGGTGAGATAGAGGAACCAATTATAATTAATTTAAGCGAACATAGCTTCACTGACATTGATTACGAATGAGAGAGGTATTGCTTACCAGCGTAAACACAATTTATTATTTAAATTTTCTGTAACATATAAAAATTAATTACATTTGAATCCTTTTTTAGTGTTTAATTATAATTCTGCATATGGTTTAAGAAATAAATAAATTGAAACCTCAAATGTCCTAAAAATGTTTTTAATTAATAATAAAATGACCGATAGCCCCAAAAACATTTTAATATTATATGGACGAATTTATTTTTTTACATATATGCTTAACTTCTTGTATTTCTGACAATGGGTATATTGTAAGTATTTAAATTATAGCTTAGAATTTTTTGAGAGAAAAAGGCTACGTTTTAGTCTGAATGAGCCTAAAACGGTTTCTAGCCAAATTTAAAAATAATAAAAATACAGTTGTAATTTGTATATATAATAATTTTTTTACAATTATAAGAATCATTTAATATTTTTTTCTTAATTCTCCATTTTTTTTGGAAGCTCAAAATAAAATTTTTGTCTCCTAGTGCGGAGCCCTTGTCAGCGTTCCCTGGCTACAGCCCTGTGTGGTTGCCAGAAAAATGATTAAAAAAATTTACGCTCTACCTGAATGATCTCCCATGTACCGCCCTACATTTGTGGTACACTTTAATTGGATTTTTTTATTTTAACGCGTTTTAGCTTAAGCCATTTTTTAAATTTCTAATTAGGCCAGCAGAGATACAAAGGGACGAAAAAAAATGCGTACGATCTAACCGCGGTAAACAGGAGCCAATTAAATTTTAAAAAACAATGGTTTTCAATGGGGAAAAATATTAAATAATAATAAAAAAGTTATTCTCGGTTCCAGGAGACTGGCTGACAAGTTAAAGTGTAAATCAGATTTGAACGGTTCAGTTATTCCCCTCGAATTTCTGGTTCAAAAGATATGAAATAGAAATATGCTGCGTTTTTGAATGAATGGAATCGTTCGACGAAAACTAAAATCGTAATTTATTGATGTTTAACGTTCGATTATGTTTATGGGTTTTTCAATATTGAAAAATTCATTTTAATAAAACAATTTCTGTTAATATTATGATAGAAATGTAAAATATCGAGCTATGTACTATATTAACAAGTTTAGTGTTTGTTTAGAGGTAAGTTGTATTTATTTTTTATTGAATATCATGACGTTTCGGCTAGTAGTTATCTCTAGCCATTTTGAAGTGAACCTGATTAAATGTTTAAGCTACACAACTAGTTATACTAAAAGTAAATGCAGTGGAGTGTGATCAAGATGAATACAATCTTGCGTGCTACGCTTTAATCCCTTTTTACTCCAGTCATTTGGTAGTTTTACCTGGAAAGTTTTCCGGAAGTTTTGAAAATTGGTGATTTCATTTTGATGTGCTCTTTTCGAATTTCGACTTTGCCACCTCATATTTTTACAATATCTCCTTTCCGACCCATTTTACGACAAAAATATTTACATACAAAATTAAACTAGAGAAAATTTCGTACAATTTATGAATTTACAATTTTTTTTTGTAAAATCAATAGTTTTTGGCGTACGAGCGCCGCAAAGTACATTTCAACATGCGTTTTGAAAAAAAATTCATTTCCACACCACCTTGAGGTAGAGTAAGCGGCGCGTTTTTTTTTCGTGGTGTCCCCTGTAGGCCTAATCCACATGTGATGCACACTTTCGAAATTTAGCGCAATCTCCTTCGCTTTGTTGTTCCTGATGGACCAGGCATTGCGAGACGTCGCAGACCGAAATTTCATCCGCATCATCTGCGATGAATATAGCCACAATAAATCTGAAACTGATGGCATAACTACTTTCGAATGCTAAAAAGGTTTTGAATCTTTATTGTTTTTAAGCCTGTATCGTTTTTTTCACAAATGTTTTTAATGCAATGGTACCTAAACTACCAAGGACTGTTGCAGACGGCATTTGCTTTAATCGTGGACAAATTTGATCAGGAGCGATAGCAGTTGTAGGTGTTACACAGTGAATACCGCCCATGGCATAGAAAGTGTTATTACCATCTAATGTCTGCGTATTGAAATCAGCGTTGTCAAAAACAAATTGAGAAAATGCGTTAACATCGATATTCAACGGTGCGTGCATAATAGCTAAAACTTCGAACAACATTGCTTCGGTGTATGAAGAGCAAAATCCAAGAGATGATAGTATATCTATTAATCGCCGAGATCGATACTTACGAAATAAAAATGCAGCTAGTCCGATATGTAATGATGATATAAAAGATTTCGGCCTTGCTGCTGCAATTATAGAATGGGCGAGAGCAATGTTTTTTTTTTCTTCTATTTTTCAAAAGACGCTCGTTTGTTTCTTAGAATCACTCCATCTAGGAAAACGCGTAAAGTTTCAGGTATATCTCACTCAGAATCTTGAAAAAAATTATCTGATGGAGGATAATGTTTTGTCTCATAGACCGTAGAGCAAATATCCTCTATAAAAATTTCTGCTGCTATTTTTACAATACGCCGGCGTTCTTCTGCATTGCCATTACTTTTTTGATTGTACCAGGCTTCCGTTAATAGCTTAAACCCTGTATTTCGGAAACAAACCACCGGAGCCTTATTGGCAGTGACGGCAATTAAAATATCATCACCGTATTTTTTGAGTTGTGCTTTCACTATTGTTATGTGTGGACGGTAATCACCTTCAATTTTGGCTATCAATTCATCCAGAGAAAACTGACACTCATCGGAATTCTGCTCACGATAAGAATAAATGAACTGCATGGCAGTATCGACCTCATTTGCATACGGACCATTTTTATATCTTCAGCTGGTGGTGCTTGATACAATTTTTTCATGCAGGAATTATGGTACTGTGCATCGTCTGCGACCAAATCATTCACATGCTCAAGACGCTCAACAATTGCTCGACCCCAATCAAATTCTGGTGAATGTGCAGGACAAGGCAGCGTTGCGTTACAAGGTTACAGATCATATTGGCTTCCTTAATATAGATGCGCTGGGTTTCAATGAGTTTGTCCCCGTGCTTCTTTAAGGTTTGATTGTTAGCCAATTTTTTTTCATAATTTTATATTTTATTTAAAAAAAAATGTTTTAGATATGGAATTTGCAGGATAGTGTAGCTATCAAAATATTTACTTCAGTCACAATTTTAACTAGTTTCATGGCAAAAAATCTAAATGAATCATTATTCACAGGTCATCATTAGCGCTAATTAACTATTAATCGTTACTCTGTTTTCGATGATCAATGTGATTATATCTAGCTCAACGTAGGTATAAACTTTTTCACCAACATTGTGTATGAAGCTTATAGATCGCACTACGTAATATCCAATTTAATAACACATTTTAATTAAAACTAAGCCTTTTAATTAAAACGTTAATTCGGGCACGGTTAACGTTTTTCTATTCGAAATCAAAAAGCTTTTTCCGACAGTGCTCTCGATGGTAGTTCACATATTACGTGCAATTATAGATTTCAAAGCATTTTCATCACCGAATATTTATCCGTAACACATCTGTTTTTCATTTCAACAAAATAACAACCATTAAAATTTGCCTTTCAGCAAAACTGATAACCAGATATTTATAGTATATATATATATATATATATATATATATATATATATATAAATATGTAGATAAGTTTTTGTCCGTCTAATTTAAAATAAAATAGAATAAAATATTTGGCGAAGCGGACGTGAAAATTTGTCAATCTACATGATTCTCGTATTAAAAAGTGCGGAGCACTCCAAAGTATGGAATAACTCCGGGTCCGACAGATGGCGACAGCGCTGTTTCGTCCTAATATGGGACTCGTCAGGCCACCGCAGTCGGTACAAACCATCATCTCGCCTTTGCATCGTATAACCCAATACTTATAATCAAAATACGGCAAATAAGACGACAAAGGCGACATCTCGATGGTCCACTTGATAATAAAAGAACCATACAGATTAACAAAGTTTGTAAGAGAACCGTCATATGGTGGCGCGACGGTGAATTAAAACAGAAATATGTACCCATTAAAAAAGTCCCATATTAGGACGAAACAGCGCTGTCGCCATCTGTCGGACCCGGAGTTATTCCATACTTTGGAGTGCTCCGCACTTTTTAATACGAGAATCATGTAGATTGACAAATTTTCACGTCCGCTTCGCCAAATATTTTATTCTATTTTATTTTAAATTAGACGGACAAAAACTTATCTACATATTTATTTACTTGTTTGGCTTTGAAACACGCTGAACGATGCTCTCATGGTGGGATCGTTTGGTGCGGCACGTGGCTTTGGCTGCTTAAATAGCGGTATGCTTGCTTGCCAGTACCGAAAAATGCGACCCCTATCTTTTGGGCAGCGCGTTTCGTGTACTCGATTTTACATATTTCTGTTTTAATTCACCGTCGCGCCACCATATGACGGTTCTCTTACAAACTTTGTTAATCTGTATGGTTCTTGTATTATCAAGTGGACCATCGAGATGTCGCCTTTGTCGTCTTATTTGCCGTATTTTGATTATAAGTATTGGCTTATACGATGCAAAGGCGAGATGATGGTTTGTACCGACTGCGGTGGCCTGACGAGTCCTATATTAGGACGAAACAGCGCTGTCGCCATCTGTCGGACCCGGAGTTATTCCATACTTTGGAGTGCTCCGCACTTTTTAACACGAGAATCATGTAGATTGACAAATTTTCACGTCCGCTTCGCCAAATATTTTATTCTATTTTATATATATATATATATATATATATATATATATATATATATATATATATATATATATATATATGTATATTGTAAAGAAAAATGATAAAACCCAATATTGTTTTGAGATCACACGATAAAAACAATGCACAGAAAGATTAAAATCAAACTTTGATACATAATAAATTTGTAATTACAGAGTAAAATAAAGTATCAAATAGAATTAAGTATAATTTAAGGTATTTTGTATAAAAAATAGAATAGATAATAAGGAATAGTTGTAAGAAAATCTCAATAGCTAACAAAATGTTGGTCCAAGCAGATAATTTTCGAACTGTTTGTTTTGCCAAAGGGTTAATTTAGTTTCCTCTTTAAAGACATAAGTTCAATTAAAAACTGTGTAAAACATATTGAACAAGTAAGAGGAAACATTATTGTAAATTAATATATTTCTTTAGTTGAACTATAAGTGAGTGAAAGCGTTAGAAAACTAAAAATCAAGTGCAACGCATTTATTCTAGTTCCAATATAAACGATTACAGTGATACCTAAAAAAGCGCGAAATTTACTATCGGTGCGGATATAGAAGAAAAAAAAACTGTGATAAGTGAAAAACATTCGTAAATATTCCTTCTGAAACAAGAATGTAATAGTTTTAAGGTGTTGTAAACAAAATATGGCAAAATTAAAACCATATATGATATATATTTGGAAAATATAAGACAATTTTATCTAGATTATAATATAGATTTAAGTTTTTTGTTAGGAAATTTAAGATTAAAATGTCTAGAAAATATTATTTAGTACATAGATAATAATATCTGAGGCAATAATAAACATTTTAGAGTTTTTTCGAACAAAATAGAGTCAAATAGTCATAAATTCCTAGGTGCAAGCCGTTTATTTTATTCAATTTTATTATATAAATAGTATGCCAAAGTGGTTTTAATGTATATTAAAGTGTCGAGAAAGCTCTGAAGTTTATTTTGGGCAATTTCAATAATGCTCAACGATAGAATTTTTTAAGTTGGCAATATTTATCAAGTTAACTAATATCACAATTTGGACCAATCAGATCGGAGACGATTTAAATATTTCGGCAATTTATAAATAGCCGAAGCGTCGGAATTATCGTCAGAGTTAAAATAATCCAGTTGCTAACAGCATCACGTTTGAGAGCTCCCGAAATTTTACCATAACCTCAAATTTTTATTTGTTTACCTACGTCATTAAAACAAAAGTGAAATATTTTGTTTTTTTATTATAAGTGAGGTTATATGTTTGTTTTGACAAGTAAACAAGTTTAGTATTTCATAAAATTAAATAAAATTATTGAATTTCGTTCTACGAATTATATAATCAACTCTCAAATAACAACAAGTTTGGGAAATAGTGTTTTGGAAAATATAAGAAAATAAAGTGATATGATTTTAAAACATTTGTTCGAGTTTTGGGAAAAATATTTGTATGTTCCTTACTTCATAGGAAACTATTACGAAATATTTTGGCTATATCTAAAATACTTTTGAAGAAGAAAGAATAAATCAATATACTGGGATTGTTTTTATGAATTTGGATCAAGGTACTGAAAACAAAACCAAGGTATAGAAAATAACCCAAGGTACAGAAAACAACAACAAAGATATTTATAATAGTCTAAGAAGGTGAAAACGTTGCCAAGGTGTGATACAGGTTGTTGTTAAGGGATAATGCATGGCGAATATAAATAAATAAATGAGAAATTGATAAGAAACATAGTTGCATGAAATTTTATAATATTTTTATCATAATTTTATCAAAAATTGTCGAAAATTGTCCCATGTTTATGAATTTTTGAATCAAATATTTATATTGTGTTTTTAATTTGTGTGTATTCATTATCTAGGAGTGATCTTTTTAACAGGTAGGAACATATATATATATATATATATATATATATATATATATATATATATATATATATATATATATATATATATCTGTGGAACATCTTGACTATAAAAAATTTTGGAAATTTAAATATTTTCAAAATTTGGTAAGAAATAATTGTAATTTCTTATAATTATTTTTTACCGGGCGCCCAGCAAACAAACTTTTGATTAAATTTTGGCAATTTCTTTTGAAAATTTAAAAAATTCTTAAAATTAAATAATAATAATAATAATAATAAAGTTTCCTACCAAATCAAATCATTTTTTTAACCGGGTAAAATTTTGTACGGGTGCATATAGCGCTAAAAGGTTCGTTCGTGCAAGAGCCTAGCACGACCACACACCGATAATCGTCACACTATATATATATATATATATATATATATATATATATATATATATATATATATATATATATATATATATATATATATATATATATATATATATATATATAAGAAAAATTATGGTCTCTGTAATTTTAAAATAAAATAATAAATTCTCGGCTGTGCTTACAAAGACCATTGAAAAATATTCTCATGCTAAAAAGTGCGGATATCTCCAAAGAACATGGAAAAACTCCCGGTCCGAAAAATGACACTGTTTCGTCCTAGTATGGGACACACACGATAAATAAGACACAGTAGCGACATCTCGATGGCTCACTCATTAACATAAGGATAACACAAATCAACAAATGTATAAAACCGCCATGTGGTGGCGCGACGGTAAATTAAAAAAGAAATATCAAAACTCGATACACGAACTTGCTACTACAACGATAGAGGTCGCATTATTCGGCATGAATTACAAAGTAATCGGTAAGTTCTTTTTAGGTTTATATTTATTTAATTAATCATTAAAACTAAAAATAAAATAAAATATTCACTTTTACACGTAATTTATACCCACGGGTAATGCTCATCTCAGTATCGACTTCAAAAGATGACAAATCGTTACTTGTTCGTCCTATTTTTCTACAAAACAACACTAATCGTTAACATTCGCTTTACACAAAACGAAAAATTAACTACACCACTGTAGATAAATAGATCTATTTCTCTCCGAAACTTTGTTCCGTATGCATAAAAAACAGCAGGTATCGAAAATCAATTCAGTTGACCCCCGCATTTATCATGAACAAATTGAATTGGTTATGCATTAAAAAATATTGTTCATTTATATTTCGTTTAAAATAAGCTATAACTCAAAATAAGTAATCGAATAAACCGGCGGAAAAAAACACATTTTTTCATTCTTTTTTTATGTTTACATTTACACAAAAACGGGATTTTAGCGAGATTGCCAGTGACAAAATTGTTTTGATGTTTTATTGGAATACTGCCATCTACACACTATACGTGTTTAAAATATGGAAAACTGTATTAAATATCAACGAATTTACAAAAAGTGCTTTCATTTTAGGTAATTTTAGACTCATTTTTATTTGCTGCGTGGTTAAACCTGATAATATCAACAACAAGTGATAAAAACTATAAATTGTTACTGTAGTTTTTGGTTAAAAATGCGTAGATGACTAATTGATTTATTTTTAACATTCCATAGCCAATTAAGAAACCTTATAGTATCGCAATGTTCTTTTGCCAGCCTCTCCGTATATTCCACCCCCAGTTTTCCAAAATCAGGTGTGACTTTTGATGAAGATGCTTGGTGTGGTGCTGAAAGGTAAGAATGATGTACATTTTTTCTTCAATTTCCCGAAAAACATGAGAAATCACTTTTTATTTGAAGCTTGATTTTTTACACTAAACCGTTTAAATTTTGTTACATTCGCGAATTTCGCGCTTCTGTATTATATAAAATTTTATATTTGCACTTTTTTAATCGGAAAAATAAAGAAAAAACTTATAAAAAACAAATCAAAGCAAAATCGTCGGTTACATCTCGTCTGAGAAATAATTTATACCATAGCATAATTCTCTTCTTTTTAAAAAGTTGATGCTGATAGCCGTTACTATGAGGTAGTTAGTCATCGTCGGGAAATGTTTAAAAAGGAACTACTATATTTTATATGTAAAATATGCAAAGCCAAACTCCATGCTAAGTAAAAGTCTGCAACGATTTTTTTAGGTATATTCAACTCTATAAAAACTTCGATCTTAATTTACGTTCGGTTTATAGCATATTTCGTCACTGTTCGTTACCTGTTTTTCATTATTCGTAACCCTCCCACTTGCTTTCATTCAGATCTCTTGTACTTATTGCCTTTTGGATACCTTCAGTCCAGTTCTTTTTTGTCTTTCCCTTTTTCTGCTTCCACGCATTATAACTTTTTTTGGTAGTCGTTCTTCCTTTTCAGGTGTATGCACTATTATAGATTCTTCTATCCTCGATGTCCTTTTGACCTCCTCATTCCAAATTTTCTTTAATCTCGATACATTAAATGATCTCCTGAGAATATTCATTTCGATAGCTTCCAGTTTCATTATATTTTTTTTCTGTTATCCTTTAAGTTTTTCTTCCGTACACCAGTCTGCTATTAGAGTTTCGTATATATATTTTTTTCTTCCCAAATTCTTTACTCTACAGTACTGAATTCAGACTTCGATCTACAGCACAAAAACAGTATGCACGTTTTGATAAATATGTGTTTTCTTTTATAATATTAAAACTAAAATCAAAAAATTGCCACTGATATACCATAATTTAGAAAGTACTTTATTTTCATATTTTCAAAAACTAATGCTACACTCTTGAGGTATCTTATATAATCAAGAGCAAGTTTGTTTTCTGTTTAATATTGTCTTGTTCCTTTCTGACTATTTGCTTACCCTTTATGGTAACGTTCATTGTACCACATCCCAAATTGTCTTTTTCGTTTTGTTTTACACCTACCTTTTGATCTCAATGCATCTGCATTGACAGGAGTATGCAATGCATAAAATTTTTAACATAAAGTAGAGTATTGTTCAAGTTTAATTACCGAAAGTTATATGGAAAATTTTTACCGCACCAGAAAAAACTTCATAAAATTTAAGTCAAAGAAACAGCTGCCCAATCGAATTAAAATATTCCATTATTTCAAAAAATAGCTTCTTAGTATTCTCTACCTCAACGAAATCTTCTTTCCAAGGAATCTTAATGAGTGACGTACGAAAAATTTAAAAGCTCCCTAAGGGATAATAATTTACTTCTTACGCTGTTTTCCGTGTCGACAAGCCAAATTGGCGGATAACTTTAAAATATGGGTGTGTGAAAACGTTGGCTCTTATCCCAAACCAGGATTTAATTTAGAAGGAAAAATTTTCCAACTAAACTGTAGTATTTATTTACTTAGAAAACTCTAATCAGTTTTAACGGCAATTACATGCTAGGATTTGATTAGGTCTAGATCGGTTTCCTGAAAGAAATAGTGACCACATCAAGTTATTGCAACAGATTTTGGCAGAAATCGGTAAGTGGTAAACGTGGGTAACGCGAACAGCCAAAACCAATACCTAAATTATATGAAAATAAACCAATAAAACTGTTTATATTAAATAATCTATTAAGGCGACCGTTAATGAAAATCCATATTACGTAAAAATTATGTAACAAAAACAAGAATATTTTAAAACTTCACTTTCACGGTTTTTATTTAAAATTATATTTCAAATAAACATGACGAGGTTCGTAGCGCTGCTACTTCGTTGGATGTCGAATTCCTAACGACAATATCTTCGGTTCTACTCATCGTAGAAACTCCTTTTTTTTTCATTTTCTAGCTTTTTTATTGTCTACAACAAGACATTTTTTACAAAAATTTTGGCGCAAAATTCAAATTTTTAAATTCAATAATATAAAAACTAGGACAACAGCAGGGCCGAAAAAAACATAGTCAAAATCGCAAAATAACGGCATTTATTAGCAATTTTTCGCATTTTTATCGAGTTTTGAGGCATGAAATTTTCTTATAAATCCTCAATTGTCTTAAAACTTAAAATGTCGAAACCCTTTTCAACCGTTTTGTATTACTTAATGATCGTTTCTTCCCTTGAAGGCATGATTAAGACAAGATTAAGACAAAGCTCAGTCACTTTTAAGTTATTTTTCTATTTCAAATACTTGGTCATACCTTGTATAAAATATATGTAATATATATATATATATATATATATATATATATATATATATATATATTTATATATATATAATATATATATAAATATATATATATATATATATATATATATATATATATATATATATATATATATATATATATATATATATACACATATACATATATATATATATATATATATATATATATATATATATACACATATACATATATATATATATATATATATATATATATATATATATATATATATATATATATATATCGTACATGTGTGAATTTTATATATATAACAGAATTCGTTACACAAACTTTGAGATTGGCGTGATTTACTTATATAAGTATATTTATACACCTAACCATATAAAAACAAAAAAAACTTTTTTGTGCGTTAGGACAAATAAATACTTAGCTATTATTATTGAATCAATGTTTTATATTGTTTATAAATCTATTTATTTTTTATCATTAGGATTTTTTTTATTAGAAATAAGTCAGAGAATAAAATCTCAGTCTGAAGATAAATTGTCATAAATAATAAAAAAATCGATCTCCTGAACAAAAAAAAATCATAATGGTAAAAATTTATAGATTTATAAACAATATAAAACATAATATAGTAGTGGAGTCATCGCGGCGGTTGGTCGTTCACAATGCTACTTCTCAGATTACTCTTCTGCCAAAAATGCAGGTTAAGATAAAATCTTTGAATCAATAATAATAGTTAAGTATTTATTTGTTCTAAAGCACAATAATAGTTCTTAATATTTACGTGTATATTTAACAAAAAAAAATTTCTTGAACTGAAATGATTTATATCTATATTACTTTCTATTGAAAAAAAATTATAAGGTATGACCAAATATTTAAAAAAAAAACCTAAAATTGTCTTAGCCTTGTCTTAATATATATATATATATATATATATATATATATATATATATATATATATATATATATATATATAATATAAACGAAAAATTACAGTTCACGTCCGAAACAGAAAATAATAATAAAATAAATTTACTAGATACGCAGAAAAAACAAAATTTTAACTCAATGGTACACCAAACCAACTTGGTCAGGTAGATTTCTAAACTGTTTCTCTAATCATTCAAAAACTCAAAAAAATAGTGTTATAATCGGTTTGTCTGATCGTGCTATCTCCCTAACGTCTCCAGAATTCCGACCAAAAATACTGCAAAAATTAAAAAAGACACTAATAAATAATAATTTGAATGAAAAGACTATCACCAAAATAATTGATAAACGAACATATAAGTTTTATAATAATGTAAAAACAAAAAACATAGAACATAAACAGCAAAAATATGTAGCGTTACCTTACACTAGTGAGCTGTCAAAAAAAAATAAAATACATTTTAAAAAAGCATGATATTATCGTATGCCACAAGTCACATAATAAATTAAATACATTGTTCACAAATTTAAAAAGTAAAACTCCTCTCATAAATAAATTAAATGTAATATATTCGATCTCTTGCACAAATTGCCCCAAAAAAATATATAGGCATGACCAGCCAATTGCTGAAGAACAGATTAAATGGCTATAAATATACGAAAAACGCCTCAACAGTGTTAAACAAACACACACAGGACGAAAAACATACTTTTGATTATAACAGTACCATAATTAAAAACAAAGATATGAATTACCAAAAATTACAGATAGAGGAAATGATTGAAATTAAAAAAGATGAAAATGTTGTTAACGACAGAACGGATATGGGAAATTTGAGCCACATTTACACAAGCCTAATTTAAACAAAAATATTAAGTATTCGATCCTGTCAAATAAGAATCAAAAATTGAATATCCTCTTAAACATAAAACTAAACGTATACCTTTTTGTTTTTTTGTGCATTGTAAAATATAAAAGATATAAAAAAAATAAAACACATTCGCATTCCATATATCCTCAGTAGACGAATTTTATTTAGTAATAGAGTAACAATATGCCAAGGTGTGTACCGGTAAAATGAAATATTTTTAAAAATTTTAAAAATTTACATACTGTTTTAAAAATGTCTTGTTTGTTTTTTGAAATTGTAGATATGTTTTTTATGTGGGTGTTTTAATTATATAAAAATATTTTTTGGAAGAAAAAATTTTGAAAATGCCTTAAATAAAGGGCGAAACGTCAGTGCATTTTTTGTTGAAAATAGAACCTAAACCCAAAAATAAAGGAAGAATCAAGAATATATATATATATATATATATATATATATATATATATATATATATATATATATATATATATACATTCATTTATATATTATATACATGAATAGTTTTAAGACAACTGAAGATTTAGAGGAAAATTCCATGTTCCAAAACTCGATAGAAATACAAAAAAATGCTAATAAATTCTGTTTTTGGTGCTTTTGACTATATTTCACCACTTTTAAAAATCTGAAAAAATTTATGGACATAGTCTAAAAAACAACATTTTTTTTCGGTCCTGCTGTTGTCCTAGTTTTTATTTTATTAGATTCAAATTTTTCGAATACCCATAAAAATTTGAATTTCGCGTCAAAAATTTTTGTAAAAAATATCCTGTTGTAGAAAATAGAAAACCTAAAAAAATTTAAAATAAAAGAAGTTTCTACAATGATTAGAACCGGAGATATCGTAAAAAAATGGAAAAAGACTTTTTATTTATTTTTTTTGAGGTTATGTGACGATAAAATTGGCTAAATTTTTTTTTGTCGGGGTACTATTTGAGGTGGAGCTACCGGGTGTTTTTTTTTTATTTTTTTATTACCGAGAGAGCAGTTTCTACCCTCTTAATCGGTTAGACCCTTCATGAAATAAAATTTATTAAAGCTGTTCAGGTACCTATTTTATAGGTTTACATATTTTTATAGTTATCTCGTGATAAGGAAAAACTAGAACAACTCATATTATTAAATAAATTTAACTATGGTGAATTGTTCATTCAAAATGTCTGTTTTTTTTTTATGTTGACTTCTAATGTTTCTAATAAAGTCGACTTTTTACTTTTATTTTCGTTATGTTATATTTTGAAGTTTTGAGATAAATGATATGTTGCGTAGCCTGATTGTGTTTTTTTGCGTAAATAATATCTTTTAAGATCTTTAATTCTGATGTTTAAATTGCAATGAGTTTGATATAAGTAACTTTTTCGGCATTAACCACAATTTCTTCTATAAAATCCGCCTTTTTGTTCTTTCCTTCTTTCTTCTTCCTCTTATTGCACCCTCTGCTTATTCTGAAGGTTGGCGATCTAAACGGCAATTGTAATTTTGGAAATTGCAGCACGAAATATTTCTGTAGATAACCGGTCAAATCATCTTCTTAGATCATTTAGCCATGAGTTTTGAAATTTTCCTGCTGATCTTTTACCTTGCACTTCACCCTCAATTATGAGTCGGAGTAACTCGTATCTCTCACCTCTCAGCACATGACCCAGAACTTGTATCTTTCTCTTTTTAATAGTGTTCAGCAGTTCTTTTTGTTTACCCATGCGCTGGAAAACTTCATCGTTAGTGATCCTCCGCACCCATGAAACTCACAGTATCCGTCTGTATATGTACATCTCCAAAACCTCTACTCTTTTTTCTGTTTGTGAGTCCATTGTCCAACTTTCGCACCCATATAGTAAGACAGGGGAAACGTAACATCCGATCATCCGGGTTCTGAGCTCTAGACTAAGGCCTGATCTTGTAAAAAATGTTTTCATACTCAAGAGTGTTTTCCTCGCTTGTTCCATCCTTGACAATATTACTTTTTTCAGGATATACTGGCTACTGATATTAGTTTCCAGGTATTTAATTGATGTTACCTGTTCTATTGTGTGTCCTTTGATATGTAGATGTACGTTTGTTGACGTCTTTGAGAAGACTAGGGTTTTAGTCTTGGAGACATTTAGATGTAAGCCGAACATTTCGGTATGACGATCCACGGAATTTATTATATTTTGTAACTCTTGTACGTTGTTTGCTATTAGGATGGTATCATCAGCATAAATTATGTTGTTTATCATAGTTCCGTTGATCTTGATTCCACCTTGGGGAATTGACTAATGCTTCTCTAAATGCACACTCCGAATACAAATTAAACAGGAGCGGAGACAAGACGCAACCCTGTCGGACTCCTCGTCCAATCAGAATATCTTCCGATATTTTTTGCTCCATCTCGACTGTTGCCATTTGGTGCCAATAAAGTTCTGAAATAATGCGTAGGTCTTGTTCATCGAACCCGATTGTTCTCAGAATCTCCATCATCCTTTGATGGTTAATGCAGTCGAACGCCTTTCGGTAGTCTATAAAACATGCGTATACATCCACATTCATGTCTCTGCATCGCTGTTGCCTTATATTTAAGGAAAAAAGAGCCTTTCTCGTTCCCAATCCCTTACGAAATCCGAACTGAGCGTTAGCCATCTGATATTCTCACTTCGTGTATGGATGAGTCTGAGAAATGTTCTAAAGACATGAGACATCAGACTTATTATCCGGTAGTCATCATATTGTAAGGAGTTAGGTATTGTTAAGAATGTTGACTTTAACCAGTCTGGTGGTACTTTGTCAAAGTTATATATCTTATTAAATAGTGATGTTATCAAGTCTAGGCTTTTGTTTTCATTTTCTGCGATCAATTTAAGTATTTCGACGTTGATTTTGTCGGGGCCGGTAGCTTTTCCATTTGAGTTCTTTGTCGGTCATGTCTTAATAATATAAAGGCAAAATGTTAATATGGCTTTCAAAACGAATAAAAAAAAATCTTGTTAAACATATTAAAAATAACAAAGATAAGACCTGAAAAAAAACAATGTACTGAGTTTATAAATTAGCTTGTGGTTAATGCCAAAAAAAGTTACATTGATCAAATAAGCCCCAACTTTAATATTAAAAATAAAGAACATAAAAGAGATTATTTGAACAAGAAGCACAATTCAGTCTGCCTACACAACACATCTTTTGTTTCGAAACCATGTCTTTAATGAAAGCCTCAAAATATTACGTGCCGAAAGTAAAAGCAAAATGTTGACATTATTAGCATTATTAGAAATGAACAAACTTAAAAAAAAATTATTACATTTTAAATGACCAATTAGTTATTAATAATTTGGAGTTGGTGAATTTGTTTCATAATATGACTTGCTCTGGTTTTTCTTTATTACGGTACAATTATAAAAATATGGAGACCTGGAACATCTAAGAAAGTAGAGGGGTCACCAAACATATTATAATTATTTAAAATAAATAGAGAAAAAGTTTTTATGCTAGGAGATATAATGAGGTAATATTAAATGACAACGGGGAACAACTCATACAACTGTGCGCCCAAAACGAGATAAGAATAAATAACACCTTCTTTGCACATAAGGGGAAACACCCGAGAACAAGAATCAACCATAGACTACATAATAACGAACAGAAAAGTGTTACCCCACCAAATACTCGATGTCAGAACTCTGAATTCGTCTGACCTGGGAAAAGACGACCACCGACTAGTATTATGTAAATACCGGTCCCAACAAAGTATAAACAGAACGCACAAACAGAAACATACCTTTATTAAATGTAATACCGAATCATTCGCTAACGATAGAAAGTATTGTATCAGCAGAGACTCTCGGAGAAAATAAAAGCTAATACAATCCTAGAAAATGACGGAGTGGAGAAAGCCTGGGAAAAACTGAAAAGAAATATACAAGGGAGCGCCAGGAAGGCTATCGGAACATGAACAGTTAGCACGAACAAGCGAAGCAATACAAAACCAAGGTTCACAGAAGAGGTGAAAATACTAACAAAAGAAAAACGACAAGCATTTACAAAATACCGACAGCACAAAACAACAAACCATTTCGAAGAGTACAAAATGGTGAGAAACAGAATCAACAGTCAAATAGTTCAACTAAAGAAAGAATACTGGGAAAAGTATTCAAAAGACATGGAACACGACCTATATGGAGAACAAAAGAAAATATGGAACATGCTGAGGAACAAAAAAAAAACAATCAATGAATACATTCAACTATGTCCAATCGACAGCCAACAATGGGTCAGCCATTTTAAGGACTTACTCCAGGCACCAGCTACAGAAAACAACGTAGACGAAAACCAATAAGAAATTACAGAACTAACAGATGTTAACATCAGTGAAGCAGAGATGCACCTGACAATTAAGAAATTAAAAAACAGAAAATCACCTGGTACCGACCAAATTACGAATGAGATGCTAAAGTACGGAGGCCCCAGCCTTGTCACAGAGCTCACTGTTCTATTTCAAAAAATACTCCGCACAACGTCAGTACCCAACGAATGGCGGAAAAGCATCACAATTCCGATCCACAAAAGAGGATCAAAGAAAGAACCCGAAAACTACAGGGGAATCAGCCTACTGAACAGTTCAGCCAAATTGTTAACCAAAATACTGTCACAACGGATCGTAGACAAGTTCGGGGCGTGCGAAGAACAGCAGGGCTTCCGGAATAACAACTCTACTATCGACGGTATATTTATTATCAGACAGCTGGTTGAAAAATTTATCGAATACGATAAACCGCTGTTCATTTGTTTTGTGGACTTTACACAAGCGTTCGACCGAGTCAAACTGGAACACATAACAGAATTACTGCGGAGAAAACAAGTAGACGAAGCAATCATACGCACATTATACGAACTGAATTCCAAAAACACCATGGCAATTAAAACAAATAATACTCTAACAAAGGAAATCTCTCTATCCATAGGAATAAGACAGGGTGATAGCCTAAGTCCAACACTTTTCAATGTAATCATGGACGAAATCATTGATGAGGTAAAAAGCACAAATATTGGGTACCCAATGGGACACAACACCGTTCAGATTATATGCTTTGCAGACGATGTTGCCTTGACAGCAGATAGCGAGGACAACTTACAAAGAATGCTTTTCCATCTCAACAGCCAAACAGTATAATATGAAGATATCTGTGGAGAAAACCAAAGCAATGGTAATAGCAAAAGAACCGGTAAGATGCAAACTAATGGTTGATGACAAACATATCGAACAGGTTGGGAAGTTTAAATACCTGGGAGCACATATAACAAGTAACAGGGTAGTAACGGAGGAAGTACGCACACAGGCCAACAAAGCAGCCATGATATCAGGCCAACTAAGAGACATAATCTGGAACAATAAACATATGACGGTTGAGAGCAAAGCAAGAATTTACAAGGTCTGTGTAAGACCGATACTGACCTACGGCGCAGAAACAAGAAATGAAACCACAAAGACAAAACAAATTATGAGAACCACAGAAATGAAAACGCTCAGAATGATCACGGGAACAAGTTTAAGAGATAGAATAAGAAACGCAAAAATACGCAAGGACAGCGAAGTGGGGGATGTTGTGAAATGGGTTCGAAACCGTCGTGGGCAGTGGAGAGATCACGTGGAACGAATGGACGATGACAGACTAGCAAAAATCGTAATGAGAGAGAAACCAAATACCTAACGGCCGCCTGGACGGCTCCCCAAAAAATAGAGAGACAGCTGGATTTCGACCTCAAACGAGGATCGATGAGGCATTGTATAGATAACAGAACTTGGTTCTACCTAGAAGAAGAAGAAGAAAATATAATTTTGAATAAAAAACAAAAATTAAAAGATTTGAAACAGTCTTGTTTTCCTTACATATTAGAGTTAATTTAAATATTTAGTCTTTAATTAATATCTATTTTTTCTTTTAATTTATCGCAAATTTTTAGTTTCCGATAACATTGTTTTAACATGAAAATAACTGTTCATTAGCACATAACGTCATTTAATTCGGAGATGACTCTCATAGTTGGGATTTCCATTAATAACAAATTAAGTATTTATGTAACTTATCACAACTTATTTTATTATCTATAATTATTACAAAATAATTTTAATTTTACCTTCTGAACAATATAAAGTTAAAAAGTACTTATTTTGCACTTTAAAGGCTTGATGTATTGCTTTTATACCTATTATGTGTTATCAGGTATAAAAGCCTATTGACTAGTTTGACCTTTGAACAGAGACTTCCACTGATTAGTCTTTGAATATTTGTATATTTGTTTAGTGCTTTGCATTAAAAGATAATGTGTGAAGTTATATTGTCCTCTTCATCATATAGTCTATTTGCTGGTTCTTCATAATAAGTACCTATTGTGTGCATAGTGAAAAAAATAGAGAAATATAACGAAAAATCCAATATCCTGAATTTAAACATTAATAATAAATTAGGGAAAAGATGACTGAAGTGAATCAAAAGAGTTGTAAATTCAGACCTTTTTTTAGTCTGTCAGCACAAATAGAACAAAGAGATAGATTACCTAGGAAACTAGTCCAGTGGAATCACCTATATTCGGTGGTAAAATACCCTGATATACTTATTTCCTCTAATTTAAAGCTACTGCAAAAAAGAGACGCATTTCTCTTCCTACACTAAGAGAATAAATTAAGTTCTACCAAAAATTTCCGAGGAATATATCATAGAAAAGAAATATGAAGCAGCAGACCTATGAAGAAGCAGACCTATTAAAAGCTTTAAAAGCACTAGAACTAAAAGCTTTTATGAAAACCGATTAGGTTAGATAATAATACAAAATATAAACATAAATTAAGAATACGAAACGAACGAATAAATCAGATATATAAGAACAAAATTATCACCATCTTGTTTAAGGGAGAGATGCTTGAAATATACTGGAAGAAATAAACGGTGAAAGAAAAATAATATTTACGAATAAGTAACAGCAACGATTTAAAGTTAATTACTATGTATTCGGTTTAAAAAGCTAGCTCAAGTATAGAAATACTGTCTATACTGCAAACTTTAACTAATTTAACAAAGCCACCGATGTTTAGTGGCAAAGTACCTAGTTACGTTAATGTTACTAATAATATTTCAAGTCGTCTAGAAAAGACTTATGCTCTGGTCATGTTATCTGATCCTCTAAATAAAGTCGACGGATTTTGAAAGTTTTTTACCCAATCTGAACTAGATTGTAGCGCCGAATATATGAAAACACTCAACCTAAATAGACCTTTCTCCAACTCAAATTTATCGCTCCATGTCGCTTTACATTAATGACTTAATATTCTGGCAATTGATTTTGCTGAGATCAAGGAAATTACTTCAATGCCGAATAAAAAGAAAGCACCAGGTTCTGATGGCCTTCCTAATACAGCGTTCAAGAATGCTCCAGACAGGACTCTATCGGCTATAAGCATAATACCCAATGTAGCGTTCAAACTTATTCATTTCCCTTCAGCTAGGCTAAATTCATTGTCATTCGCAAGAAAGTCGATAATGCATCTTTTCTCGATTCATATAGACCGATTATTCTACTTTTCAATCTGAGAAAAGGACACGCATTAATAACTTTGAAGGAACATCTTGCCTGCGGATCAGTTTTGGTTTAATGCCACACACAGGCTGAGTAAACCAAACAACCAGGTTGGCCATTGACAATCAAAGGCTTCAACTGGAAATTTAGCATGGGAGCAGTATTCTTTGATACTTCAGTAGTCTTCGATGAAGTGTTGGTTGTAAAATTAATAAGGCCGGGCGTCCCCAATTACTTCGTAAGATTAGTCCTAGATTTTTGTCTAACAGAAGCTTCGCAATGTCAACAGACGAACACTGGAGTACCTTAGCGATCCCCCATGTCTCCTTCTTCTTTTTAGTCTACATACTAGTAATATCCTTAAGGACAATTTTACTAACCTTTATTTGTTCGCTGATGATACTGACATAGACGCGTTATCATCTAGATTCTATTTAGTTAAACTTAGACTCCAAAGGCACACAAACATAGAGATGGATGGATTAGGAGACCAAATTCAACCCTAACAAAACCCAAATACAAAGTAACATCTTCCAAACCCCAAAAATCGGATATCCATCTCCGAAGTGCAAATCTCCTGGAGAATAGAGGTGAAATGTCTACGACTTATATTTGATAGAAGGCTAAATTAAGTCGGCAACTTGAACTACTTATTTAAAAAGGCTAAAAAAGCACTTTGCTGCTTCTTAATAAATAAGAATAGAAAATTAATTATCTATCAAATTAACATTATTAACATACAAAGCGTTTTTACGTTAAATTATTTCCTACTGTGCCACAATTTGGACAACAATCTCTATGAGAAACAATTGGAAGTTTTCAGAATAAAGCCTTAAGACTTAAGCTTAAAATTTCATCTAGTTACCAGTCAGACGTCAGACGGCTAACCAATCAGAAAAAAATTAAAACAAAAATTTATACCACGTGATTACTTACTATAAAAAGCTAAAATTCTTTTTTTTTTAAGGAGTACAGGTCCATTATTCAGTCTGTTTCTTAAAAATTTAACATAACCTCAATTTTCAGACGAACATTTTTGTATTTTTCTGAATAAAGTTTGTATTTGTGTTTTGAATCATTGGTGTGATCTTTTCTGACAATTATTATATTTTCATCTGAACTCACCTGAAAGAGAGAAATTTGACATCAATGTTTCAAATGTCAAATCACTAAATAAACGGAGTACATTCAGAAATACAGCTCATGTGTAATTGAGTAATATTTATTGAAATTAAAAATAAAAATTTGGAACAAATTGATTATACTTTCGTATAGTTATTTGTACCTGGCGCCTAACAATTCAATAAATATCATATATATATATATATATATATATATATATATATATATATATATATATATATATATATATATGTGCTGTCGATAATTTTATTTCTCAAATAAAAGATAAGCAATTTAATCATAATAAAAAAAAGATAAACAATTTAATTTTATAAAAAATAAACATTTTAAATAATTTTTTACGGGTACATTGCGAGCGAAGAAATCAACGTAATATATGTACTTCCAACATTTGTTGTAAACATTGTTTTATTATTACACCAAATTGGTGTATGCATGTTATTAAAAATGTTTTTATCTTTTCAAAATCACTCATCCAATGAGAATTATTCAAGAAGTAAGAAAGCATGCGTTTATCCGAGAGAAAGATCTACGTTATTATACCTATGGTATGTATATATGACATAAAAAATCAGAAGAGATGTTTACAGATGGCGTCACTTTTAAAACACTTACACTACTTTATAACCTGTCGCTATACCATTAGAAAATGTCATATTTTAATATTAGATCACACACCAAAAATCTTTTATTTCAGTTTCTACGTTTTCAAGAAATTTGAGAAAAATCAATATTTTCTATGACGTCTTTGACGTCTTCTACCGCTAATATGAAGCAGTATCGGACATAACTAAATTTGCTTAAATCAACTTATTTTGCCATCATGAGTCTATCATCAAATGTCGTAGACATATTTTCTAAACATGGTGTATAAGAACAAAATTATCAGTGAAAGTTTTTCAAAGGAGCAATGCTTGAAATATGCCGAAAGAGGGAAACAGTAAAAGATAATAAAATTCACAAATAAGCAACAGTAACAATTTAAAGTCAAATACTACATATTTAGGTGACGAAGCTAACCCACACATGTATAATAACGGTGTTTATACTACAAACCTAAACTAGTGTAACAAAGCAATTGCAAAATACCTGTATGATTTGTGTATTGCAATAAAAAACTAGCGCTACTGGTAATATTTAGAGTCTTCCAGAAAGGATCTTTGCTTTGCCTTAATTGCTTCTTTTCCATAAATGCGTTGCGAAAAGGCAACCTCAAAATAAGTTTATAAAGCGTCATTCTAAGGACAAAGACAAAAATCAAGTGTGAGTGTTCAAGAGTACGAGTCAGATATCGTACCGTTAATAAACTTAAGACGCTATACATATATATCCTAACCAAATAAAGTGTGAGTTAGAATAACGTGAAATTACGTGATCAAAAAATAAACCAAAACTCTCGAAATTACGAAGTCGATAATATTACACAAAAGAACACTTAAACTCAATCATTTTTCTATGTTTTTCTTTAATATACAACTTTCAAGCTTTTAAGGTCAGTAAATTTAAGAAGCTAAAATAATTTTCCTTGGCAAATCCAAAGCAACTTGATGGTACGTGAGTAGCATGAAACTCCTAATTATATGCAGATTTTATTAAAACATTCGCTCTTGTAAGCCTTAATGTAATTACCTTTTAAATAAGCATGGCACGTAGGGCGTAGTGCATTAACCTAGGCAAGGATTTAAATCGCCTCGGATTTGTTTGCATGCTAATTATTTTTATTACGAATTAAATAATTTGTACCAGTTTTTGAAATTTACATAAATATTCTATTCAGTTTGATAATTTAATCAACTCTAGATATAGAGAACAAAACTTGCTATTATTAAGGTTGAGAATACAAGTATATTACACCACATTTTTTGCATAGAATGAATAACTTAGGGGAGACCGGGTACAAAAGTAACACTTCGTACTTTTGCTTTGATTTCTGACTGTTATAGTGAATATTCCCATGTTCCCCCAACCGGGGGGATAGCATGGGAATCAATATAGATGATGAACGATTAAACCACCTACGCTTTGCTGACGATATCGTGTTAATTTGTGACAACTTGAAGAAGCTCAAGAGTTACTAAGGACACTAAGTGCAGCGTCAGATGTGGTAGGTCTAAAAATAAACCATACAAAAACTCAATGTATGACAAACTTAGTTCAAGTAGCAACATATCCTTAAACGAATCTGAAATCGAGTATGTAACATCTTATAAATATTTAGGCCATGAACTGAGAATAAACCAAGATAACCAGACCTGCGAAGTTCAAACACGCATAACACTAGTACGGGCGGCGTTCGGCAAACTGAGAAAGGACGTATTTAAAAGCAATATACCGATTTGCTTGAAAAGAAAGGTTTATGAACAGTGTGTGCTCCCTGTGCTCACGTACGGTGCAGAAACTTTAACACTCACTAAGAAAAGTTGCGAAAAGATTAGAGTGACTCAGCAAGCCATGGAGAAGTCGATGTTGGGAATAACACTAAAAGATAAAGTTCCAAATGTAATTATCAGAACTAGAACAGGGATCAAGGACGATATAGAAAGTATAACACATATGAAATGGAACTGGGTCGAACATGTGGCGAGAATGGAAGACGCTAGGTGGACTAAACGCATTATAGAGTGGCGTCCTAGGTTCCAGGCATTTAGAAGTAGGGGCAGACCTCCAACACGGAGGATTGATGATATCAAGAGAATCGCAACAAACTGGATTCAATCAGCACAAGATCGGGAACATTGGAAACGATTGAGAGAGGCCTATGTTCAGCAGTGGACGCTACAGGCTATGTGATGATGATGTGATGATAGTGAATATCAATATAGCCATATAAAATTTTCATTTTTACTCTTTAAATGTACATTACAATTTTAGTCAATATATTTAGTTTTCTAACAATTACAAGACTGCAAAAAAAATAATAACGTTTGTTACTTTCGACCCCAGGGTCAGGACGAAAATAACAGGGTACGGGTCAAAGGTAACACACTCAAGGTCGTAAAAAATATAACAATAACTATCAGAAAGAAACACAAAACCATATCAAATTATTTATTGGGAAATTACCAACCCACAAATCAACAAAACAAAATATTTTCTTTTAAAAATGTGATAACACAATATATAATAATGTAATTCTCGGTAATTAAACATTTAATCAACTTTAATGAGATCAATAAAATAATTTTCTTCAAATTCGCAATTATGGCAAATATAATATGTATCATCTTTAGTTCACGCAGTGGGAGAACATTTTTTACAATAGAGACATTGTAACCACTTCTCATTTGGCAAACCGTTGCTGAATAATTCTAAACAAACGAGGCAAAAGCAATCATCTTCATTAGTAGAATTTCCACTTTACAGATTTTGCTTTTCTTTGGACCAATTCTTCGTTTTTTTACCCTGGCCTTTTCCTTTTGCAGATAATTATTTTTCTCTATAATGGTTTGTAATAATATATAGTTCTTTGGCTTTAATTCTTGGGTTGTGTTCTTCTTCAATTGCATTTTCTTCGAAGTATCAGTAAGTATCGCTGTTTTACGTTTTTTATCACCTCTTTTTCTTTTTCTTTCGGATCTTGGACCAGCAGGAAGAGGTCTTATATCTTGGAGTGAAAAAGCAATTTGCTCTGTTAAGACTGGTCTTAAAATATTATCTTCAGAGGCTGTTCATTGCATTTCATTATATTATTTGCTGGCAAAGGACGATCCGTTACAGAAGACGGTCCTGGAATATTACTTATTCCAATCACCCTAGGACTGTTCCGTTATGAGCAGGTAAGGAAGGATCCGTTACAGAAGATGATGCGAAATGAACCTCGGTAAAGATATATTATTTTATAGACTAATTCCAGTACAGATAAAACCAGCATTACCATTTCGATTAGTAACTGAGAAAGAAAAATGTTTCGCTGATAATCCCAGGAATATAATGTGTGGTCATTGTTTGACCAGGGTGGTTTCGCTTCCAGTTATCTGTGGCAGTCTTGTTCATTTTCTTAAATGTTCCAAAAACAAGGTCTGCAGTTTATGGGTTCAATGGGTTGGAAACGACAGCGGCACAATTCCATTATTTTTGCAGTAATCAGGGGCTTGAATATATGGTAAAGGCATAAGTTGTTCAGATATATTTTCGACCAGGTTGATTTGGTGTAACACTAGGTTTAAATTTTATTATTTTTGCGTATTAGTGTTACACCTAGAAAGTTTATTTGTCTGTTAAGGCCAACGACTTATACAACAAAATCAAAACAAAAATAGCTCGTACACGTAAATTTTTAAAAGAAAACCCCCAAATAATTGTTTTAAATCCAGACAAGAGCAATAAAACAGTAGTGATGAATAAATCTGATTATGAAAATAGAATGAATGAACCGAATCACCAAAGAACATACCAGGAAGTAAGTAGCGATCCAACAAACATAGACCAAAAGAAAAATAATGAATTCGTCAAGAAATTACTAACAAAAAAAGAAATTAGTGACGCTGAAGCGAAAAATCTCTCAATCCATAATGCTATTTCTACAAAAATATACAGACTGCCTAAATTACACAAACCAAACATTCCATTAAGACCTATTGTTTCCTGCATTCAATCACCTTTTTATAAATTATCAAAATATCTCTCAGGCTGTATCTCAGGCATTACAGGAAACAATAACGTTTATATTAAAGATTCTTTTTGTTTCATAAAATGCATAGATACCGTAAGTGTTCCACAAAATTTTAAACTTGTTTCATTGGACGTAGTATCACTATACACAAATAATCCAAACGATCAGGTTAAAATTATATTACCTGAATAATGGGAAAAATTAGAAAACTACACAACTTTGTCCAAGAATAGTTTTATAGAAGCTGTAAGTCTGATATTATCAACAAATTAGTTTCAGTATGACAATAAATTTTACAGATATGTTGATAGTTGTACAATGGGTTCACCTATTTCATCCTCGATCGTCCAACTAGTCATGGAATCTTTGGAGGAAAGAGCCATTCAAAATCTAAATTTAGACTTGATTTTCTTTAAACGTTTCGATTGTTTAATGGCAATTCCTCATGATAAGATAAATTATTTTGTTCAAAAATTTAATAATTTCCATAGCAAAATAAAATTTAGATCAGAATCTGAAGTAAAGGGACAAATAAACTTCCTAGATATGACAATGATAGGCAAAAATAATGAAATTCAAATACAGTGGTATACCAAACCAACCTGGTCGGAAAGATACCTGAACAACTTTTCAAACCATTCAGAAAACCAAAAAAGAAGTATGATCGTGAGCTTGGTTGGCAGAGCCATTTTATTAACGTCACCTACCTACAAACCCTCGACTCTGAGAAAAGTTAAAGAAACACTTACACAAAACAATTTTAATGTCATAGATATCGAAGAAATTAATAAAAAAAGAACATACACACGATACAGCAACCTAAGAACCATGAACAAGGATGGTACAACTGTTACAAGAGAGGGAGTGTATTTATTTTTCTGGTAAAGTGGGTGGTCGTCCAAGAGAGGTTGGAAATCTAGGATTTAGATAAACACGAAAAGACAAAGTTTCAGAATAGCACCGATATTATTCAGTTTGTTTAAATAACATGTCCACACACGTTTAATAAAAGTTTTCTGCTATACGAAATCATTAAAATTGTATTATGAGAAAGAATAGTGACACTGCATTGTTTTAACCTCAGTTACGAATATCAGTAACCTTTCAAATTAGGTTTCATTTCAACAATTTGTTACTAGCAGCAACGCGATTGGTGGGAACTAATTTGGCAAAACATTTTCTGTTTTTCCTACTTAATAACTAAACTGAATAAATATCGTTACTTAAAATGTTAATAACTGTTGCAATATTATTATTAATACCATTAGTTACTTTGTTAATTACAATTTAATTTAAATTCCGAATCATCTCTAAACCGAATATATAATAACTATGTTTTCTATATAATTATTGTCAAAATTAAATTCAAAATAACTTGTTTTGATAGATTGGAATAATATTTTCAACAGAAATCAGTTTCAATATTAAGTGGTTATATTGATGACACGTTGTGCAAATATTTAATTTAAAATATAATTTTTTTTTTCAAATGAAATATTATTTTAATTTTTAAATATGATGAGAGATATTGTGTCAGTTTGTGATGAAGTGTAACAGATAAATATAAATAAATTTAAATAAAAATTAAAATATTTATTTTTTATTTTTAATTCTAGTACGAAGTTAAATATTAAATATATAAATTATATTTCTTCTTCATACTTTAATACTCCATAGAAAATAGACTTTCGTCAGTAATAAAAATGTAACATTAGTTTTTTTGCTGGAGTGTGTTCATTTCGGCATCCTATAAAACATATCTCGATGGTAACTCTGAAAGACCTGTGCAAAAAAATGGCGAACCAAAAATGGTCACGATTTTCGGTGTTTTGAGTTTATCTCAAAAGTAAAAGTTGTGTCAAAAAATATATCAAACAAAAGTTGTAGAGAATTAAAAAACCTATCGATTCATATAATATAAGTTTTAGGTGGCGCCACCAGTTATCGAGATATATATTTTTTTTCGACAAAATTTACGGTTTTTGTTTAAAAAAAAAAGAAATTTATTAACAAATTATGGATTTAAAATTTAACATTAATATAGATATTATCATTCTAAAAAAAATATGTCAAACCCGGAATCTGTGAGTTTTTTATTTTCCGAGGAATTCGATGTCAAATTTGAAAATTCATCCTCAATTTTCCGCTTCCCTAATTAAGATACAGTGCTCAATTTTAATGGAAATTGTTTGTATTGTTTTCTATTTTGAGGATCTATTAAAAAAAATTTTGTAAAAACCAATTTTTGCACCGAAAAAATTGCGATAACTTTTCACCGGATTGAGACAAAATTTGTCTAATGCATGCATTGGATTTACACGTATCATTTCTGATCTCAAATTTTTTTTTGTTTTTGCTGAAAAAAATAACTTTTTTTTTTTCAAAAATTCATAATGAAATGGCAAATGAATATTAAGGGCTCAAATTTGCAGACGATGCTTTTTAATACTTGTACCTTACCTGTGAATTTTTTGGATTCCAGAAATACACTTCTATATGATCTGTAAACCTTCGAAAATTGGGTCGAATCGTATCGAAAATAGCTACTGCAGGCCGCTGTGGACGGGTTGCCATAGTTCAAGCGCATTATTTCTTAGCGCTTCAAGGAAACTTATGCATCACAAGTAATATTTATAATATTGATGTTGTTTTATTAATTAATGTAATATTAAATATTTATATGATTTGCTTATAGAAATTTGCGTAAAAATTTTGCACACAGCATAACATGTAATATATAATTGAATATTTATATGGTTTTGTCTATAATTTTTTGTAAAAATTTTGTTAATAAACTGTTAGATAATAATAATATAAAGGAAAAAAACAGTAGAATGTGTAATATATATTTGAGTATCTGTATGCTTTTTTCTATAATTTTTTGTAAAAATTTTGTTAATAAACAAATTAATAATTAATATGACTAAACAAATTGTTACTATCAGATAAACGAATACAACAACATCAATATTATAAATATTACTTGTGATGCATAAGTTTCCTTGAAGCGCCAATGAATAATGCGCCTGAACTATGGCAACCTAGCGACAGCAGCCTGCACCAGCTATTTTCGATTAGAAGTACAAGTATTAAAACGCATCTTCTACAAATTTGAGCCCTTAATGTTCATTTGCCACGCCATTATGAATTTTTGAAAAAAAAAACGTTTTTTTTATCGAAAATTAGAAAAAAATTATTTGAGATCGGAGATGATACATCTAAATCCAATCCAAACATAAAAAAATCTTTATCTCTATCCGCTGAAAAGCTATCGCAATTTTTTTGGTGCAAAAATTGGTTTTTACAAAATTTCTCTGCCCACGATTGAAATCAATTTTTTTCTTAATAGCTCTTCAAAATATAAAACAATACAAACAATTTACAAAATTGAACATTGTATCTTAATTAGGAAAGCGGAAAATTGAGGTTGAATTTTCAAATTTGACATCGAAATTCTCGGAAAATAAAAAAACTCACAGATACCGGGTTTGACATACCTTTTTAGAATGATAATACCTATATTTATGTTAAATCTTAAATCGGTAATATGTTAAAAAATGTTTTTTTTAACAAAAACCGGAAATTTTGTCGAAAAAAAATATATCTCGATAAATAGTGGCGCTACCTATAACTTATATGAATCGATAGGTTTTTAATTCTCTACAAGTTTTGTTTGAAACATTTTTCGATACAACTTTCCCTTTTTGAGATAAGCTGAAAAAAACGAAAATCGTGACCATTTTTTGTCCGCCATTTTTTTTGCACAGGTCTTTCAGAGCTACCATCGAGATATGTTTTATAGAATGCCGAAATGAACACATTCCAGCAAAAAACCGATGTTATATTTTTGTTAACAAAACAGCTCTTTTTTGATTTAATTTCCATGGAGTATAAGTTTGTGTCCAATATTTTCAACAAAACGCTTATCGAGTTCAGCTTTCAAACCATCGCTCTGGATTTATTTTTGGCAGTCTCGATTTTTTGCTACTTTTAACATTTAATGTTTTTTCAACATGGTCTCTTCATTTTCTTCTCCTGCCTCTGACCCACCTCACTATATTACCAATCCCACACATTTCTCTTAGTTTGCTGTTTAGTAAAATATGTCCAGTGATTGATCAGAGTGTTCTCATGTCTCTGGTTCTCAAAGGCCCTTTAGTTATTTTTTCTGCTTTTCCCAGTAGTTGGTTTCATTTTACTTCTTCTTCTTTAGGTGCCATGCCTGTATTCAGACGTTGGTGGTCATCATGTTTACAATTTTCTGAAATCTTTCTCTATCGGCTGCTGCGCGAAATAGTTCTTCTACCGTGCAATCACACCACTGCCTGATGTTACGCAGCCATGAAAGCTTCTTTCGGCCTATCCATCTTTTTCCTTCCACTTTTCCTTGTATTATAAGGCGAAGTAGCTGGTATTTAGGTCCTCTAATTATGTGACCGAAGTATTCTGTTTTCCGCTTCTTTATAATGTTCAAGAGCAGTCGATCTGTATCCATCATTCTGAGAACATCCTCGTAGGAAGTGTGCGAAACCCATGAAATCCTTAGGATTCGACGGTAGCACCACAATTCGAATGCTTCCAGTTTGTTTAGCGTTGTGGTTTTTAGTGTCCATGTCGCGCAACCGTATAATAGAATAGACCATACATAACATTTCAAAACCCTTTTACGAATATGCATTGATAGGTTCCTGTTGCATAGAACTGGTTTCCATGTCATAAAGGCCTTCCGCGATATTTTTATCCTAGCTTTTATCTCTTCATCTGAGTCCCCATTTACATTCAACCAACTGCCAAGGTATTTGAAATGGTTTACACGCTCATTTTACTAGCAATACTCATATATTTATTCCTTCACATAATATCTCCCAGAAATTGCAGTAACCTTGCTTGTAATGTTCACTCGAGATATCCAAACTTCACTGTTAAGATTACGATCTGCTTGTATATTGCAAGAGACAGTATACTGCCAAGAACAGGCCAGTTTCGAACCCATTGATTCCTATCAGTACAAGGTAGGCAAGTACACTTAACCACAAGAAAAGTGTTTCCTTTAAGAAACTTATACTAAACTAAGTAAATAGTCCAATACAAGCAGCGTCGTCTCCCGAAATCCCATGCAAGGAGTGATTTCCATCTTTTCTGGTAGACTTGTGCAATCTGAAGTAAAGTCCAAGGCTTTTTTGTTAGTTCCTCCTATATTGATGTATATATCCCGCAAGAAATTTATCTATTTGGATTGCACGGAATTCCAGGAGATGGTGTTGTTTGTATCGGACTATTTATTTAGTTCAATATAAGTGGCTTAAAGAATTTACTCTTCAAAATGCAGAATCTGAGCCGATTACGAAGGACCGCTGGATTTTAACAATTCTTTTCATCGCTGATAGAGTTTTGGTCTCTAAAGGCTGTTTTCATGGCTAATTTTGATATCTAATCGTTTTCATTGGCCAAAACTTCTATTTTTCGAAAAGGATTGATTTCCAAACAGGATTTTCAAGTCATCAACATCAAAAAAATTCTGTACAGAAGAAATTCGCTTTTCTCTTTCAGATCAACGATGATCTTTCTGATGACAGCACAGACCTTCCAGATCTTCTAGAAGAGTCACCAAACCTACGATAAAATTAGTTAGGCGCGTATGTCAGAGAAGTTCATTTATAACACCCTTATTCGTTCGTAACAATATCCGACATTCTCTGAGTAGGCTATCATTGTACACCGATAGCTGAAAGGAGGATTATTGTTGAGTTTTGGCCTTTTTTAAAATAGAGTGCGGACTTAAGGAGTACCTGCTTACTGTCTCCTAAGTAAGGTCGTGTATACTCCGTATACCTGAAGAAGATTGCGGTGAAACGGGATCTGGCAACTAAAAATCGCGAAACTTTAGACCATAACTTGAGTTTTCCCATACTCAAACAACCAAAAAATAAAATAAAAAACAAGTCATTTTTCGGGGATAATAAGAGACAAAGACAATCTTATTTTTCGTGATTAAACAAAATATTAGATAGAAAAACTTAATAAAACATAACATAATAAGATTCGATTTTTACTTAAAAATTTAACTATGTTATCTTATATTACATGGAGTTTGACCAAGTATCGGAAAACTCAATACAATTAGAAAAACTTAACCATCCAGAGACATTACGCTTGTTTTTCGGGATTCTTACCCATACATTTTTTCTAAATTTGCTACTAAGTCCAAATTACCCATACTCTTTTGCGAACGAATAATTAGTAAACCCCAACTCTTTAATTTTTTCAATTTTTTTAACAAGACGTCTTGAGTACTTCAGCTCACCTCCTAGACGCACCCTAAAAAATTCCTTTTTTAAATTTTGACTTGGAGAAAATTTTCTTTTTTTTTAATTTAAGAGCTATTGCTCAACAATCTCAAGTGCCACAAAAAAAAGCAAGAAAGGTGAGGCGGCTTGGCTTCTTGCTGGGTCGAGCGGTTGTGGTGGATCCTCTTCATCACCTGCGTGGTGCCTTTTTCAACAACCCGAACATTCATTGTTCACTTCTACTCAACAAAAACCCCTGCAAAGTTCGTTCGATGCGGAATTTAGACTTCCTCATATCGAAGACGAAAGCAGAGTTCAGTTCAACCTGGAGCCAGCTAATCCAGGATTATCAGTACCTAAGCTTCATCAAAATTGTATACAAGAGAAACAACCTGGTGGAGATGAACGTCTGCGCTACGGGATAAATCAAAATAGGGACTCGTGTACGGTAACCAGCGCTAATTTGTTGTCAAATTTTCAAGCAGTACCTACAACTTTCCTGTACCTGTAGAAACGGTATGACACCCGTGCGACGACCACCCTTTTATGTGATATTACCTACCCTGTACAGTTAGAAACTGGTCCGCACATGGCAGTATACTGCTAATGAGGGTGTTTTCCGACATTTTTTGGTAGGCTTTTGCAATCTGAAGTAGTGCTTTTGATTCAAAACTAGAAGAAAGTATATATTTATATATTTAGTTAATAATCTACTGTAATGAATGAGACAAGAATATTTTATTTCTGTTTAATTTCAGTTCAACTACGCAGAATCTCGATAAACTCATCAGCAGTAGTGGTTCAATAAATTCTCAGAAATGTAAAAAAAATATTAGAAATAAAAGCAATTAATTTATTATCTATCTTTAAAGTATTTTTACCTATAAAATGTAGGTATAAATAATTTTCAATGATAAAATTTATAAATATTTGTCAATCATTAATTAATTGAACAATAAAAGTATGGAGTTTTTAGTTATGTTTACTGTTAAAAGTTTGTTATTACTGTTATTGCCAACCACAATCGTAAGTAAAAGTATACAGAATGAATAAAACGCAACTTTACTATTTAAAATTCTTCCTTACATTTGATACAGGGTGTCCAAGATAAAAAGGCGGAATCTCGGTGACGATAAGATATACCGATGGCAGAGAGTTGCACAATTAAAGAACAAATAAATGTTTGAGTTATGTAAAAAAAATTGAATTCTATTTTTTTAACGTCTATATTGAAGTTAAAGCGAAACCGATGAAGCTTTTTTACGACCACTTTTAGTGAGTTTTAGGATGACGCTATGGATTTTTTTATTTGACGTTTCGTTTTAGAATAATCATCATTAACTCCATTTTTTAGAACCGTTCTAATTTTGTAATCTTAAATGCCCTTTTAATTTTGAATTCAACGGTGTATTACACAGTATGGTCTAATTAGACCATACTGTGTAATATACTGTTGAATTCAGAATTAAAAGAGCATTTAAGATTAAGATTCATTTTCAACATTTTTTGATCATTATTAAGAAATTTTTTAAGTACGGATCTGTCTCCTAGAACATATTACATGTTGTTTTAGGTTTAAAAAATTTAAGAAAAACATAACTATGTCTGTTTATGAATAAGCAACATATTAGTTAGTTATTAATAAAAAATTTAACCCTGGTAAATTACTTATTTTAGGAATATGTCGAAAATGACGTCTGTATATAAAGTTTTAAAACAGAAGAAGAGTTTGAAAGATTGATTTTTAAAGCATTCTAAAGTATAACGCCAGTAATCCAAAACAATGTATTAAAATTCTGAAGTTTTAAGATGCCATTTATGTTTTAAAAATGAAAACCTTCTGCAATCCTAATTCCTTTGTTTTGATGTTGGTATTGTTATTATGGCTGTATTTGGTTTCAATTTCTTATTTATTGTTTTATATTTATCGGTTGGCATTTAAATTAACGTTTTATAATTATTACGAAGTAAAAGTAATATTAGAGTGTTTAATTTACTGCATGAAACAATTTTTAGAAAATAAATAAAATCTACAGGTCCGTACTTTAAATATTTCTTAACGTTGTCAAAAAATTTGATTACAATAAGATGTGATAAGTTTCTGAAAAAAAAGACTCTTGACATTAGAAAATGTGATACATATTTAAAAACGTGAAGTTGCTCGAAAATGAAACGTTAAATAAAAAAATCGAAAATGAAATTTTTAAGGTAAATAAAAGTTGTAAAAAGGTTTCGTCGGTTTCACTCTAAATTTTATATGAACACTAGGAAAAAGGATTCAAAATCGAAAAATTATGTTTTTTTTTAAATGTCTCAAAACTTAAAAATCCTATCGAAAGAGTCTGACAATTATATCTTTGGTTCTTGAATTATGCATTTTTTTTATTTTTTAACTAAATTTTGTATCTTTTATTGTGATCGAAATTCTCATATTGACCCTCCTTATCTTAGACAACCCATATGTTACACATAATGAAATGAAATGAAATGAAATAATTTATTAGCCATAAAACTGATACTTCAGCATTGGTTTCGTCTATACAATTAAATAAAAAATATATACATAGCATACCTTAATGCTAGAAAAAACAAGAAACAGTTAAATTGGTTAGTATCATTAGATACTTGTTATAATATAAAAAATGTAAAATAACTTAATCTAATATTTAATAATAAAAACCACAGATTAAAATCCTACAACATCTAACGGGAAAAAAAAATAAAACGACAAGAACACAATTCGTAGCACTGATCAGCGAAGGACGCAACGAAACAATCACACACAGTAAAAGAGTCAGTACATCCTACAGGCTTAAGTATTCGTTAAAAGAATAAAATGACCCCTGAACAAGAAATTTTTTTATTTCTGTTTTGAATTTATTAATGTTTGGTATGTTTTTTAATTTTACAGGCAATTTGTTAAACAGAATAATGCAATTATAAATTGGGGATTTCTCAAAGAATGCCGTTCTATGTTTAGGTATGCTAAGAATGTCACTATTTCGTGTATCATATCTGTGACCCTGGCCAAGAGTTTTAAACTCTGAGTAATTTTGTTTTACATATAAAACGCATTTTAGAATATAAATTGAGTAAAAAGTTAAAATGCTGTTTTCCTTAAAAATGGGTCTACACGAATCCATCGGCTTAAGACCAAATATCAACCTCACTATTCTTTTCTGAGCCAGAAACACTCTATTCACTTCACATCCTCTTCCCCAAGACATGACATTGCTTGACAGATGACTGTATGCCAAAGAATAATACACAGTCAGCAATCCAGCCCGGTCTAGAGATGACCTCATCTGCAAAATAGCAAAGAAGGCAGAATTCAATTTTTTACAAACATGTTCGATATGGGAAAAGAAATGCAGCGACTCATCAAGCCACGTGCCTAAAAATTTAGTATAAGCTGAGGTTTCAATATTATATGTTTCTTTATCCTCTACCAGCAATGGTTTTTTAATATTGAAATTTAAATATACAGTCTTTGTTGGGTTAAGTATTAACTGATTACGCTGACACCAAATCTCCAGCTCCTCACATACCCCTCCCGCTGTACGCAACAGCTCCTCTGGGGCATCCGCAGATATAGCTATCGTGGTATCATCAGCAAACATAACCAACTTTCCCCTACTGATGAATCTAGGTAGGTCGTTAACATAAATCATAAACAAGAGCGGTCCCAAAACTGACCCCTGCGGCACACCCAAGGCGACTTTTTTGCAATCTGATTTACTTTTTTGGTATCGAACAAATATACTCCTATCAGACATATACGAGTTGATGAGTTTTAGGATATTTCCTCTTATACCCGAAGCAAAGAGCTTTCTCAATAAGAACTCTCTACTCACAGTATCAAACGCACTTGTTAAGTCAAACATTAGGCACATCACATACTTGCCCCTGTCGAGCTCAGCATATACAAAATTAAGTAAATCACAGCATGCTGTCTCGATGGATTTGTTCTGTCTGAAACCATGTTGGCAAGGAGTAATAATTGAATTCTGGTTAAAAAAATTCATCAAATTTTCGTATATTATTTTTTCAAAAACTTTAGAAAATACACTCAGTATAGATATTTGCCTGTAATTGGCCGGGTTGTGAGGATCATCCTTTTTATATATTGGCGTAACTGCCGCCTGCTTTAGTATTTGAGGGAAAATGCCCTCTGAAAGTGATCTGTTTATTAAATATGTCAAGGGAAGTGCGACAGATTCTGAAATTAATTTTAAAATTTGCGGACTTATACTATCGGAACCCGAGGAGCGTTTGTTCTTTAACGAATTAATAGTCGATACTATCCTTTCCTGAACCACCGCAAAAACTACTATTGTTTGAGGAATTGATTCTATAGTTGTTGCTGGTAAAGACATGTTTCGACCATAGGCCTCAAACAACTTCAACTTGGTAACAGAGCTGAAATATTCAGCGAAGTGGTTAGAAACCTCCTGAGGGTCATCGCTTTCACCATTGCTGAAGCGCAAAACGATGTTGTGGTCTGTTACCCTTTTCCGTCTATTTAGATTTTGGTTAATACAATTCCATATTTCTTTCGTTTTGTTGGTTGCATTATTTATTTTGTCTCTATAATAAGTTTTTTTTGCGTTTTGTATACTTCGCCTATAATCTTTTTTTTTGTTGCAATAAAGCATCCTATGTTCGGCACTGGCTATATATCTTTGTAAGAAATAAAGATTATCCAGTTCCTTTCTTTGTCTTGCCAAAAAAGGACCATACCACGCATTAGTTTTTGTCATCGATTTTTGGTAACTTCGTCTCACTCCCAACGGACAACTCAAATCCAAGTAATGGCCCACAGTAGATGAAAACTCCGACCAGGCAACATCCGCGCCTGGAAGTTCCAATAGAAAAGACCAATCAACCCGCTCTAAAAGATATGAAAAGTGAGATAAGTTAGCTGGGGTTAAATTTCTGCCCACCCTTTCTTCCGCTGTGCTATGATTGGTGGTTATATTAAGATCATAAGAAACGCTAATTATATGAGCAAAGTGGTCTACCAAGTGAGGATTTATTAACTTGCAGCTATAATTAGACCTTGGCAGATTGGTGCAAACATAATCAGTGACACTCCCACACAGATTACCAAATCGATTTAATGCAATTCTAGTAGGCAAGTATGTAGTTATTTCCAGATTAAAAGAATTAAGAATATCACATAGAATTGCTTTTTTGCTTGTATCCTCAGAATAGTCTATATTTAAATCACCAGAGACAATTACATACTGTGAATATCCTAACAGTAACTCTATGGCCTTAGAGAAAACATCAGAGAACAACTCGACATCACCCGCTGGTGGTCTGTATACACAAAGGACAGACAGTTTGTCAGAAATCAACAAACCACACATCTCCACGCAGCATTCCACAGATAAGTCATTTAGCCGTTTTATGGGTTTTAGGTTTCCCAGGGTGCCATTCTTAGCAAAAATTGCACACCCACCATGCTGATGGTCAGTCCGAGAGAAGCGGGATATTAATGAGAAATGAGGAATATTCACCTGAATTACATCATCGTTCGCCAACCAGTGCTCAGTCACACACAACACATCAATATCCTCAGTATCAGTAAACACAATAATTTCGTCAAGTTTGTTGAGAATACTCCGAACATTCACATGGCTGACCGTGACATTATAAGCAGAGGCTTTACGAGCAATGCCCAAATTAGCACCAGTTGATTTTACTCCAGCAGATCTAGCTGGGATAGTCGCGGATACAAAAAATTTGAGGTTACCCCACTGTCTGAAGGAATTTGCGAAGCCAAGTAGTTTTCCTTAACGCTTGAAGTATTTACAACGTTTGAAACTATTTCATTTATTATTTCACTTATTACCTCTGATTTATTTAATAAGTTATTTTCATTTTGATCGGTACCAATTAAGACATTACTCACATTACAATCTAAGCCTTTTGAAACATTATAAAAAAGACTATTGTCATTATATTCTAGGAGCGATTTTAAAACTATTCGATTATCCAGACAATCATACGAGATGTACTTCGCTAACAACTTACAAAGTGTATATGTACTAAACCTATAGTGTCTTGCTTTTCTGAAATTAGTAATTATTCGAATTGATATATTTTTTTTTAATGTAAAAGTTTGTAAACACTGCAAGAAACGATGACACACGTTAGACCTTGAAAAATCACACTTAATACAAACTAATAAATTTGTATATATACCCACAGAAAATAAAGTATCCAAATATTGTTCCTGGATACATATCACTTTATTCAGGTTCAGAGATAGTACAACGGTATCCTTCGCATTGCAATGTCTCGTCCTGTCAAATATACACTTTGACAACTCTTCAAGGTCCGCACCAGGCTTCACCCACCCCTCGACAGAGTATGAGTTGTTACATAGAATATTTTTTAGCACTGGGGAACAATTTTGTGCAGATCCATCTCCAACTATTATAACCTTCTTCACCGCTATACTCTTGACAGGAGGCACTACCGCATCGCGAGATGATCTCTCGGGGATCAACTTGTCCAATCTGTAATTTGTAGCATTACACGTCTGCGATCCCTCTGCCGAGACGACAGGTTCCGTTGCTTCCAAGCACCGGGTATCAATCATACACCGTCTCACCTCAGTCTGCGTACCGGAAGAAGATTGAAGAAGTTCGGTCTGTATACTTGCAGATACAAATGTTGGAAGATCCTTCGTTTGCGTTGATACAGAATTTATTTCTGGCCTTTTTTTAGGTTCAGCTACCTCCGACTTGAAAGATTCGATAATTTTGGTTAAGTTTTTTATTTCATTTTTTTTATTTTTAAGTTCTTGAAGTAGAAAGTCAATCTTTTTTTTGTTTAAGAGGCATTTAGACTCAAGATTTTCATTTTTAACCAACTGATCCGCCAGTTTATTTCTTAAATCAGATATTAAATTTTCTGATGTGTCATGGTTCTTCTCACCTTCTTCTCCACAGATTATATTTGTATAACTAATATTAGGTGTCCTGTTTACTATTACTTCCTTAACCTTCGAAATACCGGCGGTATTTGATCTTAATAATCTTTTAAACAGTTTACCAGGATCAGCATCTGCCATCTTGAGATATTTTAAAAATAAATATAAATGTGTGCTGTACTGAGTGAAAAGGTAATATCAGTTCGTATATGGTCTCCCTTAGAATTTGCACGTTTTTGCGCCAATTGTTAAGGTGATAAGGAATGACAACTATTAATAATAATGTTCGTTATAATTTGAGTTGTTGTTCGCTTTATTAAGACTATGCGTAAATTATGAAGATTTTTTATATGTACGTACATGTTTGTATGAGTAATTCCAAATGGCACACGTCACTCTATTTATTTCACCAGTCATTTCACACAAAACACAAAACTTTGAGCAACAATATTTCAGAACGTCCGAACGATATTGGCGACCACACACAATGACATAGGGACTGCTTAAGTAAAATTCAACACGTGAAAAAATTAAAATTGTTGCCTATTTTCTTATAGTTAGGGCAACTATTGGTCACTTTGCCAAATGGACAAATACAAGGACATGAGTTGAAAACATTTACAAATAGGTCTTTTTACGGTTATCAGGGAATACCATATGCAACACCTCCTTTGGGAAAACTAAGATTCCAGGTAAGAGAATTAGCAAATCCCCATTCATGCATTATTTAAAGTTAAAAACGAAAGTTTGAAATATTCGGAATATCGAAAAAATTCCAAATTGCCTAATAATGATTCAAAAATTTGACTCTATTTTATTTTAAAAATTTAATAACGTTGTACACATTTTATTTAATTTAATATTACAGGCTCCATTACCTGCCCAAAACTGGACCGGTGTTATAAACGCAACAGCTGACAGTAACATATGTTATCAATTACAATCCGATAGTCCAGAAGAAAATGAGGATTGCCTATATATTAATGTATTTACACCTGTTCTTAATAGGGTATGTCTTAAAACCTTCATTTAATTTGTTAAGTACATATATTATTTTACTTAATATATATCCAAAACTTTACCATCATTTTTTTGTTAAAAATTTTGGATAATAGTGGAAAGGGACGCCACAAATAGGGAAATTTTTTGCTCAAGAAAATGTGTTTTAATGCACAATTATTACTCACCAAATTTCGACACATTATTTAAAGCGGTTTCAGAGATATAGGAAGAACCGAATTAGACAAAGATATTTAGCATCTTACATCTCAAGAATAAAATGATTGAAGACCTCCATTAAAATAAACATTTCCACAACCTTAAGTCTCCCTTTATCCAGCATCTCTGATCCGTGATTGGATATATGCCTCCTCCAATTCTCTCCATTTTTCTCTATTTCTTGCCGTTGTTATTCACTTTTTCCCTGTCACTCTACGCATGTTGTATAACTTCCACTCCGTTTAATCTCGATATTTGTGTCATTATATCTTCCATTTTTGTGCGTTGTCTTGTCCATTCTTTCGATTTCTTGTCTGTTAATCTTATATTTAATAATGTTCTTTTCATGACATGTTGCATTGTTTGAAATTTGCTCCTAGTTTTCTTTGTAATTGCCCAGGTCTCCGTACCGTATATTAGGACCGGAATCACACATTATTGTAGCTTTTTTATCTTGTTGTGTGCTCTAAAGTTTTTATTCGGGTGTAGTAGGATATGTTTTCATTTTCTGAATTTCAGCCATGCTATTTTTATATTTCTGTATAAATCTGTGGTTCCAGTTCCATCGGATCTTCTTTTATTAAAGCTATGTGGTCTGTGTATCTTAAATTGTTTATTCTTTGACCTTCTATAATAAGTCCGCAATTTTTCCATTTCAATTTAAAATACATCTTCTATTGCCAATGCGAATAGCTGGAGTGAAATTGAATCGCCCTGTTTTATGCCTCTTCTTAATTTGATCTTTTCGGTTTCTACGTGTTGTTCAATTATACTTGTTACTTCCTTGTATATATTTTCTACTAACTCGATATACACGATATATCGTCTACTCTGCTATTCTGTAGCGACTCTACTATTGCCCAAATCTCAACCCAATCAAATGCCTTGTTATAGTCTTTGAATGTCAAATATAGGTCTATGTTGTACTTCTCTATAATGTTTTGAAGGGATTGGATATAATTCATCGTACTGTATTGTTTTCTAAAACCTAAAACGGAATTTAGAGACTGATCAAATTTATTTCTTAGGCGCGTCATTATTATTTGTGCATCTGGCATAGTAACTTACTGGCCTGTATTTATCTCCCTTTTTATATAGAAGCACTAGTATTCCATTGTTCCATTTTTTGGGTACTTTTCTTTCCTCCAAATATTTATTTAGTAAAATTTTGATGTTGTTTTTAGTATTTCTTCTCCTTACCTTATTAATTCGTGAATTATTCCAACTTCTCCTGATGCTCTGCTTAATTTCATGTCTTTTATTGCCTTGTTAATTTCATTTATATCTATGGCTGGAATATCTTTTGGTCCAATATTTATTATTCACCTTCTCCTTATCTCTGAGGGTCTTTGTACTTTTGTGTTGTATATGTCTTCATAATAATTTCTCACCTCTTGCAGTATCTCCTTTCTGTAATTTATAATTTCGCCACTCTGCTTCTATAATTGATGGATAATATTCTTGTTTGTTTTTATTTTATTTTTTAAGACTTTCAGGCTTCTATTTTTATCTATTGTTTTCTCTATCATTGAATTTATGTTCTTCTGACTGCCTTGATTTTCTTTCTTATTAATTTGTTGGTCTTTGTATATTCTATTGTTCCTCTTCTATCCTGACCTGCTAGCATCTGCAGTTTATCCAACAATTATTGATTTTCTGAACTGATTTTCTTCGTTCCATATTTATTATTTCGATTTGCAACCTTCTTTTCGGCTTTCATCATTGCGACTTTAGTTTTCTATGTATTTCTTCTATTCTGTTGTCTTCCCTAATCTTTCCATACCATATATTCTTCCGTAACTCCTTATGATATTCATCCTTTTCTTCCCTTAAAGTCTCCCTATCAATTTCCCGGCTGTTCTTTTTTATTAATTTCTCCCTTTCTTTTTGGTTGCGTAACTTTAGATACCATATATTCCTCCATAACAATCCTAAATATTAGAATGCAATTATAAAAATACTTTGTCTAAAATTCTCTTTTGTTTCAATTACACCATTAAAACTAATAATACATTTAAGTAATTTAAAATACTTAAGCCCTACTGTCTAACGAATAATTATTTCTTCTCATTTGGTGGATTCTCAATTGTAAATGAATATATTGATATAAACTTCGGATCATTTTTACAATGTCCCTTGTAATAGCTTTGATATGTTTGTGCCTCTGAAGCAAATTCATTCAACAGAAAGATTTTCACAATGGTTTTCTAAAAGGCTGAGAAGCTTTTTCTGTTAAAAATTATATTAATAGGGATTCAGAGTTTTCTGGAATTTTATACATTATAAATTCTTTTCCAGAAAAAGTACATCACGATAATTATAAAGCAAATTATGGTGCCAAAACTGTAAATCTTTTTGCAAAATTTTTTTCATCAGTATCCAGTCTTAAAGAAGAGCGCCCATCTATTAAATGTCGACAAGGCACAGACGTGACAATGATTTAAAACAAATCTGTTCCTCTAAATTCTTTTAAAATAGGTCGCGTCTACTTTTGCGATACGGTTGATTTCTGTGTCGCGTATTAATTGGTTTTGTGTCGTGTCTTTATTTGATAGATGGACGCTTGGCCTAAAATCCTTGGAATGGGCAACATCTCTTTTTCCATAATTGTACTGCTATTTCTAAAATATCTATTAGTATCACTACTATGCATTAAGATCTGTTTGACCTTAACTCACTAACTCCTAAAGCTCCTCGTTCAGATAGTGTACCGTACCAAATAAAAAACTGAAATTCTGCTCCCATTCCTTATATTTACCTCTGTTTTATATTTTTTCCCAGTCGCTTGACTCTGTCATTTTCTCATGACTTAGAAATCATTATTTATTTGCCCTGCTCACAAGTCAGGCAGCAGGAACGATATTTGGAATTATCAACGCAGAATCTCTTCGAGCATTGAGCTGAAGCTGTCTTAACTGATGCAATTAAGAACATAATAGTTAGTCATCAACATGGATTTTTGGATTGTGTAAACACTAAACTCTGTATCAATATTAATAAATCATCGATGAGAGTTCAGAAAGCCATGACATCTTCATCTATAAAATGAATCATATACATAACATCTTACTCTCCGAGTTGCCAGACTTTGAAATTGCTGGAACACTGTTGTGCTAGTTGAAGTCATATCATTCAGACAGGAAACAAGTTAGAATAGATGATTATATGTTCAATCCATTCCATGCCACATCTAAAGTTCCCCTGGGGTTCCATTTTGGCCCTTCTTTTCAGCCTTTTCATAAAATACCTGAGTTTTCAGATGTCATCAAAATTACCTGTTCTGTGTCTATGGTTTGAAATATTCACAAGTGTAGCTTTCCATTATGACATTATCCTTTCAAAATAATAATACAGTAGTTATCTGGTGCTTGTCTAATGATATATCATTAAATATAGATAAATTTTGTTGTATTAGATTCGGTCGTGTTAAGAGCCCTTTTGCTTAGGGAGGTTAAGGTGTTAAAGACTTGGGAGTATATCTGTACTGGATGTATATATCTGAGTGGAATAGCGCAGAGAAAAAAATTTACATATAGTTTTTTATTGGATTTCGACAAAATGGACTTCTACAAGAACTCCTCCCTGAACAAAATGGTTAATGAAACTATTTTTCATTTTCAAAGTAGATATTTATTATAAATTTCGTTTTAGAGTGGTCATATAATAAATTTTACAATTTTTCGTATAGGATAAAAATCATACCAAATTACCAGTAGTTTTCTGGATATATGGTGGCGGTTTAAGAAATGGAGCGGCAAGATTTAGAAATCACCGACCAGATTACTGGATGGACGAAGACATCATTTATGTGACTCACAATTATAGAGTGGGAATATTTGGATTTTTGTCAACTGGTGATAGTGTAATTCCAGGTTGGTAATTTTCATTTTCGTTAAAATGACAATTCGTTCCCTAAAAACGTGTTGTTGTGTATTTGAATAGCATAGTCGTTTGGACCTGTTTGCTAGATATGTCCAAAACTCGAGACTTTAAATTTCTCCAAGCCGTTTATTAATAGTTAAGTGCTTGATATTCGTGAAATTTATCAGACATATTCATACCGAGTGAGAAATATCATTAAATAATCGAAGCATATTTTCTATGTACACACGCAAAAGGCACAAAAATGGCTTATGTTGTCAATGCAAAAATTATTAAAAAGTCTACATCTTTCATAGAGAAGTGAGTGAAAACTTACAATCGTGAAAAAAATGTCGATGGTCTTCTAGATCGCAGTTTAACAAATGTGATTGCAAAAAAATCGAGATATGCTAATGATTTGGGTATTATAAAAAAAAACAAATCCTAATCTGCAACAACGACAAAGTATTTTTAAAATCAAAATTTCAGTAAGAAATAAAGTAGATCTGCTGTATGTAAATAATTGCCTATATGTGTTTTCCTTTCAAGCAGATAAAGGAAAGAATATATACAAATTGTTTATTTCCTGCAAAAGCAACTCTGGTCCTCTCACCGTACGCGTTTGAACCACCTCATGTTTCGTCAGTGACAACTGCTATATAAAAAATAAATTCCGAAGCATGTCGGTAGGATATTAAAAACCTGCCGACTTCGATGTCAAACTGAAAAATATCGCTACTCAAACGACATCAAAATTTCAGTGAAAAATAAAATAAATCTGCTGTCTTTAAATAATTGCATATCTGTATTCTCTTTTCAAGCAGATAAAGAAAAGAATATGTTTCCTGTGAATGTAGCTCTCATTACGAGACCATGAGGTTGTCGAAACGTGTATGAAGAAGAAGACCAGAGTTGTATTTGCTGGAAATAAACTGTTTGTATATATTCTTTCCTTTATCTGCTTGAAAGGAGAATTCATAAAGGCAATTATTTAAATACAGCAGAATTATTTTATTTCTTACTTAAATTTTGTTTTTTTTTTTAATTTCGCACGACTCCGGTGATTAATAGATGTCGTTTGACTGGCGATATTTTTTAATATGACCTCGAGGTAAGCAGGTTTTTATATCCTACCGACATGCTTCGGAATTTATATATATTCTTTCCTTTGTCTGCATGAAAGGAGAATACATAAGGCAAATAACGACAAAGTATGTTAGCTCGAAAGGGAATACGTACGGATCCAAATACTCTGCGAAGGCAACTTGATAAAAATGGCATCAAGCAAAGAGAAACGAAACAAAATCCTATACTATCTGAAAAGCATATCCAAAAAACATTTGGTGTGGGCAGAAGAAAACATCGATAGGGATTGATTAAACGTTATTTTCAATTCATTTTGGACCTGGTGTTCTGTTAAGAACAACACAGAATTATTTGGGAATCAGCTAAACATCCTACTAAAATGTACATCTGAGTGTGCTTCTCTCTCCACGGATTTGGGTTATTCTGTCTTTTGCGGAAAATCTGAGCTCTGCGTTCAAATAATAAATTATAACCGTAAAATGAATCATAATTTGTGTGAATATGTTGCAATTTAACTGGTATAAATCATAATATGAATAATTATGTAGGACATAAAAAGCAATTGTTGTGGTACTCTTGCGTTACGAGAATACTAGTGTATCATACCAGCCAGGATTGGGTTGCCCGTGAAGGCTAGCGTAACCGCCCTCAGGAAGTACTCCCCTAGATGTAACGTACTTACCGCACCTCGACCTGAAGAATATCCCACAAGGGTTTTTTGACAGTTTCTTCTCCCACAAAATTAACATATACACCAGAATGTAACTATAGTTATCCAAAATCATAAAATACTGCCAGCCCATACTTTTTTAAATACAGTCTAAGATCCAAGCCGAAGTCTCGCACTCATAGCTTAACACCAAGCTGTAGCTTCAGCTATCACATCGCTGACCAGGCCTTTCTTGCAGAATGTCAGCTGAAGTTAAAAAATGTATTATATAGTACAACTAGCGACCCGCCCCGGCTTCGCACGGGTGCAATGCTGATACTAAATACACTACAGAAAAACTGTGACTATTTATTTTATTTTTACAACAATTATTACATCGGCCTCCGACGCGCTATTTATAGGCACGCTGCCGCCGCCCCGGTCGGCCAGTACCGCCGCAAGCGCTACTTCCCGCAATTTTAAATCTGTAATATCTTCGAAAATATTCATTTAAATCTTGTGCTGTAAAGGACCATATAGATCTATATTAAATCAACAATGTATTTAAGCTATTTAATTGGATAAGGATTAATGCTGTATTGGTTAAAATCGCTTCAAAATTTGCCATTATTTGTCGTAAAAAGTAAATGACAAAAAAATGTTATTGTGGGATATCCATGAGAGATAGACATATACCATCGCGGAGTTTTCTGTAGACCTTTTCAATGTGTACAAATAATTAGTACATTATTTTGATAAATCTCGTAGGGTTCAGCCTGCGTTTGCAATGTAAGCGGAAAAAAATATGATAATTAACGACATTACATTAGAAACCTCAAAAATAACAGTATTTCTCCACTATTTAATGGATGTTATTATACATATAAACCTTCCTCTTGAATCACTCTATCTATTGAAAAAAACCGCATCAAAATCCGGTGCGTAGTTTTAAAGATTTAAGCATACAAAGGGACATAGGGACAGAGAAAGCGACTTTGTTTTATACTATGTAGTGATGTACTATTCGATGACATGTAAAAATAGTTCAAAATAATAACATTTTAAAATGAAATGAATATACGCAGCGAGAAGGAACAGAATTTATGCAGAGTGCTTAATAAAGTCTGCTAAATGCTAGTTTGGATCTGATTATGACCGATTGATACAAGATAATAACCCGAAACACCGTAGTCACCTTTGTCAAGACTAGGAAAGAGAAAAAGGCATTATTATCATATAAGTGGTCTACTTCTTGTATGGGGTTTCGTAAAAACTTCGTAAAAAACGTATATACACTCAAAAACAACTTATGTATATGTATAGAAATACGTAGAATAGGGAAAAAGTTCTCACTGGACTATCTGGACAAGTTGGTTGACAGCATGCCCCGGCGATTTGAGTTAGTTATAAATAACAGTGGCGACTGAAGTCGAACAAGTAAATGCAAATATTCCCCAATCCGACACTCGACTGTGATTCGACTTATATTTTAGTCATCCAATTAATGAAGAGTATAAACACTGTAATGCTCATTTAATTATTTTAAGGTAACAATGGTTTAAAAGACCAAGTACTTGCATTAAAATGGACTTACGAAAATATCCATTTATTCGGCGGAGATAAAAATAAAATAACCATTCAGGGACAAAGTGCTGGAGCAGTCTCGGCAAGTTATCATCTCCTAATTAAACAGTCTGCAGGTAATTATAGTTTAGCCTATATTTTATTTTTATATTAAAAGTTTAGTGATTTTTTTTTTAATTGGATAACAAATTATATTCTATGTTAAAACGAAATTTTTACTGTGTAGCACTAACCTTCGACAAACCTCGAAAGTGAGGAGAGGTGGTATGAAATTGTAATTAATGTTTCTGGAATTATTTAATTAGAAATAATGGTACTTTATTTTGACATATATATATATATATATATATATATATATATATATATATATATATATATATATATATATATATATATATATATATATATATATATATATAAATAAAATAGAATAAAATATTGGCGAAGCGGACGTGAAAATTTGTCAGTCTACATGATTCTCGTATTAAAAAGTGCGTAGCACTCCAAAATATGGAAAAACTCCGAGTCCGACAGATGGCGACAGCGCTGTTTCGTCCTAATATGGGACTCGTCAGGCCACCGCAGTCGGTACAAACCATCATCTCGCCTTTGCATCGTATAAAGCTGAATTTATAATCAAAACAGCAAATAAGACGACAAAGGCGACATCTCGATGGTCCACTTGATAATACAAGAACCACACAGATTAACAAAGTTTGTAAAAGAACCGTCATATGGTGGCGCGACGGTGAATTAAAACAGAAATATGTAAAATCGAGTACACGAAACGCGCTGCCCAAAGGATAGGGGTCGCATTTTTCGGTACTGGCAAGCAAGCCTACCGCCTATTTTAGCAGCCAAAGCCACGTGCCGCACCAAACGATCCCACCATGAGAGCATCGTTTAGCGTGTTTAAAAGCCAAACAAGTAAATAAATATGTAGATAAGTTTTTGTCCGTGTAATTTAAAATAAAATAGAATAAAATATTGGCGCAGCGGACGTGAAAATTTGTCAATCTACATGATTCTCGTATTAAAAAGTGCGGAACACTCCAAAATATGGAAAAACTCCGGGTCCGACAGATGGCGACAGCGCTGTTTCGTCCTAATATGGGACTCCTTTGGGCAGCGCGTTTCGTGTACTCGATTTTACATATTTCTGTTTTAATTCACCGTCGCGCCACCATATGACGGTTCTTTTACAAACTTTGTTAATCGGTGTGGTTCTTGTATTATCAAGTGGACCATCAAGATGTCGCCTTTGTCGTCTTATTTGCTGTGTTTTGATTATAAATTCAGCTTTATACGATGCAAAGGCGAGATGATGGTTTCTACCGACTGCGGTGGCCCGACGAGTCCCATATTAGGACGAAACAGCGCTGTCGTCATCTGTCGGACCCGGAGTTTTTCCATATTTTGGAGTGCTCCGCACTTTTTAATACGAGAATCATGTAGATTGACAAATTTTCACGTCCGCTTCGCCAATATTTTATTCTATTTTATTTTAAATTACACGGACAAAAACTTATCTACATATTTATATATATATATATATATATATATATATATATATATATATATATATATATATACATATTTATATATATATATATATATATATATATATATATATATATATATATATATATATATATATATATATATATATATATATTCGAGGTTACAATAAGATAAATAATGTAGCTATTGGATTCCATAATAACTTATGTATTTACAATTTTACTTTTGTAGGTTTATTTAGATCAGTTATAGCTGAAAGCGGATCACCCATGAATATGTACTCTTTTATTGAGAATCCTAAAGAATATGCTTTACAACTCACTCAAGGTATTAATCCAAACATCTCGTCTAATGCCACCAGTGAGGAAATGAGAGACTTTTTGTTAAGTCTGGATGCAAGGACAATTGACAGTTTTTCTAGAGCACCAGCAATAGTAAGTGATAAAATATAGGGTCTTCTAACCTAATTGAACATACATGGCATGTGGCTAAAAGTCAATCAATTTCCAGTTATTTGGAAATAATAATTTGCCGGGAGAGTTGGTATACTAGCTAAACTGTGCTTGGTCAAATTTTACTTAAACATATATTTTTAGTCTCAGCCAGCGATTGCTATTGAACCCGATAGTTCCTCAGCAGTTGTAACGAAAGAAATGTATGAAATGTTTGATTCTGGGGATTTTACTAAAGTACCAATATTAATGGGTATATGTTCAGAAGAAGCCCTCTTTATTGCAAAATGTAAGTCATTAAACTATTATGAACGTTTAGTCCGCAGTTTTAAGAATTGAGTGGCAATTGATTTTTAGAGGATCATGTACACGATTTTTTAATAAGCCGTCCCTTGTTATAAACAAATGACTTATTTAGATATAAATACAATGGTGATCAACTAACTTACAAGAGACAGTAAAAGAAAAAATATATTAATAATATTAAGAATAATACGAAGAACTATCGGAAGTTCATCATTAGAAATCCCTCAATAGAAAATGACCAATGCAGATATGACTGTCGAACATCGGAGACAATTCAGCACATAACTGGAGGATGCCAAGCGTTTGCCGCAACCGAGTATAAGGAAAGGCACGGCTCAGCCGCTAAGATACTCTACCAAGAGTTAGCAGAAAAGTTAAACCTATTACAGGTAGGAAAAGTGCCTTACTACAAGTACAAGCCGGAGCTTATTCTTGAAAACAACCAGTTCAAGTTATATTGGAACCGAACGGTTCTGACGGATCAAACAGTAGCTCATAATAGACCAGACATTATATTAATAGATAAAATTTCTAGGCGAACTACACTAATCGACATTGCGGTGCCTAACAACAACAACCTAAGGCCAAAATACAACGAGAAGATCGCCAAATACAGAGATCTGGAGGTCCAAATCCGAAGACAATGGGCAATGAACAGCGTCCAAACGATTCCCATAATACTGTCAACAACTGGAGTGATACCGAAGAACCTCCTGCAGAACATCAAGGGACTGGGCCTTAGTGAGCATCTTTATAAGCCGATGCAGAAAGCAATTCTCCTAGCAACCGCGCGAACCGTCCGAAAATTCATGAGAAATGCAGCAGACAATGTCACCTAGCACCCGATAACATGGAAAGGGTTCCCACAGAGCTTCATACTTTTGGCGTATTTGTATGCCTGGTATGAGTGAATAATCCCTGGAGGGAGTGCGAAGCCGTTTGGCTTGTAAATCATGTATAATATTAATAAGAAACATAAGTTTAAAATATTGCGACAGTTACAAAGGACCTCATGGGGCGACCAAGTAAATAATATTTTATGACATGGTTAATTTCATTGTTGAAGACGCATTCAACGATATCTCACTTAGTCGGATAATCAAAAAAAGACAAAATAAAATTTTTAATAGCTTTTTATATTTAATAAACTGATGAAAGTAACTTACCTGTAAAATTTTGTCATTGCATATATTTACGAATAGCTATTATACCGATTTCTATCAAATTTTTAAAGATTACCGTGAGAAAATTAAAAGGAAACATTTAAAAAGTCTCTTTGGGAGTTTATATTTCGCGAATAAAATAATTAAATGAAATATGTGATATAAAACTTTTATTTTCAATTTTGTGATTCAGTGATACTCCACTCGATGAAGTGAATGCAAATAAGAATTTCATCCGTTCTTTTTACCTTTACTGCTTCAGGTCTGTTTTTTGTTTAACAGGAAACCTATGCCTACCAAAACTAGTTGTAAAAAAGTCATTTTCTTCGTAATCAGGTGCACTTAATTAAAATCCGTTAATCAAAATTAACAACCATGTCACAATTTTAAGATACTCTAAACTAAAGATGACAAATTGACCAAAAGCTGAATATAAAGTCAGAAAATGTGTGCACTCGAGCAATAAAAATATAATTTTAATTCCTTTGTAACTGGAACTAGCTTTTACATGCTCTATTACCTTTGGTACGGGAACATGGCTATATTATCACTTTTAGGTTAGAGTATCTAAAAATCTTGTCTTGGTAGCCAATTTAAGTCAAGAATTTAGATTTAACAAAAAAAATTACATAGCAAATGACCCTTGTCATCAGAAAACGATTAGGAGCAGCTAAATTTCTAGGTGTGCACAAAGTACAGTTCTTTCAGTTCCAATAAGGTTTATTGTATCACATTAAAACTTAAAATAAGCATTTTTTACAATAATACGAACTATGAAAACCTATTAATTTTTTTACAGCTCTTTTGAATGCAATATTTAATATATATATATATATATATATATATATATATATATATATATATATATATATATATATATATATATATATATATATATATATATAAAGTTGATGCTGGTAGCCGTTACTATGTGGTAGTTAATCATCTTCGAGAAATGTTTAAAAGGAACTACTATGTTTTATACCACTAAATTTATTAAGAAAACATGACATAAAAAGCATGTTTTCTAATATTCCAACAGATGAATGTTTTATACTCATCCAAGAAATCTTACAAGAACGAAATATAAATCCAATAGTTACTTCTGAAATCTTGTCCTCTTTCGAACTTTGCCTATCACAAACCTATTTCCAGTTTAATAACAAATTTTATTTAAAAAATTCAGGCCTACCAATGGGTTCTCCTCTTAGCCCTCTCCTAGCAAACATTTTCATGTCAAACTTAGAAAACAAAATTCTTAATTCCCCTTTAAGCAAAAACCATGTTCAATTTTGGTACAGATATGTAAATAATGTTCTAGCATGTTTTAAAGGCACTACTAGACAGCTTCAAAAATTCTTACAATTCATTAATAATTGCCATCCAAAAATTCAATTTACTCTGGAAACTGAAAATAACCATAAAATAAATTTTCTTCATCTCACCATATCTCACCTCAATAATCAGTGTAAATTTAAAATTTTTAGAAAACCAACGTTTACAGGTAATACTATATCTAATGATTCTTTTCACCCCTTACAACACAAAATGGCTGCATACAATTCAATGATACATACTCTCTTTGCCTCTCTCTGAAGAAGATCTTCAAGAGGAACTAAATATCATTGAAAGGATTGCAGTATCAAACAATTTCTCACAACAAACCATAAAGAAATTAATAACTAAAAAACATAAACAACTAGCTTTTAATTCAATATATCCTAAAATAAAAAATGATAAAGATAGTTCATCTTATATATCTTTGTCATACTGTGGTTCCCTATCAGAAAACATAGCTAATACTCTTTCCAAACTAACATAAAAGTAGCCTTTAAATCTCAACACAATCTGTCCACTATCCTTTACAATGCTAAAGATAAAATTAATAAATTTGATAAATCAGGAGTTTATAAGTTAAAATGTTCAGAGTGTGATAGCTTGTATATTGGACAAAGTGGTAGAAGCTTTAAAACTCGCTTTTCAGAACACCACCGATCATATAGACAACAAAAAACAGACTCGAGCTTTGCCAACCATTGCTTAGAACACAGCCACAGTTTTCCTGATTTGGGCAACACTGACATATTGCATTATTCAACAAAGGGCCAAAAGTTAAATATTCTTGAATCTTTAGAAATATATAAACATAGTAGAAATAAAAATGTAAATTTGCTTAATGACCAGCCAGAACTTGGGTTTTTCCCGTTATTTGTTGTCGCCAAATAATAATTAGTTCCCAAAATTTAGTACCTTCCCTTTGTAATAATGTAATTTCTCAGGTAGTTTATATATATATATATATATATATATATATATATATATATATATATATATATATATATATATATATATATATTATAGGGTTGAAAGGTAATAATAATCATACGAAATTCAAAATAGTTCTAATAAAATAATAATCCAAAAAAAAGGGATAAAAATACTATAAATTTATATATTTATATATCTAAGTAAGTAACCAGCAAGTCCCCAAATTTTACAGTAAACAAAACATCTGTCAATCCAGAAGCACATCAAATGATAATAAACATATACATGAAATAAGAATTTTTAAACCTAATTCTAATCAAACCTTGGAAAAAAAAATCAAAAATAAAGGTATAGCATATCAGACCCAGAACAAACAATAAAAAATACATATTTCACAGGTTAAAAATGCATTTTTATTATTCTGAAAAAAGGTGATCCATCTCTAGTTGAAAACTATCGCGGCATTATAATCTTATGTAATTTTTCCAAGATCTTCGAGATTATCTTGCAGAAATGCTTATTTTCTAAAATTTAAAATCGACTATCGACTGATCAACACGGATTGTTTTCTAAAAGATCATGTATTACTAATCTTTGCTCTATTTTCTCCTACGTTTGCGACGCCCTTAACAGCAGAAGTCAAGTCGATATTATTTCCACTGATTTTCGTAAAGCTTTTGACCAAATTAACCATCACATACCCTCACAGAAAGCTTCTATCCTATTCGGCTTCTCTTACGACCTTGTTTCCTTCTTGACACTCTACTTATTTAATCGTAGTCAGTTTACGCAAATAGAAGAATAAAAATCTGCTAGGTTTACTCTAACGTCAGGTGTCCCCCAGGGTTCGAACTTGGGGCCACTTCTCTTTAACATATTTAGAAAGGATCTTGTTTTCCAGTTGGACTGCCACAGACTGGCATATGCATATATCAAATACATTTCAACACATTGATTCTCTTGCACACTGTCTGTCCCTTCAGGCCAATATTGGTATGATCAGTCAATGGTATGAAGCTAATAAGTTGGATCTTAACATCTCTAAATGTCATGCTCTATTGTTAATAGATGCTATACTGTGACGGACCTAGGTGTCGTTTTCGATGCGAGTTTCTCCTTTATTTTGCACATTTATCAGATGGTGGCTAGAGCATCTTGAAAATTGGGTTTTATTCTACTAAACTGCAAACCTTTTTCTAGCACAGTTACTTTCAAACTGCTATATTATAGTTTTGTAAGATCGAGGCTTGATTATGGATCAATTGTGTAGTCCTCTATATACAATTGTCATGGCCTTGACATAGAGGCCGTCCAAAGGAAATTTCGAAAATATTAGAATCATGTCGGACACTCTTGACGGTGTTGTCACTAGGTTTTGCTAATGGTCGACCTGCTCTAGACTGGAGACTTGCTTGGGATTCGTCACTCCTTTCCTCACACAGACTCACCAACTTGTTGGGTAATCTACTGACTAACTTACCTACGTCGAATTGACTAGCCGTTATCTCAAATTTGTTCGTCCGTTTATTACCTCTTGTTTTTTTTTCATCAACTCAACAAAGCTCATTCCTTCCAAACCTTGGTTTATCATGACCCGGAAAATCACCTTGCTGACTTGATGAATTTGCACGATCGATGACCAGTAAATAAACATAATATTTTATAATTGGAAAGTTATAAAATATTAAATGGAAGAAACACCATTTGACTTAGTTTTAATTAAATGAAAAAAATTAATAGAATTTGGAAAGGACAATTTGTGAAATATTACATTTTTATATTTTTCTTTCTGTAACAATATAGTTGCTAATTTTGGCTTGGTTTCTATAAATTAGATAAAAATAATTAGATACTATTTGTCTTTAAGGGCACTACTGCATTTATTTTATAATTATTCTTCTTTTAGCCATCGCTTATTTGGTCAAACTGGGCCGTACTTACGACGAAGATCCTGCTCTTGTAGTACCAGGGATTTTTCCACATGATCCAGCAATTGACAGGAAAGTTATTGGAGCAGCAGTCAAACAAGTATATATAGATCTGAACGACACATGGGCCAATCACCCGGGTAGAGTAGTGAGAGTAAGTGAAAAAATCTTTTTTTAAATAATTATCAGAGTCAATCAAGGCCACAAGTAAACCATTCACAAAGCAATAAGATTATCAACGAAATCAAAATTTGAACTTAAGATCAAATAAAACAGCTTTATAATGGAAAATGTTTCAAATTTTGTCTTGTTTTTTGGAACAATAAATGTGTTTCAACTATTTGTTGGTCGGTGTATTTTTATCTATATATCTAAATGGATAATTCAGATATTTTATTTCAGCATTTTAGTGATCAAAGATTTAGCAGAGCAATTATAAAACAAGGAAAATTGATTTCTAAATATGCTCCGGTATACTTTTACCAATTTTCTTATGATGGGGATCTTGGAGGATGGACTACAGTAGTTGAAGGTATCACAATTACTTATATTTTTGTATAAGCGGTACCAATAAAAATTTGATACGATCAGTGACAGATCTAAAGATTTTTAAGCTCTGGTAACAGATTATGTCAGGTTCATCTAAAGAAAATTTAAATTCTCTGAATAAATTTTTGAAAATATCTCATATTATCAAAAGATATATTATTAAATAACAAATATATTATGTGCAAGATGGGATAAAAGTATCGGAACCGTCGAATAATTTAAAAACGAATTATTATAGGAACAAATTTTAAATGCGAAATGAAATCAAACGGTGCATTTTATAGTACTTTAGATTGACCTTATGATCAACTATTGTGCTTAGGAACATTACAAGTTTAAATTAATTTTTTCAAATAAATAATTTATTGCATATGAGGATAGAGGGAACAGTTTCCTATCCAATAGGGTTAATAAAATATGGGGTCAAATCATAATCTAATGGTCGTTTGAGGATATAATGTCCTCTTTATTATAAATTAGTTCAAAATCAAGATATGACCCAGAGAAATTTTAACCTTTGACCTCTGAAAGTCATATTTAGGTCAAATATCAGAACAGCAGAAAAATTCGCCAATAATAAATTTTTAGGAAAAATATTTCAAACAAGAAAAGATTCAAGCAGTTGATCGCGATGAAGTGTTGCCCGCATTTCAAGTCTGAGTGGTTTGTGTATGTGCCTCAAGCTGCCAGTTTACGAAAGCATCGAAAATGTGACGGGTTACCTTACTTCTAAGTGCAATGGCCCTTCCAACAATTGTTTACCGGATAATTAAAGAGCAATCGCGTTTGGAATTGGTTTTTCACACTATATGTTATTTATACGATCGGATGGAAAATTTTCCTCGCTTCTGCAATAAAGAAGTAGTTTATATTTAACAAGTTAACTTGACTTTCAAATGACCCTTAAAATCCTAGTCAAGATTATCTTAAAATGTCCCTTTAAAGTTTCTAAAGCTTTTGTATTTAAAAGTTTTTGTCCATAACCCTTCGTCTTTGAGTTATTCGACATTTCCGGTACTTTTATGTCACACTGTAAATAGCAACGTAAAGCTGACCAATTAGAATAGATAACTTTTACGGCAACTAGATCTGGTTTAAATCTTAAACCTTTCAATGAATCAGGCTGGAAGTGTTTTTATTGTTTACTTGTAAATTCTAATAAAATTATAGTTGTCTCTTTTTCTTACATTTCGAATTTGTAGAAAAGAAGTAACCAGCAAACAATTGATATACATATACAATAGTACTCGCCCAAGTAAAATAGGCAAACTTCCCAGAAAAACTGGTAATGTGTTTTGCAAAAATTTATATAAATATTTCCGTTTATCCTATCTGGAATCACACCAGGGCCATAAACCTAACCAAATATTTATTTTAAAGTTATGCTGATGATGTACAACTTTAATGGCATATGAATTTTCATCCAGATATAGGTGTTGTGCAGGATGAAGAGTGAATCGAGATCTTGTAAAGTATACCTTGTCACTTAACAAAATTGTGCTACCAAAATTAACTTCACGAATTATTTTAATTCGAATAAATTCACATAATGTTAGGCGGATGGTGGGATTGATCGATAAAAGTTCCTGAACCTTTTGGATGTGATATGAATGTAACAATTGTTCTTTTGAAATACCATCTGCAATAGTTTTAGGGATGTCTAACTCACGTTCCATGCGGCTGGTAATAACATTTGATTGATTGTTGAACTCGTTCCAAATTTTCCTCTTCTTTTCCGACTGTTCGAGTTGTTCGAATACGACCTCTAGCTTCAAATTTCTTCTCAAAGTTGTTCATTTCTCGGAGATGATGCTCAATATTGGCAAATGTTTGATGATTAATTATTCGGCTTCCAAATATATGCAATTTTCCGATAGAAATATCTAGGTTGTCACAGGGGCGGATCCAGCCTCTCTCTTTTGGCGGGGGGGGGGCCTGATATCACAAAAGTACAGCATGGCAAGAAAAACAAGTTGTCAACGGGGGGGGGGGGGGTGCAAGCAGTATACTCGTTCTCAATATAAAAAGCAGAATGGGTTCTATTTTCCTGAACTCAAAGCTTTTGGGAGGGGGAGGCGATCGCCAGCATACAGACTCTATACTCTATTCAAGAACTAGAGAGAGTAATAAAACTGTTACCGAAACCTCTAACGTACCTGCTCCAGTGCCGCAGGTAACTGAGAACTGCCGTAAATCTAATTATATTTCATTATATTTAAATTTATTTTATAAATTTACAGCAACATAGAATTTCTGATAGTTTAATTTAATTTCTGTCAGTGAGCAAAGTACATCTCACAGTGTGTCCTTAGTGATTTATCTTGTTTGCGCTTGTTTTTATATATTATTTGAGATTAATGAGATACCCAAAAGATATGGCTTTCACTTCTATATTTATTCCAAAATTGTTAAACCAGGGCATTTTTTCCTCAACGAAAAACTTATTACGATGAATGTTTATGCTGCCTTAAAATATCAATATCTAGATAATAATGTAAAAAGCTCTGTTGAGATATGTTCCAACATGACAGGAGTTGGAAAATCTACTATGTACTGAATACTGAAGGAGAAAAAACGACTGGAATTCTTAGTACTCCCAAGCCACATTCGATCACAGGTAAACGAAAAACCTCGTTGGAAGAAGAGATGAAAACTGCAATTAAAGGGGTTGTATATACATTTTATTATGAGAAGCAGATCCCAACCATTTACAAAAGTCTAACTAAAATCATTGAAGATCGCGATTTACCTAAAATTAAAAGAACGGATCTCTGGAAATTGCTCTGAGAACTTGATTTTTACTGGAAAAAATCAGATAGAAAATCTGTTCTTATAAATCGTCCGGAAATTGTCCGTTGGAGACGTAAATATTTCTCTCAAGTAAAAGGTAGAGTTGCTAGAAATAACACAATTAATAAAATTAGTAATTCAACTAAACTTTTGAAAGATTTTTTTGAATAAAGTTACTGCGGAAAATTGGGAAAATTCCATATAATAAAAGAATAAAACAAAATGTGAGAACTCGATCTCATAATTGGTGAGATAGAGGAACCGATTATAATTAATTTTAGTGAAGATAGTTTCACTGACTTTAATTAGGAATTAGATACGTAATGTTTACTAGTGTAAACACTATTTATTATTGTTTTTATTGTATTTTATTGTTTAATATTGTTTATATGTTATTTTATTTTTTTATATATTTTTATTTTAGTGTGTCCCACTCTTTAATTTTATATATATTTAATTCTAATTAGCCGTAAGTTTTTTATTATTTTATTATTGTGTTTGTGTCTTTTTCTTAAGCGTGTAGAATTAACATGTTTATCTTATCTTTTGGGGGCTATCGTATGTCCATATATAAAAGTAAATTAAATTAGGATATCAGTACAATAGAAATAATAATAAGTAGGTCTAATTTTAATTACAACATAAAAAAAATAATTGCATTTGAATCCGTTTTTAGTGTTTAATTGTAATTCTGCAGATGGTTTAATAAATAAATAAACTGGAACGTCAAATAGCCCAAAAAAGTTTTTAATTAATAATAAAATGACCGAAAGCCCCAAAAATATTTTATTATTATATGGACGAATTTAATTTTTTATATATGTTTAACTTTTTGTATTTTTGACAATGGATATTTTGTAAGTATTTAAATTATAACTTAGAATTTTTTGAGAGAATAATCCTACGTTTTAGTCTATTATTATAGACCGGTATTTTTGATTATAAAATTTCTAACCCATTCCTATGAAAAATATACGTGTCTAACAAATTTTGCTAAAAACACCGAAGGTAGTTTGCGAAGAGAAAAAGGGTAAAAAATGATTTATTACTCTCTCTAGTTCTTGAATAAACTGTAGTATAAGAGGAAAAATTGGGTCCATTTTCCTAAACTCAAAGCTCTTGGGGGGGGGGGGGATCGCCCCCCCCCCTGGATCCGCGTCTGGGTTGTCATAACTTTGAAGACATTAAAAATCAGAAACGATGTTTACAAGGGACGTCACACTTACTACTTTATAACCGGTCGCTATTTTACTAGGAACTTTGACGTCTTCTACCGCCTAAATGAAGCATCTTGACGTCAAAAGTCATCAAATATTGTAAACATATTTTTCAGACACCCTATATATTCATCCATATAAAAATCTGATGTCAAATCAGTAAAAAAACTACACTAAAATAGCTTTAGATTAATTAAATCGTTTCATTTTTTTTTAATTTCTAGGTTTCTTCTGTAAAAATTTTTGATAAATATCATTTTCTTTATCTTCATTTTTAGATGCAGAAAAAGTCAAACATGCTGAAGAATTAGCCTACTTATTCCTTAAACAAAATCTATCCAGTATTAGTCCATCTGATGCTCTTACTTATAAAAGGCTAATGAAGATGTGGACAGATTTCGTAAAATACGAGTAAGTGGTACTTTCTCGAGCATCATGCACAATTCAATTGATAAAAGTTATCTTACTGTCGAAATTTCGAGCGTTACGAGATGATTTTCTAGAGGAAAATAGAACTACTCTATATTGCATGTCTATGAAATTCTAAAAGAGACCTAGAAATATGTTTAAAACCAAGCACAAAGCTCTATTTTGAAGTTTATTAAAACTATTTTGAAGAAAAAAACTATATCAACCATTCATCAATATTAATCTAGCATTAAAAATTCCTAAAATTGACTGTTAAATAAATATCAGTCTACAACCGCAATTTCTTAAAATCAAGTTCTAAACCATTTTTAAACTTTAGTTGTTAGCTTAGACCCTCTTCCAACAAATCAGATACTAGTAACTAAATCTTAGTGACAATTCGACCCGTTTTATGCTTTTCTTCATACCAGTTTCGATCACGCCCCCCATTTAAGTTAAATATCACCCTACAAGTAGTAAAATTGCACCCACATCCTTTTTTACCCATAGCCTCCCTAAGGAGGAGCACTTAATAGGTTGAAAATAGATGGTTTACATATTCTAAATATCTACAATACAAAACTTTTTATATTTACTAACCATTATAAATTCTTTACAACTTGTCTACTTGCTGTACGGATGTCATACTTTATTTGTACTTCTATTAAAGAATATAAGTTTTGTTTAACATTTTGTTTTTTTAGGAATCCCACCCCTCAACCTAGCGAACTTCTACAAAACATAACTTGGCCCACAGCATCCCCAACAAACTACCTCTATTTAAATATTAACAGCACTCTTAGTATTGAAGTCGATCCAAAAAAGGAATTTTTCTCTAAATGGGAAAATATTTATGATACATATGGCAGAAGACCGTTTTCAACTTACTAATTTATATTTTTTATAAGAAAATTTTAAATATGTTAATAAATAAAGTTTCCATTGTTGTCTTAAACAATTAAGCCATCCATCCAGCCATTCCCATATACCAAACTTCATTAATGTACAAGGGTTATGCATATCAAAATTTGTCGATCTAAATCTAATAACTTGTAACAAATATTCATTAAATAAATTCTCTATTAACCTAATCCCTCTCGTTTAATAATCTCGTTAATGTGTTTCTCTCTCTTCTTCTTGTAGCCCTTCACAGTCCAATCCTGAATATTGGTCCCTCCTACTCTCCTCTATATTTAATTTTTTTGAGCTCTTTTATTGCTTCCCTCGATTTTCTTAATATTAAACCATGTTTGTGGTCTGCCAGTGATTCTTTTATGTAGACGCGATCTCCATTGTACAATTTATTTTGTCCACCTGGAATCTTCTTTGCTAGAAGCATGTCAAACTCAGTTTTATTTAAATTGAGCTATATAAACTAGGACATCGGTTGCTTTAGTTCTTTGCCTAAAAACATCATTTTTTCAATCATCTTCTGTGATCGGATTTGGCTGATTTTAGAATTGTGGCTTCCATTTCTATTTTTCTGGTTGTACAGTCTGATTGTAGCTGCCCAAGCCAGCTGAATTCGCTTATTTAATTCAAGGCTTTGATTTTCTTTATCCAGAATGATGTAGTATTGCAAACAGACATATTCATCAACTTATTCAATCAGTTGGTCATATCTTTTGTATTATTACGTGAAGTTATTCTAATATAATCTCTGTATCGTTCGCCCGCAAAGCGAACGTAATTTAAATATCGTCCATCTTTTCAATCTCATTCTAACTTCCCAAAAATACTCTACAATGCCAACGTAAATACCCTTCAATCTAATATATTCGGTAATATATATCAGGGTGTCGCGTTGTCCTATATGTATTTCTATAAATTTTATATCCAGATTGGATTCTTGGCTTTTTTTCCTCATGGGTCCACCCTAAAACCGGAGGTATTATGTATTGGAACGTATCATAGACGTAGTAAACTGTCTTATCCCCTGCATGCGAGTTACCTTAAGATATTTACAATTTTTTGGCAGACCAAGGTCATGCAAACTCCAGATACTTTGCTGAATCCGACATTTTACTAAAACTGACATATTTATGCTATATATTTGATAAATTGACTGCCTTTAATCTGTCTCTGCAAGGCAAAAATATGCACATCTTGAAACTATTGGAGAAGATTGCGGCACTCATGGGTAAACTGCAGTAGAAGATAAAGAAAATTAATGAGGATGATTGTCAAGATTATTCCCCACATTTGCATAAATATATGTGCTCTATAGAACTTGCTTTCATTTTTCACGGAACACCTTTCGAAGCTCTCTGGATGGTTTGCAAAATAGTTTATGGAAGAAAATGTCGAGAAATTTTCGTCGATCCAAGATCCTTTCCATGCTCAAGCTCTACCAGAATTCACTTCACAAGAAGAAAAGAGTCTCAATGAACTCTCTGGCACAGCCTTAAAACAAAATTCGCTTCTTCCGATTTGGTAGAGTTTTGGATAACCGTCAAAAATAAATATCCAACTATAAGTTGAAAAGCTATAAGGATTCTTATTCCCTTTGCAACATCCTATTATATGAAAAGGAATTTTCAGCTGTAGCTGTAATAAAGCGCAAAAATCACTCAAAGATCAACGTGGAGCAAGGAATAAGAGTGGCAGTGTCAAGCCTTATCCTTCGCTTTAAAAAAATGCGTGGAGATCACCAACCTCACCTGTCTCATTGAATTTTTTTCCTATTTTACTTTAATAATAATATATTCTCTCAGACGGTAGTTGTTTTCTTTTCTGTGCTTGGTCATTAGTGCCAATCTGTGTGTCAATGAAGTATTGTGCTTTGCTACTATGTGGTAGACAAAATATTAAAACTATAAGTGCGCCGCTAACTGAAAAAGTCTGGCAACCCCTGTTCTGGTCAAGGGTAGCCCACAGCCCCCTATCTAGGAGATCAAATAGCATTAAAATTGGTAGTAAAATTCGCTTCATTAAATATCAAAAATATGCAGTATATTGCCAGATTATTGCCCATAAAAAACGCTCCTGAGATATCACACCAACCAAAAGCAAGATGGACGATGACCGAGCAATTATACACAAAACATATTTTAATATATTTTATAAATTAACACATGAACACACAATGCCCAACTAACTGGATACCACCTGTAAACACGGAAGGGATTTTAAATAATATTTTCCCCCCGAAAAACCACACTAAAGTAACAAATCTACTGTAAAATAATAGTATAAACGCATCCGAGGTCCGCAGAACATATAACCGAAATGAGGTTTATGGCTCTGCTGAAGGCTCGCTAACTCTTTACCTTAAAATGTGCTGTAACTTACCAAGACCTAAGACCGGCCACAGCTTCGGCTGTGTTACTTCTGACTGGGCTGTTGGCGCTATCTGACAGAGAATCTCATTACCAGAGTTAAATAAAGTGTTGTAACACTTTATTATACAAACTAATATAGTACAGAGATTTTAAATGTAAATGTAATAAACTTACAATAACAACAGCTTCCTTAATTTTCTTAATATATAAAAATAAATAAATATTGAAATCCTGAGGATCACAGATCTGATAATTGCAAATAAAATCCATCTTGGACCGTTTATATCACACTTTCTAGTCGCTTTAGTAAATAAGATGGTTCCTCGGGACATATAAGTTTAACATTTTGTAAATTTTGAGTTAATGTTAGAAACAACAAATCTGTTATTACTATATGTTTAATTTATTAACGTTCGGGTGACACAAATTCTTAAAAATATTCCATAAATAGTATTTATGGAGGTTAGATACACACGCATTCGATATCACAAGTTTAAAAGTGAATTGAATTTAATTTTCAACCCAGATTTAAATCACCGAAATAAACGAGTAGGTTTAAAATTAGTTTTAAGCTGCTTCACTTTCAATTCGGCTTGACGTCATCTATACAAACGTAGTGATTGAGCCAGGGGCGGATCCAGCCTCTCTCTGGGGGGGGGGGGGCGGTGATATCACAAAAATACCGTATGACAAGCGAAAGTAAGTTATCGACGGGGGGTCGGATCTATTTTTCTGAATTTGAAGCTCTTGGAGAGGGGGGGCGATCACAAGAAAAACATGTTACCGACAGGGGGGAGGATGCGAGCAGCATACACATTCCTCGTATAAGAACAGGTTGTCAACGGGGAGGGGGGAGTACCAGCAGCATACACATTCCTAATATAAAATGCAAAATCGGTTCTATTTTACTTTTGAACAAAAATATGTTCAGGAGCATAATAATACGTTAATTATATTTAATTATTATATAAGTAGCTTCTATTTATTTACTATACTAGCAGACTCAGCCACGCATTGCTCTGGCACACTTAAATTTCATTAAATTATTATATATTAAAATATTTAATATTGTGAACGAAGTGATTGGTAAAGAGTGGCGGAGAATTTAAATTAAGCACTAACCAACATAAAATTTTGTCGTTCTTTCAGCGGCGTTTCTTATCATGGTTTGTTCTGCCGATCTAAGAACTCTTTCGGCACGTTTGCGTTGCGTCTCTCTGCTACACACATTGTTGAGGTTAGATTTTCTTGCTGGACTTTTACTGAAATTAATAATTAAAAAAATACAATACAAGCAAAATGAAATCGGAATATAATAATGAGAAGCAAGTAATACTTACACGTTCTTTAAATTATTGCAAAATTTTTTTATATTTTACAATAAAAGTGGTATGAAAATTGGCATTTAAAAAAATATATCAAAATAAAAAAATGCATAAAATCAAATCAAAATTATACACTATTTTGTGTATCATTATTGTTTTAAATGAAAACTGTTATAACTTCAAATAAAAATTAGTGTTTTCCTTAATAAAAAAAATATTTAAAAAAAATTAAAGAGAATAACAAAATTATCAAATACCAAATAATTTTGTAGTGTCATACACGAAATTAATAATTATTAATTAGTAGTAGTAGTAATTAAAAATAATAACACACAAAATGATACACAGCACCATAAGAATGAATTGAAACAATGATACTCCGAAAATTAAAAAAGCAAGGTTATGTAGTTTATAAATCAGAAATACGCGTGGACGTAAAATAGAGAGTTTAAAATCAAAACACGGCGCCATCTAGTGGATGTCTACCCAATATAAGAAAATTTGTTGACGGGTTATACCGAATAAGTAACCAACATAACTATCTGTTAGAAAATTATGGAACTTTGAAATTATAACCCTTTTTCATAAAAAAATAATTAATTTGCAATAAAAAAAATTGAGATTATTAATTAGGATGAAAATTATCCTATCTTTTAAGATGGGCCAAATTACACACAGTGTGCTAAATTTCATTTAAATCGCTTAAGTAGTTTCAGAGTTCATCGCGGACCAACATCGTGACACGGAATTTTTATATATTAAAGTTTAAAATTAAAACACGGCGTCATCTATTGGAAGCCTACTCAACCTAGTTTACAAAAGTTGCTGATGGGTTATGCCAAATAAGTAACTTACACCGCCATCTGTTGGAAAATTATAGAACTTTAAAATTATAACCTATTTTTCCGAAAAAAATAATTAATTTGCAATAAAAAAATATTGAGAATTTTAATTAAGATAAAATTATCCTATCTTTCAAGTTGGACCAAATTACACATAGTATGCTAAATTTCATCTAAATCGCTTGGGTAGTTTCAGACTTTATCGCAGATCAACATCGTGACACGGGATTTTTATATGTTAAGGTAAGTACTTCTGTAATTATCCATTTAAACCACTGTATTTTTTGTAATTTAATGTTAAAATATGTAAATATTGTACAGCGCTTAGTACTTTTCAAGAAAGAATTTGATTTATTAATTTACTACGTATTTGGTTTCTATTACAATATTTTAACAAATACTAACAATTTTTTGTAATAGGTAAAATAAAACTATTTAAAAATTTTAAACCATTTTAAAAACTTAAAAAGTATTTCTCATATCACTGTTAAGTGACATCTTCTAAAGGTTAGCTTCAATATTTAAGAAAATCGTTACATAATATTGTCGAGAACTAAAGATGATATTTTGAAACTTTCATCTCCATTTAACAGAGGTCGCCACACGTTCCAGGACGAAGAAACTCCGTATGTATTTGAGGATCATATAAATTAAATTGTAATGATTAAATTCCTTGCCAATTTAATGAATTATATAAGAAAATCCTAAAAAAAAATCAAAAAACAATAAGTGTGGAAAGGTGTTCTTGTTCAAGGTTTATCTTTAGAGTATTCTTACTGATAAAATATTTATATAAATTATTTTAAAGATCAATACACAAAATATTCATTCAGTTCAATGTGGATATGAAATTAAAATATTTTTTTAATTATGTTTGCTCTTAGAAGTGTTTTATCTCTGTTATTAGTAACTAGCACAGTAAGTAAATACATATACATTTATTTAATAAGATAAAATGTGCTTGTCATGGAAGGTTTAATTTGTTTTTGTTGAGTTTAATAAAATAAAGATAATATAATCTTAGTTTTCCTATCAGTATAATGACAATAGTAATAAAAAATCATGCCTGGATACAGAAACTTCTTCATAAATAATATTTAAATGAGGTAAACAAGGAAAATAAAGACGAATATTTCCTGATATGGAAAGTTTCCTACTAACTATCCAAGATCAGGTCATCCCTAGAACAAAATATCTGAAATATATAATCAGAGACTCCTCAGTCGTGAAGGATCAATGCCGATATAGATGTCAAACATCAGAGACAGAACATCTAGCACATAATAGGAGGATGCCAAGAATTTGCGGTGTTGGAGCACACGGAAAGGCACTGTTCAGCCGCGAAGATCACCCTTCAAGAGGAATTGAAAATATTGCTGGCAAAAAAAGTGCCATACTATGAATACAACCCAGAATATATACTGGAAGATGTGTTTGCTAGCTGTACCGGAATGGAGCTGTGCTTACATATCATATAATTGCACATAACAGAGCTGACTTCATTTTAGAAGATGAAAAGTCCAAGCCAACAACAGTAATAGAGGTCGCCCTGTCCCGTCTGTGTGGATGTTGGGTATGTTGTGTATTACAGGTAGTGTTGCCAGGTGTGGTAAAATATCACGAGATCTGGTAATTTTTTGTTTAATCTGATTTTCTAAAAGATGATTTCTGGTGATTTTATTTTTAGGTTGTATGTCCACAATTATTATTTATAGAATAATATCTTGTTAAAAATTAATATTTTAGTATTAAGTAATACCGGCGCCATCTATTGGGTAAAGATAAAACAAATAGTGAAAATGTTGACCAGTCTTTCGCCATTTCTTTCTTGGCATTTATCTCTTTTTCTGTTGGTATAACAAATATATGTAATATGGTTCTATCATTATCATATTATAGTACAAAAATATCCTTTGCGCACTCGTTAAAAACTGAACCAACCTAATGCCATAGTTTACAATTGCAGCGTAAGTAACTGCTTGTCGAGTACCCGAAACGGTGATTTTTCTGGTTAATAATTAATAAGAATTGATAAATACCAAATTTTGTTCACTTGCGAATATTATTTTTAGCGTAAATTTGTTTTAAACCTCCTTCTGTTGCCGCTATTAAGACGTTTAATGGTGCAATATTTTAATCCTTTCATTTTTTGAGCTTATTTCGTGTTTATAACGAACTAAAATCTGGTGAATTTTTTCATCGAATTCTGGTGATTTTTATTTTTTTTTCACTTGGCAACACTAATTACAATCTAATTGGTTTCTTCTTGTTCTATAGTGAACTCGGGTGTGCCAAGTTCAGGAAATCAAAGAAGTAGTAGAACTGTTACTTGCCATGGTACTTCATGGAAATTAGATCAAAAAAGAGCTGTTTTGTTAACAAAAATGTAACATTGTTTTTTTTTTGCTGGAATGTGTTAACTTCGGCATCCTATAAAACATATCTCGATGATAATTCAGAAAGACCTGTGCAAAAAAATGGCGGACCAAAAATGGTTACGATTTTCGATTTGAGTTTATCTCGAAAAGTAAAAGTTGTATGGAAAAATGTTTCAAACAGAAGTTGTAGAGATTTAAAAAAATCTATCGATTCATATAAGTTATAGGTGGCGCCACTAGTTATCGAGATTTTTTTTCGCCAAAATTTACGGTTTTTGTTTTAAAAAAAAATAGGCATTTATTAACAAATTACCGATTTAAAATTTAACATAAATATAGCTACAATACTACCGGCAGTTAGGACTACATGGCTTGGATTTTTGGAATTACGAAGAATTTTGTTCATTTGGTTGTTTGGTCTTCAGCTGGTTGAATATATGGCAACTTATTCTGATCTGTTAGCACTGCTTAACCTTCGTATCCCCGTGCAACCTACAAGACAGTAAATTCTTCATAACTGTGTGTTTCTGTAATTTTGTTTTATTTTTAATAATTATAGGTATTATCATTCTAAAAAAATATGTCAAGCCCGGAATCTGTGAGTTTTTGATTTTCCGAGAAATTCGATGTCAAAGTTGAAAATTTAACCTCAATTTTCCGCTTTCCTAATTAAGATACAATACTCAATTTTAATGGAAATTGTTTGTATTGTTTTATGTTTTAAAGATCTATTAAAAAAATTTTCTTTTTCAATCGTGGGCAAAGAAATTTTGTAAAAAAAAAGATGTATCATTTCCGATCTAAAAAAAAAAAAATTTTGGATGAATAAAACGTTTTTGTTCAAAAATTCATAATGGCGTGGCAAATGAATATTAAGGGCTCAAATTTGCAGAAGATGCTTTTTAATACTTGTACTTTACCTGTGAATTTTTCGGATCCACGAAATACACTTCCATACGATCTGTGAACCTTCGAAAATTGGGCCAAATCTAATCGAAAATAGCTGCTGCAGGCCGCTGTCGGCGGGTTGCCATAGTTCAGGAGCATTATTCATTGGCGCACAAGTAATATTAATAATACTGATATTGTTTTATTAATTTATATGATAGTAACAATTTGTTTAGTCATGTTAATTATTAATTTGTTTATTAACAAAATTTTTACAAAAAATTATAGAGAAAATCATACAAATGTTCAATTATATATTACATATTCTACTGTTTTTACATTTTTGTTACTGATGAAAGTCTATTTTCCATGGAGTATGGGGAAAATAAATATGAAGCTTATACAGCATTGTAATTGTTAATATTTTAGTTTGGGCAGCTACTGGTTAGTCTTCCAAATGGACAAATACGAGGCCATGAACTAACAACCTTTACCAATAAACCTTATTATGCATATCAAGCAATACCATTTGCCACACCTCCATTGGGAAAATTACGGTTCCAGGTAAGTGAAAAAGCTACTTACTAAGAAATTTTCCTATATTCTTCTAGCAAAAACACAAGTTTAAGTATTTTAAGTTTTAGTGTCTCCACTAATGCAACCATGCAACCATAAAATATTAATCCTACCATATAAATTGTTGATTTGTAGATTTTTTATCTCACTTGAATCGAAAAGTTAAAAAAAACCTTGGCTTACATAAAAAGATCCAGAAAGACAACAATTTATATTTAAATCGAAATTTTCATTGCTGCTTTAATAAAGTGTTTTTGCTTTTGTTTGTCATTTTCACTTTTAGGTTACTCACTTTAGTGTTGTTCTTGATAGAAAAATTAAAATAAAATATTATTTAATAACTGTCATAAGTATTTTTGTGATAGGCGCCACTACCAGCCCAGAATTGGACTGATATCTTAAATGCAACAGCTGATAGTCACATGTGTTATCAATTGCAATATGATGGACCAGAAGAAAGTGAAGATTGTCTATATATTAATGTATTTACACCCGTTCTTGACAGAGTAAGTTAATACCTAATAACGAAAACATTATTTCTCAAAATACCAATCGAAATTTTTTGTTTACTTCCGATCAAAGTAGATACAGTGTGTCCACGGATGGGGTACCGCACTCTATTAAACTTCAAAATTTTTTATTTTTTGAGGATGTCATTCTTGATAAAAAGTCTTTCTTACCTTATGATCTCAAAATCAGTGATCAAAATCACGATACCGTATACAGGGTGTTCAAAATATTCAAAAATGTAAAATTAATATTAAATAAAATACTGTAATTTTCTTACAAATTTATTGTTCTGAAATGGAAACGTAGTTTAGTACAAATACAAAAATTAATTTTTCCTTTAATTTATTTTTAAAACAATATCGTGACATAAGTTTGAAAAAAAATTATTTCACATTTTGACCTCCTACTAATTTAAATAATATGTTCCGCTCCTTATCCAGTTTTTCATTATCTAGGAAAAAAACTATACTGAATTACCAGTCGTTTTTTGGATATATGGAGGCGGTCTAAGAAACGGCGCAGCCAGATTTCAAGAATATAGACCAGATTACTGGATGGACGAAGACGTCATTATCGTGACACATAACTACAGAGTGGGAATTTTTGGATTTTTATCAACTGGAGATAAAATCATTCCAGGTATGTATACATCTACTATAGAAACTTTTATGTAGCCGTAATATTATTGACTAGAAAAGAATTAATGTTCATTTGATTTTTGTCTATAGAAAAAAGGCTATACTTTTGTTGAGCTAAGAAACATAAAAGAAAAATGTGTGTTTTATGGAGTGTTTTGTGACAAAAAATGAGTTTTAATATAATTGTAATATTACAGTATCATCATCTTTTCAAAAAAGATACATAATAGTCCCAAAAATACTCTTCTTCTTCTTCTAGATAGAACCAAGTTCTGTTATCTATACAATGCCTTATCGATCCTCGTTTGTGGTCGAATTCCAGCTGTCTCTCCATCTTTTGGGGGGCCGTCCAGGCGGCCGTTTGGTGTTTGGTTTCTCTCTCATCACGGTTTTTGCTAGTCTATCATCGTCCATTCGTTCCATGTGATCTCTCCACTGCCTGCGACGGTTTCGAACCCACTTCACACTATCCCCCACTCCGCTGTCCTCGCGTATTTTTGCGTTTCTTATTCTATATCTTAAACTTATTCCCGTGATCATTCTCAGCGTTTTCATTTCTGTGATTCTCAAAATTTGTTTTGTATTTGTGGTTTCATTTCTTGTTTCTGCGCCGTAGGTCAGTATCGGTCTTACACAGACCTTGTAAATTCTTGCTTTGCTCTCAACCGTCATATGTTTATTGTTCCAGCTTATGTCTCTTAGTTGGCCTAATATCATGGCCGATTTGTTGGCCTGTGTGCATACTTCTTCCGTTACTGCCCTGTTACTTGTTATATGTGCTCCTAGGTATTTAAACTTCCCAACCTGTTCGATATGTTTGTCATCAACCATTAGTTTGCATCTTACCGGTTCTTTTGCTATTACCATTGCTTTGGTTTTCTCCACAGATATCTTCATATTATACTGTTTGGCTGTTCGATTGAGATGGAAAAGCATTCTTTGTAAGTTGTCCTCGCTATCTGCTGTCAAGGCAACATCGTCTGCAAAGCATATAATCTGAACGGTGTTGTGTCCCATTGGGTACCCAATATTTGTTCCTTTTACCTCATCAATGATTTCTTCCATGATTACATTGAAAAGTATTGGACTTAGGCTATCACCCTGTCTTATTCCTATGGATAGAGGGATTTCCTCTATTAGAGTGTTATTTGTTTTAATTACCATGGTATTTTTGGAATTTAGATCGTATATTGTGCGTATGATTGCTTGGTCTACTTGTTTTCTTCGCAGTAATTCTGTTATGTGTTCCAGTTTGACTCGGTCGAACGTTTGTGTAAAGTCCACAAAACAAATGAACAGCGGTTTATCGTATTCCATAGATTTTTCAACCAGCTGTCTGATAATAAATATATCGTCTATAGTAGAGCGATTATTCCGGAAGCCCTGCTGTTCTTCGCACGCCCCTAACTTGTCTACGATCCGTTGTGACAGTATTTTGGTTAACAATTTAGCTGAATTGTTTAGTAGGCTGATTCCCCTGTAGTTTTCGGGTTGTTTCTTTGATTCTCTTTTGTAGATCGGAATTGTGATGCTTTTCCGCCATTCATTGGGTACTGACGTTGTTCGGAGTATTTTTTGAAATAGAACAGTGAGCTCTGTGACAAGGCTGGGGTCTCCGTACTTTAGCATCTCATTCGTAATTTGGTCGGTACCAGGTAATTTTCTGTTTTTTAATTTCTTAATTGTCAGGTGCATCTCTGCTTCACTGATGTTAACATCTGTTAGTTCTGTGATTTCTTGTTGGTTTTCGTCTACGTTGTTTTCTGTAGCTAGTGCCTGGAGTAAGTCCTTAAAATGGCTGACCCATTGTTGGCTCTCGATTGGACTTAGTTGAACGTATTAATGGATTGGTTTTTTTCTGTTCCTCAGCATGTTCCATATTTGCTTTTTTCCTCCATATAGGTCGTGTTCCATGTCTTTTGAATACTTTTCCCAGTATTCTTTCTTTAGTTGAACTATTTGACTATTGATTCTGTTTTTCACCATTTTGTACTCTTCGAAATGGTTTATTGTTTTGTGCTGTCGGTATTTTGTAAATGCTTGTCGTTTTTCTTTTGCTAGTATTTTCACCTCTTCTGTGAACCATGGTTTTGTATTGCTTCGCTTGTTCGTGCTAACTGTTCGTGTTCCGATAGCCTCCCTGGCGCTCTCTTGTATATTTCTTTTCAGTTTTTCCCAGGCTTTCTCCACTCCGTCATTTTCTAGGATTGTATTAGCTTTTATTTCCTCCGAGAGTCTCTGCTGATACAATACTTTTGTGCTATCGTTAGCGAATGATTCGGTATTGTATTTAAAAAACTTCTGTGAACCATGGTTTTGTATTGCTTCGCTTGTTCGTGCTAACTGTTCGTGCTCCGATTGCTTCCTTGGCGCTCTTTTGTATATTTCTTTTCAGTTTTTCCCAGGCTTTCTCCACTCCGTCATTTTCTAGGATTGTATTAGCTTTTATTTTCTCCGAGAGTCTCTGCTGATTCAATACTTTTGTGCTATCGTTAGCGAATGATTCGGTATTGTATTTAATAAAGGTATGTTTCTGTTTGTGCGTTCTATTTATACTTTTTTGGGACCGGTATTTACATAATACTAGTCTGTGGTCGTCTTTTCCCATGTCTGACGAATTCAGAGTTCTGACATCGAGTATTTGGTGGGGTAACACTTTGCTGTTCGTTATTATGTAGTCTATGGTTGATTCTTGTTCTCGGGTGTTTCCCCATGTCCGTTTATATTGCCACTTATGTGGAAAGAAGGTGTTATTTATTCTCATCTCGTTTTGGGCGCACAGTTGTATGAGTTGTTCCCCAATCGAATAATTTAGTTTGCCCCATTTGATTTTGCATAGCAGCACTTAATATGTAAATCTTATAACATAAATCGATAAAATCACCACGCCAAATAGGCGCAAATGAAAAAGGTGAAAATGATTATGATAATGAGTACGAGACAATGAGTAAAGTTCGTGACTACTTTAATTCAACTTACATTTTGTTGAACCAATTCTTCTGGTGTCTGATTACAGTGATGTTAATTTTCTTATTTGAAGGTAACAATGGTTTAAAAGATCAAGTACTTGCACTTAAATGGACTTATGAAAACATTCACCTATTTGGCGGAGATAGAAACAAAATAACAGTTCACGGACAAAGTGCTGGAGCCGTCTCCGCAAGTTATCACCTGCTAATTAAACAATCTGCAGGTAATTACTGATTAATTCATTAATACTTTGGTTTGTGTATCTAAAAAAAAATTAATAACCACGCTTTAACAATATTTGTTCTTCTCAAGTGGTAAAAACCAACCCTTATCATACGATTTCCAAAATAAGGCAACTGGGTTTACATTTTGGAAGTAATTTAAATATATAAATTACAATAGTTTTATTTCGATATCTACTTCTGTAGTTAAGCTATATTTTAAAAGGTGATTTTTTCAGGCTTATTTAGATCAATTATTGCTGAAAGTGGAACACCAATGAACATGTACTCGTTCATTGAAAATCCTAAAGAATATGCTTTACAACTTACCCAGGCCATTAATCCAAATATCCCCTCTAATGCGAGTAGTGAAGAAATCAGGGACTATTTATTGAGTCTGGATGGAAAAACTATTGATAGTTTTTCTAGAGCACCAGCAATAGTAAGTTAGATACAATGACTTATTACTAAAATGATGCAAATATATTTAAGTTTAATTTTGTGCTGTTCCAGAAATAAATACAACCTTAGCTAAATTTTAGTAACAGAACTAGGTATTCTTGAGCTTCTGGAGGTATTATCATGCTCATTTTAATATCAAGCTAACAATGGTAATTAAACCGTATACTTAAAATTTATTAAACAGAAGCTGCACTGGGTCCTCGTTGCAACTGGTTCTTGTTAACATTTGCCACTTAAAAATGTGAGCAGTTCTTTACCAGTAAAAGTAAAATGTTTAACAATGGGTCAGAGAGCTTTGATTGAAAGTATTTATCTGGACGCCTTGCTAGGTGATCGTGTGGCTTCAATTCTTGCACGAATTGGATTTTGTAAGCACGCAAACCAAGATCTTTCCGCAAAAACTTCCATAAAGTGAATGGACACATATCCAATTCCTGTGCACAATGGCGGATAGACTGATTCGGATCTTCCCCTACGCTACGCTCTACCGCAGCAATGACTTCTTCTGTATGCACTGTACGACGTCTCTGTGGATGCGTATTATCATTTAGAGTACACGTGGTGCGAAAACGTTCCATAGTTAATCGAATTAATTGCTCTGATGGACGATTATGTTGACCGTAAAATGGACTTAGTGCGCGATACGTATTTCGAACAGAACCATGATTTTCAAAATAAATTTGCACAATTTGGAAGCGTTGTTCAGGCGTCAGTCTATTCATGTTGAAATGCCAAACCAAAATAAACATAAATCACTTGACAGCTGACAAAATGGCCGCCAGTTAAAAAAGTGTTGCCAACTTAAAGTTTTATACCTCTATAAAAAAACACCCTTTACAAGCAGCCTAACGATGTCCGGGAAAATATAACAAATAATGAAGTTTCGTAAATCATATCTAGTTGAAAATTGAAGTACAATATAACCTGCAAATTTGCTTTCGTGAATATTGTGAGTAGGAATGCAGGTCTGTGGCTCATTTCAACATATTCTTAATTCTGAATCCTCTGCCCGCTGCCAACTTATCACTATACCATCGGAATACTTTTATATTAGAATCCGAATTAGTTCCAAGTTAAATAATTTATATTTGCTTCAAATAAAAAACCTTCAAAAAGTTGGTGTTCTAGTTATGTTGTATATGAAATAACTTTGTTAAATAATAAGTATTTTTAGACGCAGCCAGCTGCAGCTATCGAACCAGACAGTCCAACAGCAGTTGTAACAAAAGAAATGTACGAAATGTTTGATTCTGGTGACTTCGTCAAAGTACCAGTTCTGATGGGCATATGTTCAGAAGAAGCTCTTTTCATTGCAAAATGTAGGTTTTTTAATTTCAACTGTTTAGCTGGTAATGGAAAATATTGCCTTTATCATGTGATATACGTCACGAATAATAAAGTTTGTAAGTGCGGGTCAAATTGTGACTCGTACTTGCACGAGAGACCTTTTAGAGTAAATTTTGAATTTGAAAAATATTCATTAACTACCCCAATCAGTAAGTGAAGTAAGATATCTCGTTTTTCTTGACATTTTAAATGATTTTTCCGGAAAGTTACTTTCAGTCGTAAAATACAGGGTGATCTAAAAAATTCTCTACTAAATATGTATTTTATTGACTCTATAAAAGATTTTTATAAATCATATTTTGTATGTGAAATAAATATATATTTTTTTTAAATCCATAGGTTTCAAAATCATGATGAAATAATTGTGGTTATTTTATATCTAGTCTTACTTTTAGAATTTGTAAACATTTTGAACCACCCAATATTGTACGAATAAGTATAACGTTTTAGAAACTTGTCTTGAAATGTGTAATCCATAAATATTTAGAAGTCAACAAAGTTACCGATTAAATAAATGAAAGTTATTTAAAATCAGATTAGAAATATAATCATTTTAAATTTCGGTACAAAATATTACTGTTCAAATAAATTGAATCGATCAATTTTATTACTCAACTTTGGCTCTTTTTCCTTTGCTTCAAACTAGCCATTGACTTGAGTTATATAACTTTAACTAACCCATTCTTTGTTAGTTGTTATTTAGGAAACAAGTTAGCCTATTTGTTTGAAAGTTGTAGATAATGTTGAAGATTGACTAAATGTAGTTGTCGTAATTGCATTGTCTTTATTTTTGTTTATTTTTACGACATTTCCATTACGTGGTATCTCTAATCGTTATCAAGTATATGGAGACTGTGTGTGACATAAAAAGGGAAAACGTCGAGATCAAGTACTGCAGAACACGCCTGAGATAAACAACACCATATAAAATTGTCTGAAGCTGCGGCGATATATATGGAACCCAACATGAAAAAAAAATTATAGAAGAAGTAGCATACATTAAAAACAATAATCGAATCTTCAGTAAACCCAGTGGTGAGATACCTAATCTTTGGCAACCACCACTTTGTAACATCAAATCATTGAGGTGTGGTACAATGAAGCGAAACTTTGCCACATTCCCTATATAAATAAGCTCGTTGTCTTAAGACAAAACATTCAGTTTATACTTGATAACAATTAGAGATACAACCTAATCGAAACGTCGCACTAACGAGCATTTGGCCTCAAAAACCGGACAAAATTAATAACGTCGTTGTTTTTAACTTTAGACGTGTCAAAATCAATTTCCGGAGATTTTTGAGGGCGCTTAGTTGATTTCTGGCATTATTTTACTAATCGAGTGAAAGGGGGCTGATTTAGGGTGGGGAGGGGGAGAAGAATAATATCAAAAAAGCGTAATGGTTATCGTTTTATATGTTTTTAGGTGCTCCGATTTCATTTCTGGCATTATTTTACCAATCGAATGAAGGGGCGCTGACTTAGGGTGGGGAGAGGGAGGGGAGGAATAGTAAAAAAACGTAATGGGTATCGTTTTTATATATTTTTGAGGTGCTCCGATTTCATATCTGGCATTATTTTACCAATCGGGTGAAGGGGCGCTGACTTAGAATGGGGTGGAGGAGGGGAGTAATATTTAAAAAACGTAATGGGTATCGTTTTATATGTTTTTAGGTGTTCCGATTTCATATCTGGCATTATTTTACCAATCGGGTGAAGAGGTGCTGACTTAGGGTGGGGAGGGGGAGGGGAGTATTATTAAAAAAACCTAATGGGTATCGTTTTATATATTGACTTAGGGTAATTGTACGTTTTCCCATAAAAAGTCTATCTTTTACAAAGTTTGACATTCTAAAGTTTTCTACCGACTTTATTAATGGTTGTCAAATAAAAAATTTCAACATATTCTGACAAAAACCGCTTGCGATCAAAATTGAGTTAGATGGATTCTGTTTAATTTTTTAATAATATCTAAACAAGACCACTGAGTTTGTATTTCCAAAACCAGCTTTTGACATATCTATTAAAAATCCCGTTCTTTCCCTATATGCTTTCTGGATTTCTACTTTGGTCCTCTTAACTACTTTCTTTTCTTCTGCAGATCGGGCTTGCCATTTTTTTAGAGGAAGTTTGTATGCAAGATGTAAAATTGTTTCAAACAACCGTATTCTTGCATGAAGAATAGACAAACCGAATCTTAATGACTGAGGATCCTCCAAATTTGTATTTTCAAAGTAACTGAAATTTTTGGAGGTTTTTCCATATATATAACATTTCATGGTAGATGAAATACCAGTTGCCGCATTGCACACCTTGGCATTTACCATGGTTGGGAGCAAAACATGACGCACGAAGATAATTCCATTTGACTTTTCTATTTTGGTCTTCAGCAGAGGATTTGCTTGGTCTTCGACATACTTTATTTCTTCCTTCGTAATATCTACAGTTTTTGGAGAAATTGAATGCGGATTGGCCCGCAAAATCGAGTGGATGATGGTGCGGGATTTTGTCGTAACATTTTTATTCTATCTCCAATATTTGACTGGAGTCTTACCGGCACCAATGAGCTTTGGAATATATTCGAGTCATCGTTTGAGCTTATCTGAAAACTTTTGTTGATAAGGAATTTGATGAGAACCATCACAGCCTCATTTTGTTATAAGTTCTAGGTTCTCTAATTCTTCTGCATCGTAGCTTTGATGAACATCCTCAAGATAAAGACAAAGTCTCTTTACTGTGTGATCAAGTAGATCCTGAAGCACAACTTCAACACTCGTCTCTGTAACTCGGATTGACTCTGGTTTTGGATAGCAGTTTCTTTGCTTCTCTAATTAGAGTGTAACAAGGAAAAATACCCTTATTGGAATCGTGTAACAACTCCCACTGCCTCCTTGTAAAGTCACCTTCAACAAAGACTTGCAAAGCTTGTTCAGGTGTGTAATTTTTTACTTTCGATTTCTGAGCAGTATTTATTACCTTCCTGTAACGTTTGGCTTGTTGGTGTTGAAGTTGCATCTATTATAAGTTTAGAGGCCGCAGCATTTCCAGACATTCGTTGACTTACGCTGGCTGCATAGACAAGCTCCTCAACAGGTAGTTTTATAATGTCCATCTCTTCTTCAAATCACTATTAAAATGTCTTAAATCTTGATTTAAGATATGGTACTCGTTTTGGGGACATTTCATCATTTCGCGGAGCTTATGTTCTATAAATGATACCTTATCTTCACGTGTTCTGGATGTGCTTTATTTAAAAAGCATGTATAGCGTTTTCCCATATACCTCAATAACATTTAATGTTAAATTTGTACCTATAAGAAAAAAAATATGTAAGTAAAAAATAACCAAAATTATTGCATAAAAAACCACTGGAACTCAAAGTGGTTTTTTTAAGAGATGCAAACATGTGGAAAATGTTTTGACTGTTATGATATGACTAATGTCTATAGTTTATTATAAAAAAAGAATTGTAGCCCGATCTAGCTCGGAACATTTTCAAAAACACTAATTAGTTAAAAAGAAAAACAAAAAATAGAAAATTTCCTTACTTATTGTTTTATGTCCATAAATATACAAAACAATCATTATATTTTTAAATAATATATATTAAGATTAAATACATACCTTGTTTTTCAGATTCCATCACAAAATTTTTTTTTTAATATTCACTTTACAAAATACTAAACACCAAACACAAGTCTAAACAAGATCTATCAAGAACGAATGCGTGCGTATTGGACAAAGCTTAGATTGCAATTAACTGTGCGGAGCGTAAAGGCGGGGAGGGGCCACTTTATCATAATTTTATGATAGTACGGTTATTCAGGTATACAAAAAAAATAATTTCGATGATTTCTTGTTTAGTTTGCATTTCTCCTTTTTGTCCGGTTTTTGAGGTCAAATGCTCGTTAGTGCGTCGTGAAAATAAACAAAAATAAAGACAATGCTAGTCCGACAGCCACATTTTAGTCAAGTTAGCCTATGCTTCTATTACTAAAAAGCAAATTCAAGTCTATATTAAAACCATTATTTTTACGCACCATTCTGTAAAGTATCCCACCTACATTTATATGCACTAGCTCATGAAATATAATAACAGAGGAGTTCCGTCTAGGTCTCTAACACCCCTCTTTATTATATCTTGTGTGTAAGAATCACTTAAAAAAGCCTCGGTTTCAAATTTTCTTTACTCTTCATAAACAGTAAAGTTTCAAAAATTACGCCTTTTTAAACAGCGGGAATTTCCGGGAAAGGATGTTTCTAGTATCGATTTAATATCACTTAATTTTGGGTAAGCTCAATATTGAATACCGAGTGAAATTTCTAAAGTTCAGTGATTATAAAGATCCAAATGAAAATTACGTGACTATGCAAGGCAATATGTATTTACTGACAATACGATATTTATTCTTTTAGCGAATGATTATTTAGTGAAACTAGGTGGAACTTATGATAAAGATCCTTCTCTGGTAGTACCAGCTATTTTCCCACATAATCCAGAAATCGATTTAAAAGTCATTGGAGAAGCTATTAAGCAAGTATACATCAACCAAAATGATACTTGGGCCAATCACCCTGGTAGAGTAGTAAGAGTGAGTAATCATAAATTAACTAAATTTAGTAATAGTAAAATACTAATTAGATTTTGTTTCCAAATAATATGCCTAGATGAAACCAGGAAACAACTTTTAAAAATAAAGTTTATAAAGTTTCCTTGTTTCCTTTTTGTAGCTTTTTCTTTTATTTTGTATTATTTTAGCATTTTAGTGACCAGAGATTCAGCAGAGCTATTATAAAACAAGGAAAATTGATTTCAAAGTATGCTCCGGTATATTTTTATCAATTTTCGTACGATGGAGATGTCGGAGGATGGAATACAGTGGTTGAAGGTATTAATTACCATATCCATTTTATACTATTTTTTGCATTAAAAGTCAAAATTTGTATATTCGGAGATAAACTTATTACGTCTATTTTTTACTGTTTTTGTCTCTTTAAAGAGAATGCTTTACTAATAAAGTTAGTAAAAGGAAATAAATTAATAATTTCTAAATTTTAGATGCTGAAAAAATAGAACATGCTGAAGAATTATATTATGTATTTCTTAACAGAAGTCTTTCCGAAATCAGTGATTCTGATGCTCTTACTCATAATCGTTTGATTAAACTGTGGACGAATTTTATAAAATATCAGTAAGTAGCTCATTTTTCAGATACAGTTATTGATTGAACGTCAACTATAATCATCCCGAGTTCAAAAATTAATAGAATCAAATGACGCATTTAGGGCGTTTCATATCAAGTCTCCTAACGTGACGCCCAAGAACAAAATCATATCGTTTTCAACTAGTGTTTGCAAACCTACAATGAATTTTAAAAAATTTTGGATAAAAGGTTTTCAATATATTTTTTTAGCTTCTCCGTAGTGTTTTTATCTCGAAAGAATAAAATTTTTAATGTTCCTTTTTGATAGTCTAGATCAAATCTGTGATATTTTTACATCAATATAGTCACTTTCCAGAATCGACTTTTTTAGTATTTTCGTAAAAGCGGTTTGTGTTATGAAGTGTTGTTGGTACGAAAGTCTGTGGACTCCATCCTCGCGGGCATTTTCCAGTAAGATTGTCGGGTAATTTGTTATACAAGAAAAAAATTGTTAGTAATTTAAACTAATGTTTTGTTGTGTTCCTCAGCCTATTCTAAGCAAAAAATGGCTCTTATGATTTTTCCGTCGGACACATAGTTTTTGAGTTCAAAATATTTTAAAATCTTGCTCCTAGCAATTGATAGTTGAAGTCAAGAACTACAAACTAGGATTAATCGCAATGCTTTTATTTCTTTCTCATGCTATAGACGAAGAACACGTCATTCTATTAAAATGTGTGTATGAAGGAAAGTGGAAGTCTACTTTTAGACGCTCACCTAGCGCACATAATCCATTTTAATATATATATATATATATATATATATATATATATATATATATATATATAAATATATATATATATATATATATATATATATATATATATATATATATATAGCATTAAGCTTGAGATGACGCCCTGCAAAGTTTCAGATGTTTGCGTTCAGTTGCTTGTTTGTGGCGATCGAGTGAACATATAAGGTTCGATATTTTGTGAAAGATGGATAAAATTGAAGTTCGAGCGGTGATAAAGTACTTTGTTTTAAAGGGCTTAACTCCTACGGACATTAAGAATGAGTTAGATTCTACTTTAAAGGATTCTTCTTCGTTTTCGACAGTAAAAAAATGGATGGCTGAATTTAATCGTGGTCGTACATCAATTCAAGGTGATGAGCATTTGGGATGCCCAAAAACCGCTACAACTGACGAAATTGTCACAAAAATTCACAATGTCATACTTCATGACCGCCAACTGAAAGTACGAGAGCTTGCTGGTATAGCAAATGTCTCGATAGATCGTGTCCACTACATTTGACATGATGTTTTTGGTATGAAAAGCTTTTTGCGCAATGGGTGCCGCGTTTGTTAACAGTCGACCAAAAACGCCTTCGAATGAAAACTTCGCAAGAGTGTTTGGACATATTCAGGCGCAATCCTGCTGAGTTTCGTCAACGTTTTATAACTGTAGATGAAACATGGATTCACCATTACATGCCAAAGAAAAAGCAGCTGTCTAAATAGTGGATGGGGGCAGGTGAAAGTGCGCCAAAAAAAGCAAAAACGGTTCCGTCTGCAGGAAAAGTTATGGCAAGAGTTTTGTGGAATTCACATGGCGTCGTGCTTAAAGACTGTTTAAAACAAGACAAGACCATCACTGGGGAGTATTACGCTTCACTACTGGACCGTTTGCAGCATGTCATTAAGGCTAAATGTCCACATCTTGTCGAAAAAGTGCTCTTTCATCAAAATAACGCGCCTACATACAAATCTATGGTTGTTGCTGCAAAACTCCATGACCTACGTTTCGAAGTGCTTTGACATGCGCCATATTCGCCGAATCTGACTCTCAGCGATTACTTTCTCTTCCAAAACTTGAAAAAATGGCTCGCTGGACGAAAATTCCCTTGAAATAACGAGGTCAGAGCAGCGACATACGCTGATTTTGCTGAGTTAGACAAATCGCTTCATGGGTATTAAAATGTTAGAAAATCATCTAAATGTATTGAAATACAAGGGGACTATCTTGAAAAATAAATAAAAACATTTTTAAAAATCTTTTGTTTTCTTTATCAAGCCGAGAACTTATCGAACCATCCTCGTATATATATATATATATATATATATATATATATATATATATATATATATATATATATATATATATATATATATATATATATATAATTTAAAACAGTACGTACAATACCATAAGAAACTTTAGTTATTAAAATTATTTTTCATGTGTTGGTGGGCTACTTCATTTTTTTAAATTTTAATATTTTTCGTATAATTTCTTTCATACGATATAAGGCAATGAACGTGGGGCTTAATTTTTAAAGTTAATAAGCTTTCATCGGCTACGAAAACCTATTGGGTCTCGGACCAAATAAGAATTCGTGAAAATTATTGATTATTGTTGCTCGAAAAGAGCTCGCTGCCAACAGACTCATAAAGACAACTTGCGGACAATTGCTCTGACAAAAAATCGAGAAAACGACTGATTGTTGTAGTCGGAGAACAACTCGCTGACAACAAAGTCGGAATTCTTCCTGGCCCTACACACGAGATAAAGGAATTCCCTTTGGAAATCTTTAAAATAATTTTGATGCTAAAACGGTCTATAGTATGTATTTTGGAGATGCAAAGAAGTTTTATGCTCTTTTAAATGCTATATTGGATCTACCATTTTGAATATTGAAATTTAATCCGAGAAACTTTTCCAAATACATAGACCGTGAAACTGTTTATATTTTTAATAATTTCCTACCGCTCCGGGGTATATTTAGATGTTCGTTTCTACTGTCGATATTTTATGGGGATTTTAAGTAGACCGTTGTTTTCTGTGAATTTTGCTCTCGGTTCGTTACAGCTCCACTGATGAAACCATTATGTGGTCGAAACTAGTATGGAGAGAGCACCAGAGTGGAATTCGTAGAGAATATACTGTCTGTCCCCTTTCTTAATGGTCATATAGAGAATAAAATAAATAAATGAAATTGTTTTTATTTGTAATATATATATATATATATATATATATATATATATATATATATATATATATATATGTATGTATGTATATATTTATTTTTATTTTAGAGATCCAACACCACAACCTATTGAACTTCTGCAAAATATAACTTGGCCAAGAGTATCCCCAACAAATTACCAATACTTAAACATTAACACTAGTCTCAGTATTGAGGTCAACCCAAAAAGTGATTTTTTTTCTAAATGGGAAAATATTTATGAAACTTATGGAAAGAGACCATTTTCGACCTTTTAATTTACTGTAATAATATAAATTATCACAGCATTAACATTGTTTTATTTTATTATTATCGTTAAATAAGTTATTGCAAAAATAATTTTCAAAATTGCCGAAGCAGAATTCGAAACATAATTTATGAAGTCCTGACAGAGCAATGCCGATGCAAGAATATATTTTAAAATAAAATTGAATGATTAATCATTAAAAATGACGACCTGCAACGTCCCCACTTATAATTATGACATTTGGCTAGCAGCAACGCACCTGGGGAAGCCTGAAGAAACTATTCACTGTTACCTATTGATAATTTTATGTTTATGAAGATAGGCGATCATAAAATTGTCCATTTTATTGTAACATTATAACTAAAGTGCCCTCTTCATCCTGTCTAAATATGGTTGGAGTGTTATTTTCGAACTGGCCCAAGCCTGACTTCAATTTTTCTCTGCAATATTTGCTTTGGTATAGAGTAGCGAGGTCCTTTCAATATATGATGATGTTGACACTTAATTTTACAGTATCCTTTAGTTGTTTTTCTTCGCCAGTTCTTCGTAAAACTTCAATATTTGTTATATCGAACAAAATTTGAATGTCAACTCAACAGGAAAAGGCGAAAAAAAAACGTAACAACTCAACCAATAGCAGCTTATAACAAATTTTATAATCTGGGCAAATTTTGCACTTAACTGTGCACAAATCTGTATCTCGACAAAGTTAAATATAGCCCACACTATCTTCTCTGTATGACTGCCTTGAAAACCTAAGAATAAATAATTTGTTTTATAAAATACAAAGCATAACCTCAAATCAAACTTTTTTTAAAATTGTTCAGTTACATTTTTTAGGCTCATAAATATTTATCATTACTAATATGTATTTATTGTCGATTGCACAAATAGTCTTGTTGGTATATTACTTGCATAGAGGTCTTTATATTCCTAAATTCAGAATAGCAGAAGTTACTGTTCGTTGCGAATTGGTCACCGCAAAACAATCAATTTTTTGCCATTCCGAACAATTTGCTTTAATAAATCCACTTTTCATCATGGAAAAATTTCTTAGAATCGTTTTCCAGGGGATTAGCAAGCAAATTTCAAAGAAATTGCACGGAAGTCACTATAAAATAATGTTAATCCAAATATTTTTAAAAAATTCAATATAGCGGACCCAATATGGCGAACAAAAAAATCAATTTTTTCCGATTTTCTTCAAAATTGGTACCAGGGAGTTTTCAGGGTCGCACATGACGAATCTAAAAAACATAAATTTTATTCGATTTTCTCCAAAATTGGCACGGGGGAGTTATCGGGATCATACATACGGAATCTGATATTATTTTAAAAAAATTCAATGTGGAGTATCCAATATGGGGGATAAAAAATAAATTTTGTCCGATTTGTTACAAAATTAATTTGGGGAGTTTTTGGAATCGCACATTATGAATCTGACATTATTTAAGAAAAAATAAATATGGCGGATCCAAGATGGTAGATTAAACGATCTACATCTCTCGATTTTCTCTAAAATCATTATTGGGGGATTTTTGATAGCATTACTTCCGAATTTAAAATATTTTTTGAAGAAGGGGATTTTTGAGGGTGTAAATTACGAATTTAATAGTATTTTTTTCAGGATTCAATATGGCGGACTAAAAATTTAACTTTTTTTCATGTTGTTCAAATGTGGGACTGAATCGTTTTTAAGGATGTAAATAGCGAATATAAAATTATTTTAAGAAAATCTAATATGTCAGAGGCAATATGACGGCCTAGAAATTTTGAATATCTGGATTTCATCTAAAATTAGTACTAGGGGGCTTTGAAGGGTAAGATTTAGATTACATTAAGACGTTAAAATTATCCAATATAATGAGTTGAAAATTTTATCTTATTCGCATTTTATCAGATTTGGTATTAGGGTGTTTTCGGGTACGTGTATTACGAATATGAAGCTAATTTTTTATAATATTAGGTTGACAAGGGAGTGAGGAAGTGAAAATTTTAAGTTTTCCCATTTTCCCTAAAATTGATATTGCGGGAGTCTTGGAGCGTATACAAACTCAATATGCACTATAAAATATATCAAGCTGAGAAATTTACGTCTCAAGTTATTTAAATATCGATATTGGAAGATTTAGGGGACTATATTATCAATCTAAAATTAATTTAAGATAGTGGAATAAAAATAGTAAAGAAATTATTCTCATGATCACTTAATAATTTCTCAAATAAAATATTTGAAACAGTAACTATTTCAACTACAGGATATCGAGGATGCTACAGTATATCTCTGCCTCAATTAGTTGAAAATTATCTTAAATATTAAGTTTTGTTATCGCATATTAATGAATTTTTTAAATACTTGCATTTTTTTTTTAATTTAAGTACCTATCGACTCAAATTTAATTGGACCCAAAATTATTCATTACGCCGGCTTTGTGATCTAGTTTTTACAGCCAAAATGAATAAATATATATATATATATATATATATATATATATATATATATATATATATATATATATATATATATATAAATGATCAAATATTAGGACAAATAGTTTTTATTTCAAGTATGCGCACACAGAAAAATAATCAGGACTTAACGGGGATCGAACCCGACACCTTCGAGATGCAGCTCCAATATGTTTTTACATTTTATAGACAACTTTATTTTTAAATAGGTTTTACAATTAATAATAATAATAATACTAAACATTAATTTATTCTGTATCTAGTACATCTACGCCAAGTATTTACAAAATAGGAGGTTATTATACGGCATGTTTCAGCCTAAGCAACAACATAATGAAGGACACAAAATATTTTTAAAAAATTCAATATAGCGGATCCAATATGGCGGACAAAAAAATCAGTATACATAACTAAATTAAAATTTTTTTTAAAAATTCAATGTGGCGGACGAAAAAATCAATTTTCTCCGATTTTCTTCGAAATTGGTACGGGGGAGTTTTCGGTGTCGCACATACCGAATCTGAAATTATTTTTAAAAAATTCAATATGGCGGATCCAAGATGGCGGACCAAAGATTCTTTGTCTAAAATCAGTATTGGGGTATTTTTGTTAGTGTTAATTATGAATTTAAAATATTTTTTGAAAAACTCAATCTGGCAGATTCAACATGGTGTCCAAAAAATTTCACATTTTTTGATTTTCTCCCAAACTGATATAGGGGGTTGTTGAGAGTGTAAATTATAAATTTAAAAGTATTTTTTCAGGATTTAATATGACAAATCCAAGATTTGTTCAAAGGTGGGACTGAATCATTTTTAAGGATGTAAATAGGGAATATAAGTCTAGATATTTTAAATATCCGGATTTCATCCAAAATTAGTACTAGGGGGCTTTGAAGGGTTTAGATTTAAATTAGAATAAGACTTAAAATAATTTTTCTGAAGTTCAATATAGTGGATGCAATATGGTGGGTTGAAAATTTTACCTTATTCGCATTTTTTCAGATTTGATAATAGAGAGCATTCGGGGTCGTGTGTTACGAATATGAAGTTAATTTTTTATAACTATTAGGTTGGTAAGATACAATATGAGGGACAGAAAATTTTACATCTTCCTTTTTTGTCTAAAATTGATATTGTGGCGTTTTTGAGGCGTATACAAACTCAATATGCAGTATAAAATATATCTAGCTAAGAAATATATATCCCAGATTCTAAAATTAATTTGAAATTTAAGATAGTGGATTTACTATGACAGACTAAATATTTGTTTGACACAATTTTACTGGTATTTGGAAAACTCTAAGAACCAAAGAATTTTTAGTGGTTCATTTTATGGTGATTTACAACTTTGGATAAAATGGGTACTCTTTTGCCACCTTGGAGTCATTGCGAGTTACACTAATCTTGATTAGTACTTAGTTCAAATAATTTATGGATATCATAATGAATTCTAAAACTAAAAATATAAAAATAAAATTAAAAACATTTAAAGCTGTGATAATTTCCAGACGAGTAACATAAACAATTTTATTTTTCAGTAATAATTATCGATAATTTGTATTGCATCTGGTTGAAAACAAGTTTTTAAAATCAAAAGATACTAGTATAACATTATTTAGGATATTAACGTTTTTAATTTTATTGATAAGTTTTGTTCAGAAATCAAAGCTATTAAACTTTTTAAATTTCCTAGACCTGAAGAGGGAACCAAAAATTTTTTATTTTCCACTAACCTTCTTATACAGTTAGCAATGAATACGCCTCAAATTTAATTTAGATTATTCTCAAAATTAAACTAAAGAAAAAGTCATTAATATATCCCAGGATAAAAGCAAACCACAGAAAGTTCAAAACAACTTATATAGGCAATATTGGGTTCAAAGAATAAAAATGCCGTGTTTATAAATTAGATTGTGATGCATGCCAAAAAATTATATAAGTCAAACCTTTAACATTTGAATTAAGAAACGTGAAAGAGATTATTTACATAAAAAAACACGTTTTAGCCTTCGCTGGTTTCGTCTCAAAACTGCGTTTTAAATAAAAATTTCAAAATATTACAGACCGAAAACAAACAAACTTTAAAAATCAGATAACATTTTGAATGGCCAATTAAATGTTAACAATTCACGTGGTTATTTTTTTAATAATACAAATTACTCTGGTTTTTCCACATTACAGTACAGCTATAAAAAATATTCGAATTGTGAATTTTTAAAATAGGTATCAGAATACCTTTAATAATACTTATTCTTAACTATATTATTACCAATTTAACATCTTACTAAGTAGCAGCGCTACGAAATATGTCATATTTATTTGAAATTTAATTTTGAATAAAAAACAAAAAAATAATAATTTGAAACAGCTCTAACGTTCCATCCCAGATAGCACAAGATTTCCATTGGATATCCAGAATAGGTATATATAATGTCCTGTATGTCCATGGACCGTTTATGGATGTCCATTAGATGTGATGACCTGTAATCTATATGGACGTCCATATCTGGATGTCCAGTGTAAGTCCATCAGACGTCCATTAATTAAATTTTGGGTTGTCGGTAAAATCGGATAGTGTAATATAGGCCTGTAGAATTGTCATTTCTTAACCCGCCGGCCCGCCTGTGATATTTTGTGCCCATTATTGTGTTGACATCGAGCTAAAAAAGACCTTTGGAGTTTTAGTTGAGCTAAAATCAAGTGTGCTTTTTATTCGAAGAAGATGCCACCGTTAAAGGTAAGTATAGTTATTTTTAATTTAATTTTTTTAATTATACTTAAAATAACCGAATGAAACTACAGACATGTCCGACGAAAAGCTGATAATTTAGTATCAAACTAGCACAAATTTGAAAGTGAACAAAATATTCAGTATCAAAACACGTATGTTAAAATATAACTTTTGTAGCTATACTTTTTCATACAATCACTTATTTAAATGGAAATTACTACAAATAAGTGCAAATATTTTGATAGGCCAATGAATTTTGTATCTTGCTGGTTAAAATGGAGCACAGATAGAGTTGTAAATTTGTATAATAATAAAATTGTAAATTTTAGAGAAAATTCTCTCTGACAAAGTCATTATTGAGTAATCAGTCTAATAAGATTGCTGGAATTAATAAATGTTATCAAAATTTATAATGGAATAAAAGCAATAGCAAATTTGAATAATTATATTAATTTTTTATGACTATTTTGGATTAAACGCTAGTAAAAGTTTACATTGATGTGTATTTTTGTGCAGTATAATTGTTAAAAAATATATAATAAAGTTTTGACAGTTCGACTCTAGGTTTAGACTTATAATTTAATTTATTTTAATTATTTTTTAGATGAATTTTCCACAGATTGGTCCAAATAAAATTCCTATGTGAAAGCCAATTTGTATCAAATTATAGAGGATATTCAGGTAATCTTAAATAGGGAAAAAACAACAAGTATCTACAAAGAATTTTCTGCAGGAGTTCAACTATCCTTTTACTTAAGAAAATAATCAGCTGCCTCAAGTCACATAAGATCTTCAGTACAATTTAAACTTTAAAGATGCAGTAAGTTTATTACACTTCTCCTGAAATAAAAGCTGAAACTTATTCGAGTAATGCTTCTTTATGTGTATGAGTCTATTGATAAAAAAAAAATTAATTTGCAGGATTATTTTATATATATTTTTTTACTTTGATTCTTAAACTCAAAAATATTCTTAGGTTAGCATATGTGGAATTAACGTTTAATTATCTCAATAAAGTAATATAATTTTAGATTTTACAATTAGCGAAAATTGGAGGAAGTTATACCTATTAACTTATTAAAAAATATTTTATTGTAACAATGACAGATAGCCTTTCCAAGAATTATACATATGATGGAACAGTAAAGTGCCCTTTAAAGAACTTATGTTCACTATTTGTAGGTAAGTTACCACTTAAATATAAAAATTTGATGAAAAAAATCTCTCTGTTTTATTTGTCATACTCGTAAATAATAAGAACAAATTGGGTGTCAGATTTCACACGTTGAACTCGAGATCCTCTGGTTCTGATAATACCCAGACAAAAAGTGTGTTAAAATTTTTTTTCTGGTCTGTTGGTTTAAGCACTCTAAGCAATAACGATGCATTTGGCTTTATATATATATATATATATATATATATATATATATATATATATATATATATATATATATATATATATATAGAGAGAGAGAGAGAGAGAGAGAGAGAGAGAGAGACAGAGAGAGAGAGAGAGATTTAAATTCCTACAAAACCATAAAATACTGCATCATTTAACGTTAAACCTTATTAATTTTCAGCTGCGGTAGAAGAATTGGGGGACCGATAAAAAACAGCCGAGAACGAGATTAGACAATGGCGGAAGAGAATAAACGACAGAAATAAATCTAGAAAAAAATAATCATTGTAACAATAAAAAGTCTTTATTTAAATAATTGGTATATTTTCTATTACCCAATTGAAATTGTACCTATTACTATGGAACCAGATAACTTATTCATAGCGATCCTTCTACAGCTTGAACAATTTAAATCAATTGAAGCTATATTTTGTAGCACTTGCAATACGACTAATTATAAAATTTTATATTCTTATATAGTATTGTATTAAAAACTTAACAATTGTAATCAATAAGTGTAATATGTGGATCCAGTTTCTGTTACCTGGTTCGCTAATGTAATGTTTAATTTTTGGGACTAAGAGGGCCATCTATGGTTACTTGTTATCGACGTTTTGATGACATGAGTGGTCTGTGTCTTCAGAAGTGCAGATTAATTAGGTACTGTAAGCTCTCGGACCCTAAGCAAATTCTGAAAATATCTACCATTCACGTTAGCGGAACGTCAAGAAGAGGGAACAATAGATTATAACCTATTTATCCAAAAAGCACAATACCATATGTCCACAATCGGGTCAAGAATTTACAATATATGGACATCCAAAATTAGTCCTATTAATATCCAAAAATGATCCATACTTGGACAATATATGTAATCCAAAAAGACATACATGAGTGGGACAATCGTATAGTCCAGTGGATATCCATAGGATGTTGGTGAACAAATTCTGGACATCCCATGGATACTCAGTATGTCCAGCTTTGGATAAACGATGGATATCCAGTGGACTGAAGTGTGCTATTTGGGATATTATTTACGTAAATCATATATTGTTCATCTTAGAACAGTTTACAAGTTAGTTGTTAATGAATGATAAGGTTAGGATTCTAACTCTAAATTATTCCTAATAAAAAAGAGAACAAGAACACAATGCCTCGTAAATTTGTATAATTCTGGAACGTCTTGTACTGGAAAAATAAAAATTTCAGTATCTTAGGTAATTAAATATTCATTTATCTTTTTGAAAACTTTTTCCCAATTGAAGTATTATTTCACTATTCGATTAATTTACGTCATTTTATTATTTGTTTATCACCACTTACATGCTAATTGTATAAATTTTTCAAAAGTGTGTAATACAAATTGATAATATATGACTATAAAATAAAATAATAATATGCAAATTTATTAGTTCGTCTCAAAATGATGAAACTTATTAAAGTGATATTTTTCGTACCTTTGGTAGCGAGTGTTGTAAGTATTTTCTATTCTACATTGAGACTACTGAATATCAACATAAAAGTCATTTTCACCAAACTTTTGCCAAGGTTTATTTTTTTTTCATATTTCGCCTTCTCAAGCCAAATATTTACAGTAGAATGTCGAGAAAATTTGTCGTTAATCCAATTAGAAAATAAGCGAGTGAAACTAAGTAACAGACCTATTTTTCAGAAATTTATGAATATTTCAATCCGGTTTTAATTTTTCAAGTTATTTATTTTGAAATTTTCTTGACTTAAAAATTTAAGACACCTATTCTCCCAATTACCTTATCTATACGCTATATCGGGTTGTTAATATGTTTACAGTTTTAGTAAAAATTAATCTTTCCTCAAACATATAGAAAAATATTTTTAATACCACATTTTTTGGTTCCTTGACATGGGACGTTTCTGCAATTTTTATTCTAACTAACAGTTATAAATACAATTACGCACAAGTTGCTTCTAAAGTAACCTAAATGTGACTGATATCAAATGTCAAAAATCCTTCAAAACGACTACAGCGCTCTCTATGTGTGACAACCAACAATACATTATCGCCGACGCAAAATTATCACATTATTCAGCCATCACACAGCAGTCTATAGTTCTGAGATTAATTATATGAGATAATTCCTTGATTATGGACTCTTTGACAATTTTTCCAATTATAGTGTGAAATCTGCAATCCCGTGTGTAATTTTTAAACATATTTGACATCTAGTATATTAGTTAATTTACGAAAAACAGTATGAATTGAATCATCTTCAACTTTAAAACTTAATCATTTCAACTGCAATAATTTGTAGAATTAGTTGTTTAACATGGTGAAATAACTGATAATTTTATGTAGAGAAATATGTTTCTACTTTATAAACTGGATGGAAAAATTGTCAGGATTTTGAAAGAAATATTTTAATTATAATATCTGAATCAATTTCTCGAAAGGGATATCTAATTCTTATAATGGATGGTTTATTGATTTGATTTATTGATTTATTTTATTGATTTGGTTAATTGATTTGATTTACAGATTTTATTTATTGATTTGATTCATTGATCTGATTTATTGATTTGATTTATTGGATTGATTTATTGATTCGATATATTGATTTGATTTATTGGATTGATTTATTGATTCGATATATTTATTTGATTTATTGACTTGATTGATAAAATGTATGGTTGCGCTAATATTTATTATTCCAATAAACACTTCTTAGTGATATTCTTTTATTGTCTAGGTTAGTCAACTAATAGTTACTCTACCAAATGGACAAATCAAGGGACATGAATTAAAAACTTTTACCAATAGGACTTACAATGCATATCAGTCAATTCCATTTGCTACACCACCACTTGGAGATTTACGATTTCAGGTGAGTTGCGAAATAATCATGACATTCCTAATGAAATTATTATCATGTAGAATATGTGAAAATTAGGGCAGTTTTTAAGAACATGCTTTATTTTTGTAAGACAAGGCTAAAAATAGAATTTAAATTAAGTAGCAATGCAACAAACAAAAATTTTAATATAGTCGTAAAGTCACTTTTGATATTAACTGCGTTACACAGTATTGTCATATCTTACTTCGTGTGTTACCTAAATACTAATTTGGTGACAACAAATTGACTAAAAAATTGCTCGCATCAACTAACTATTAAGTGGAAATTGTCATTTGAATAATAATTATTTTTATTATTTATTTTAGGCTCCCCTACCAGCCCAAAACTGGAGTGGTATTTTGGATGCAACAAACGAAAGTAACATTTGTTTCCAATTAACAACAGATTCAGATGATGAAAATGAAGATTGCCTATATTTAAATGTGTTTACGCCCATGTTAAATGCTGTAGGTCATATTAATGTTTTACTTTAATTTGTAGAGATGTCGTGGAAGGGTATTCTTGCGTAATAGATATTACCTTTATCCAATTTAACCAGATTAGGCCATTTCAAATATGTACTCCAGTTTCATATGTATGTAAATCTCTTTTAATCCGTGTAAACTGGTGAATCGGTTGCCTTAAAACTGTTGTTGGAAACAGACGTCTGAGAAACTAGAATAAATATTTGAAATGAATATCTATTTAGTAATGTCAGACAATTCAGACTTAGTAAATATTTAAGGAAGAATATACATCATGTTGTTTAGAGAAATAGTCAATCTTAAAGCTGAGTTTACACTAGTTAAGTGAGTTGATCAACTTTCATGAGACCTTTAAACTTAGACCAATCCTATATAGGGTAAAAGAGGGTAATGGGAGTCACTTAAGCGAGAATTCAAATATAAGCCTATCTCAAAATAAAATCTTTATTGCAACCGCCTAATAACAAAATTTACTTATTCATCTGTCGATTGAGATCAATTTTTAATAACTTTGGCAATCAACTTAGGAAACAGTCTGTTTAAAAAAAAAACAGGTTTGACTCCCATTGCTAAGACGTGAGGGAAATAGTAGTCACCCTGCTGGTAATCAGAATCAAATAAATTATAAACATTTAACACATGCCACAGACATATCCTTAAGCTGAGTTCCATCCAGTGCAGTCAGAGTGAGCCCACAATCCACATGAAGTACATCTGTACCAAATCTTATTGTCCCTTCCGAATTCGCCACATATAAGACATCTGTTTTCTGTGTCGTCTGCATCATCATCCTCGTCATCCTGGCACAGATCATTAATATTCACATCAGACACAGAAGAATTAGTTGAGTCTTGGAGAATTTGCCTTTTTGCTCTGCTTATACCCTCTTTCTGTACCTTAGTCTTCTTTCCTTGGCCCTTCCCTTTCCATTTCTTATTTTCTTTCCCTTTTCCTTTGTCTTTTTGAGATTTTTAAAATTTTTATTTTCTTTCTCTACTAGGCCTTTCTTGGTTGGCGTCGAAATTAAAATTGTAGCCTGCTGGTTATATCTGCCTTGTCTTGTATTATGGAATTATGAAATCTTGGATTGTAGTTTGTGGAGTTGATATAGCATTTGGTACTTGAAGGATCTACTTGGTTTGATGTGTCAGGAACTGATAGAGCTACTTGATTCGATGTTCTAGGATTTGATCGTTTGTCTTGCATTACATTAGAAGCAGCAGCTGAAATAGATTCGTCACAATCTTGAACTGCAATAGACTCAGATTGCAGAATTTTACTTGCAACAAAGTTTTCATCGGAAAATACATCGGAATTTATTGGGAAAATGCCAGTTGCTCTAAATCCAGATTCTCCTTTGCTAATAGATGCAACATTAATAAACGATTTCCTTATTAAGGATACTACGTCATAAGCAGTTATCTTTTCAGCGAGATGGCTTTTCATAAATAAGTCACATTCTTTCTTGTAAGCTGTTTTTAGTAGTCCACAGTAAGAGACATCCAGGGGCTGCATTCTATGCCACGTGTGTGGTGGTATAGACAGCATATGAATATAGTTGCTCTTGCAATATTCAGAGATGAGTAATGAAATATGGCTAGCATGGTTATTTAGTACCAAAAGGACGGGTTCATCTATAGATGCTTAGCGTGCTGCTCGTAGTGCAAAAGCCATTCAAGAAAGAGATTTTCATTGATCCAACGGTTTCCTGAGCATTTGTAAAATGGTCCTGTCAGGCTATCCTTCTCAAGTAGTGGAACCAACCTCTTTCTAGGAAAAATAAGCATTGCAGAGCTCATTGCACCCAACAAGGTTATATTTTTTCCTCTCTCCCAATTTGTGATAGATCCCACTCTATTCTGTCCTTTTGTTGCTAATATTTTCCCCGGAGTTTATACGGTTGGGACAAATTTGTGCTTTTCCATCAATTCTTCTACATGTTTATAGAACAACTGCACTTCCTCTTTATTAAAAGCTGTGATTCTATGTATGCTTGTTGCTTCTGGCTTTCTAATAGAAATAGTATTTCTGGGCATAAATGAATTCAACCAGTCGCGTCCAGCCATTTTTGAATTATTGTTGAAGTTGTGATTCAACTTCAAGCTTTCAGCTTACCCGATTAGCGGTACATCCATAGAAAATGTTAGCCATATTTTTTACCTTGTTTGCTATTTCATCGTCTACTTTAGGGGTAAAGACAGTATATTGTCAAAGATGAGTAGCCATATTTGATTTTTCTTTATATCTCTTCCGTAAACATGAAAATGACCCATAGTTTTCGAAGCTTTTCTTATAGAAAAACCTTGTTGATCGATAAGCTGTATAGCTTTTTCCAGGCTTTCAGAAGACCAGGAAGCTTTTTCGGTGGTTCTGACCCGTACTTTTGGTATCTAGAATAAGTATATTCGCGGCTCTCGGATGTTTTGTTTTGTAGATATGTGCATGACCACCATTACCCACTGACTCCCATTACCCGTTCTTCCCCTACCTTTTCTGCCCAACAAATGTTTAAAATTTTGTGATTTTGTATACTACTTTTTTACAGCCTGTACAGTTACGAGTAAAATATAATAATGAGTAATGCGTTTATTTTGAAGGATAAAAACGACACTAAATTGCCAGTTGTCTTCTGGATTTTCGGAGGAGGTTTACGAGATGGAGCTGCACGTTTTAGTTACACTAATCCAGGATACTGGATGGACGAAGATGTAATTTTTGTAACATTTAACTATAGAGTGGGAATTTTTGGATTTTTATCGACTGGTGACAATGTCATTGCTGGTATGCAAAATCTTTAGAAATATCTTCTAGAATATATATATATATATATATATATATATATATATATATATATATATATATATATATATATATATATATATAGACAAAATCTAACAAAATTAAAAATTTAAGGAAACAATGGATTAAAAGATCAAGTTCTTGCTTTACATTGGGCTTACGAAAATATTCATTTATTTGGAGGAGATAACAGTAGAATAACAATTTATGGAGTTAGTGCTGGAGCTGTATCGGTGGGTTACCAACTTCTTATAAAACAATCTGCTGGTAAGTTCTAGAATTTGATGATTCTAATATTTACAAAAACAATTCATTAAAACATGTATGACAAGAAGTTATAACTTCTAGAATAAATAAAATATTCTCCGAAGAAATGATTATATGGTTATAGCTATATCCAACGTGATTTTATTGAAGCTATTAATTAGAAAAATGCTACCTATTACACAAATTAAAAAAATAATATATTGAGAAGTACAGTTTTTAAAAGAAAAAAATAAGCGTGATAAAAAACTTTTCGTTTAGGAATGGCTTCAGCTGCTACGGCTTGGAATATTCTGTGAAGAAATTTCCTAGTGCCTTTTCTATTTTGAAAATAATTTGAATCCATTTTAGGTTTATTTAGGGCTGCTATTGCTGAAAGCGGATCTCCATTAAACATATACCCTTTTCAACCTAATCCAAGAGAATACATTTTGCAACTTGCACAAGGAATTAATCCAAATATTTCATCAGATATCAGCAGTGAAGAAATACGTGACTTCCTACTTAGCTTAGATGGAAGAACCATCGATAGTCATTCCAGAGATCCTGTGATTGTAAGTCCTTGTTTTATATTCTTTCGTTACTAATGCAAGTTAAGAATTGTTCGGAAAATATATATATTTTTTTACTTCACCAAGTAAACCAGCACAAAATTACATTCTTCAGTAAATTAACAATAATTTTTTAATTTCTATTGTATATATATATATATATATATATATATATATATATATATATATATGAAGTAAAATGCGAAACAGTGAATGCAAACTTCGCTCCATTATATCCTTTCTATGTTAGAGGTTGCACAGTTAGAATAAACTGTAATAAAACACAATTCATCCTATTCTATCCACTATAATGTGGATATAACCACTGCTAATGCATCTCACACGGAGGGAAGCCGTAAAAGCCGTATAAACATATATAAGCCATCCGACGAGAGGTCGGCGAAGCCGCGTTCAGTGTTCTATGCTTCCTTCCGATCTGTTCTTTGCACAGTCAGGTGCATGTCGGTACCCTGATGAGTTTAGTGAGAGACGAAACATGTATCTCTGCCTTATCACTGTGGCGGGGAGGGTAAGCTTTGACTTTCTTCTTGGTATGGTGATACAGGTAGGCCATCATTTCGATGGTGGTGTAATAGGATGAATTGTGTTCTGTAGCAATTCATTCAAACTGTGCAACCTCTAACACGGAAAGGATGTTGTTTTTTTAATGTCCTCCTAACTTTAACATTTCTGTAGTGAGTTGGTCTTTTTCCAGATAGCAGTTGTTCTTTATTTATTTTCGGGCCGTGTCTTTCTCCTCTCCAGTAATCGCAAGTATTTTCTTGGATTCTACACTTTATTAATATATTTCTTATTTTGAGCTAGTATGTTCTTTTCATCTGGTATTCTGGTAGTTTTTGTTTTTTTCCTTCGATAGCTGTTAACGAAATAATTTTCTGTTACAGTTGTCTTTATTGTTTATTTAATGATTTTTGTATTGTATCTTCTTTTCAATTTACAAATGTTTTCTTTACTAGTTTTAATTTTTAGCAGCTATATTGTTGTAGAACTTAGCCTCGAGATTTTTTGAAGTAGTTATTGTATCGATAATATTATCTGCAAGTTTGTCTATATCCATTATTTCTGTTGTATCTGTTGTTAGTATTTGTTATAATTCCTGGCGATATTCCTTTTATTTTAGCTCAGAATTTTTTCCGTTGAGTACCACTGCTTCTTACGAAGTTTGTTTCTTTCAATTTTAAAATTAATTTTACTTTTTTTTCTAACTAATGTATGGTCGTTTGAGATATAAAATTCTTTTAAAAAATATATATCCTGGCATATTGTTTTATTAGACAAATACACAGTTTAATTTTTTCTCTTGTTGGCTAGTCTATTCACGTTGTTTTCGTTCCTTGAGGAAAGCACTTAATCACAATAGGTTCTCCTTGTTGAGATTATTCATTGAAATTTTCCGTCGCTCATTTTATCTTACCCAGTTTTCTTTGTCTCCTTCCTTTCTTCTACTAACTTTTGAGTTAAAATCTCCTATGACCACTTGATTTTTTCCCCATTTGCTGTGCTTGTTGGAATATATATATGCGTATATAATTTGCAGGTTGATTCCAGAAATACTCAACAAATACTACAGTACTGCATTTTTCAGAAATATTATGTAACTTAATACTTGATAAATGTGTATACTTATGGATCTCAGTAATGCTTTTGATGTTGTAAATTATGAGTTTGAGGGTTACGAAAGGAGGATAGGGTTTATCATTTGCCAATCACTGATCTTTCCTGCAATTGATATATTCAAAATACTATTATTCGTAAAACAAAATTGTACTTATTTTGTTAAAAATTATATATTTTATTCTAATAAGATCAAAGAACCAAATGATCTTTGTATTTTCATAGGTGGATTGATTATATTTCAAAATAGACACAGATATATGAGTATTACACTGTAGAAAAAGTTACGAAATTCTTAGAAGATTATCAAAAAATCACTTTAAGATGTTTTTTTTTTTTAAATATTATTCCGAGAAAGAATATTTATATGGACGATGTGATTATAAAAGGAAATTTATAGAAAAAGTAAAAAGTTATATTAAAAATTAATTTGGTTTCAACTATGCGAAATATTTATTTCGTTTTTGGATGACTTCAATAAATATATTCTATTGTCTAATGTCTGTTTATTCATTTATAAATTACCGATATGACTTGTTTGGTGAAAAGGGAATAAATAAAACATTAGTTCTAATTTAGTACAATAGTCGAGTTTTTTTTAGTTTTACTAAAGATTATTCGGTGGTTCCATTATTTTTTTAATGCTTACAGTAACAAAATATTTTCTTTGCCTCGATGCCTACATGTTATACAAACAAAAATCATAAAAGAATATGTTCCCTCAACTCGTCAACAATTATGATGTTATGCAGATAAAAAACGCAAACTCCTTTTACAAAGTTATTCTGTATCTTTTTTGTACTTTTTTTAGGCACAACCTGGTGTTGTTATTGAGCCCGAAAGTCCAACGGCAGTTGTTACCAAAGAAATGTACGAAATGTTTGATTCTGGTGACTTTTACAAAGTTCCAGTTTTAATGGGGATAAATTCAGAAGAGTCAATTTACATCGCAACTTGTAAGTAATTATACATACTTGCATACATTCACCCAAAACAATAAAGTTACCTATTAGACTCTCACAGCCCCTAATTTTAATATATTTAGTGGGATATGATTGTTTAAAATACATGAAACAGTCTGTAGATGGAAATTTGGAAATTAAATCATGTAATTTTTTAAAATCTCTTCACATAATTTTTTAACCAATATGACAAATATAGTACATTTTTTTTTGCATTTATCACAGCAAGGTTTAAATATACTGAAATTTTCTCTCCTCTGTTGTGGCTAGCATCCCGACACAAGACTAATATATCCAAACCAAAGTAATGTCATTAACATTTTTTTTAATCACCATTAAGTCGAACATTTAATCTCTTGAAATAAAAGGACCTTATGATTTAATTTAGGATACTTCACACGTTATGGCGATGATTGTAAATTGCAATTTTTAGCCCCTGGTGCTGTAGTGAAACGTGGACGTACGTACGATGCCGATCCATCTCTAGTTCTACCTTCTGTTTTTCCTCATGATCCAGCAATTGACAAAAAGACCATTGGCGAGGCAATCAAAACAATTTATATGGATGCAAATGATACGTGGGCACATCGTCCAGGTAGAGTGGTCCGAGTAAGTATAAAAGAAATAATTTTTGACCTGAAGTAAATATAATTAAACTTCTTCTAATATTGAATTTAGTCAAAATACTTCTTTTCAAATAGCCCACTTCCAGGAATTTCAACTTCAATTTTACTTTTTAGTAGTATTCAAGGAAATTCTGGAATTCTACCCCTCGTTATTTGTCTCTGACCTTGTTCTTTAATTCTTTCAAGTTAATTTATCTATGAAAATAGATTATTTACTTACATATCATTGTGTGTTTTAGCATTTTAGTGATCAACGTTTCACCAGAGCAAACATAATGGCAGGAAAATTGATTTCAAAATATGCTCCGGTTTACTTTTATCAATTTTCCTATGATGGTGTACTGGGAGGATGGTCAACAGTCGTTGAAGGTAATACTAAAAGTACAAAATTCACTTTTGCTCCCTAAGTGCAATATTGATTTGTTTTATAAAAAGATAATATACATCCATGGAAAGGTAAAAATGGTAATATGCTTTATGTTAAGCTTCCATAACAGTTTTTTTTTCATTATTCCATATTTTCTTAGTGTCTTGTCAAAAATATTAACTTAGAGATGAAGTTTGGCTAAGATTGTTAGTGTAGAAATATGTCAATACTTCCAGCCAATGATTTTCAGTCAAACATTTAGATTATTCCAATCTACCACTTTTTGAGATCCAATGTAAAAGTAAATATGTAACCGAATTGTTTGAAGACGACAGGCCACACATACAGGGTATTCAAGATGAAGGCTCAGAAATTTTAAAATCTGAAGTTCCTCATGCTATAAAATCAGCCGAAACAAAGAAAGCAACTGGACAGTATCTCAACAGAACTCCTACAAATGATATACGAAGTCTACATCGGTGCTCTAGTTAAGGTTTTTAACGATGTGTATACTACTGGTTGGCAGTTGGAAAGGTTACTGTAGATGAATGTCAACTTTGGCTCGATGGGAAGAGGATAGAGCATGTAAACCATTTCAAATACCTTGGCAGTTGGTTGAATGTAAATGGGGACTCAGATGAAGAGATAATAGCTAGGATAGAAATATCGCGGAAGGCCTTTATGACATGGAAACCAGTTCTATGCAACAGGAACCTATCAATGTATATTCGTAAAAGGGTCCTGAAATGCTATGTATGGTCTATTCTATTATACGGTTGCGAGACATGGACGCTAAAAACCACAACGCTAAACAAACTGGAAGCATTCGAATTGTGGTGCTACCGTCGAATCCTAAAGATATGATGGGTTTCGCACACTTCCAACGAGGATGTTCTCAGAATGATGGATACAGATCGACTGCTCTTGAACATTATAAAGAAGCGGAAAACAGAATACTTCGGTCACATAATTAGAGGACCTAAATACCAGCTACTTCGCCTTATAATACAAGAAAAAGATGGATAGGCCGAAAGAAGCTTTCATGGCTGCGTAACATCAGGCAGTGGTGTGATTGCACGGTAGAAGAACTATTTCACGCAGCAGCCGATAGAGAAAAATTTCAGGAAATTGTAAACATGATGACCCCCAACGTCTGAATACAGACATGGCACCTAAAGAAGAAGAAGATACTACTGGTGAAATACCCGAGGAATGGCTGAAGTCTGTTTTTATTGCACTTTCGAAGAAACAGCGAGCAAATAGGCCACACACTGAAGGTTCTTCTTCGCATATACATGGAAGAATAAGAAGTCGGTGCGAAAGGGACCTAGATAAAACCCAGTTTGGCTTTAGGAATGCACTTGGCACCCGTGAGACATTTTTTGCCTTAAATATGCTCCTCCAAAAGTATTGTTATCAACGCGAAGATATTTATATAGCTTTCATCGATTACGAAAAAGCTTTTGATAGGATCTAGCGTGGAATGCTTTTGAACATATTGAGAACCTCGGGAATTGATGTCTGCAGGACTCATTTATTGAACGTATAATTGCAGATTTTTATCTGATTCGTAAGTAAATGATTCTGGGGGTTCTGGAATAGGAAGTTCATCACTATGAGGTACAGGTCTCCTGGCAGATAGTATATTCGGATAGTTGATAACCGACTCTTTCTTGTTGGATATACCTGGGCCTTGCCGAGGTATGATGCAGAAATAGCAATCATTAACATGATTTGAAGGATCTTTCGAGATCATAGGGACAGCAAATCGCATAGATCGTTTTTTACTAATTGACCAGTTTCCTAGACTTGAAGCCCACGCATTACAGCAGATGTGTGGCGCCCACTGTTAATCTTCATCCTCAATATTGCAACCGAAATAAAGCTGATATGCCTTTCTTATCAATGGGGTAATAGACCGCTTCAAAGAAAGAAAAGTCATCTCACCACAAACATAACAAAAATGATCTAGATTGTTTATACACTTTCGAGACATCTTACAATCTCAACTATTCGATTCGATTCACTAACTTCCACTGACTCATCCTTCCGCTTTGTAGCTAGTTATATACCCAAATAGGGCTTCTACATTTTTACAGAATATTCGAGAATTCTCTAACGAATTCCGTACAGTACAAAGTAGACATAAAATCTCCCTTATTCTAAGCTCTGATGTATTGGAACTTCGTATATGGAGGGTCATCGCTGGAGATTCTCAATGCGATGTTGCCAAGTTATACAAAATTTCCTTAACTTGGGGAAAACGTATATTTAGCAACGTCGCACCCCTCAATACAAATATACCACGTGCCTTTTTGCGGTTGCGGTGTTAATATATAGGGAGCCATGACATCACGTATCTCTAAAACTTGAAGTAATATTAAAAAGATAAGGTTAGTTTCTTGTTCCTTGGACAAGTGCGTAGCAATAAATCTTTATATCGACAAAATATTTAAAACTATATATTAAAAAATATATATTTTTAGATGCAGAGAGAGTGCAACATGCTGAAGAATGTAAATATATTTTCCTTGATAAAAGTTTGGATGCAATTAATGAATCCGATGCTCTTACTCACAAAAGACTTATTCGGATGTGGATTGATTTTATTAAATTTAGGTAAGCAATCTGTTAGTTAAAAATTTGAAATAAGAGACATTTCGCTCATTTTATTAGAAGAACTTAGCAATATATCAAATCCTTGGACATGGGATCTAATATAATCAATTAAAAATACGATGTATGTAGGTGTATATGTATGTTAGGTGGATTCCAAAATTGCAAGAAATATTATTGTTTTTAAAATGCTTCAGTAAAAAAATATAGAAAACTGAATATGGTAGCAAAAAGTCATGTCGTATATATATATATATATATATATATATATATATATATATATATATATATATATATATATATATATATAATTTATTTTGTATCTTAGAAAATATATATATATATATATATATATATATATATATATATATATATATATATAATTTATTTTTGTATCTTAGTATGTTTATACGGCTTTCACGGATTCCTCCGTGTGAGATGCATTACCAGTGGTTATATCCACATTATGCTATTGTAGTGCTGAAATCACATTCAGCAAACATACAACTATATGCAACTCCGTATGTAAATGAAGTAAAATGCGAATATATATATATATATATATATATATATATATATATATATATATATATATATATATATATGAAGTAAAATGCGAACAGTAAATGCAAACTTCTCTCCATCATATCCTTTCTGTGTTAGAGGTTGCACAGTTAGAATAAATTGTTATAAAACGCAATTTATCCTATTCCACCACCATCGAGATGATGGCCTACCTGTACCACCATACCGAGAAGAAAGTCAAAACTTACCCTCCCCGCCACAGTGATACGGCAGAGGTACATGTTTCGTCTCTACTAGACTCATCAGGGTACCGACATGCACCTGACTGTGCAAAGGACAGATCGGAAGGAAGCATGCACATACTGAACGCGGCTTCTCCGGCCTCCCGCCGGATGGCGTATATATGTTAATGCGGATTTCACGGTACCCTGATGAGTCTAGTAGAGACGAAACATGTACCTCTGCCGTATCACTGTGGCGAGGAGGGTAAGTTTTGACTTTCTTCTCGGTATGGTGGTACAGGTAGGCCATCATCTCGATGGTGGTGGAATAGGATAAATTGCGTTTTATAACAATTTATTCTAACTGTGCAACCTCTAACACAGAAAGGATATGATGGAGAGAAGTTTGCATTTACTGTTCGCATTTTACTTCATCCATACGCGGAGCTGCATATAGTTGTATGTTTGCTGAATGTGATTTCAGCACTACAACGGCATAATGTGGATATATCCACTGCTATTGCATCTCACACGGAGGAATCCGTGAAATCCGCATTAACATATATACGCCATCCGGCGGGAGGCCGGAGAAGCCGCGTTCAGTATGTGCATGCTTCCTTCCGATCTGTCCTTTGCACAGTCAGGTGCATGTCGGTACCCTGATGAGTCTAGTAGAGACGAAACATGTACCTCTGCCGTATCACTGTGGCGGGGAGGGTAAGTTTTGACTTTCTTCTCGGTATGGTGGTACAGGTAGGCCATCATCTCGATGGTGGTGGAATAGGATAAATTGCGTTTTATAACAATTTATTCTAACTGTGCAACCTCTAACACAGAAAGGATATGATGGAGAGAAGTTTGCATTTACTGTTCATCCATACGCGGAGCTGCATATAGTTGTATGTTTGCTGAATGTGATTTCAGCACTACAACGGCATAATGTGGATATATCCACTGCTATTGCATCTCACACGGAGGAATCCGTGAAATCCGCATTAACATATATATATATATATATATATATATATATATATATATATATATATATATATATATATATATATATATATATATATATAAAGTCAAATGCGAACAGTAAATGCAAACTTCGTTCCATCATGTCCTTTCCGTATTGGAGGTTACACAGTTTGAATAAATTGTTATGGAACACAATTTATCCTATTTCACCACTATCAAGATGATGGGCTACCTGTACCACCATACCGAGAAGTAAGTCAAAACTTACCCTCCCCGCCACAATAATACGGCATGTTTCGTCTCTACTAGACTCATCAGGGTACCGACATGCACCTGTTTGTGCAAAGGACATGTCAGAAGGTATGCAACACTGAACGTGGCTTCGCCGACCTCCCGTCGGATGAATCCGTGAAAGCCGCATAAATATATATATATATATATATATATATATATATATATATATATATATATATATACATGTTGTTGCGTAGTGTTTCATTTCGTGTCGAATCGAAATCCTTCATTTTTTTCAAATTAACTAAAAATAAATAAATTACTAACTTAAAAACTGTTATTACGTATATAATTTTATTTTTTTTGTTTTAGGAATCCGACACCAGAACCCAATGAACTTTTACAAAATATCACCTGGCCTATAGCAACACCAACCGATTATAAATATATCAATATAAATGATACGCTGAGTATAGAAACAAATCCTAAGGGAGAGTTTTTCCCAAAATGGGAGAAGCTTTTTGAGACTTATGCGATAAGACCCTTTTCAACTTACTAATACATTTTTTTAATTTATGTACATAATAAAATATTAAGAAAGCTTTTGGATAATTTTTAATTAAACCTGTGTAACATACTATCTCAATCAAAATATAGTCTATAGTTAAAAACAAAGGCCACTACAGACGTTCTATGTTACATAACGTAACAATTAGCTGGTCAGGGTAAGCCAGCGGCCCACAGATGTCGTCATGATAGGACCGCATCTTTCTAGAGGGGGTACCTTGACCTCTACAGCTTCAAGACCTAACACAGCCAAAGGAACACACAGACCACATGAACATGACGGCCATAACAAACAAGATCAATTTTGTATTATCAATTGTGGAAATAATAAATCATTTTAGAAAAAAAAATTATCCATTATCAGAAGAACTAAAAATTTTATTTTTCAAATTACTCATTACAAGAGTAAACAAAATTTAATTTTTCAAATTATTGAATCATTAATTGGTAATTTTTCTGAATTAAATTTAAAAATAATTTAATGATATTTTTTCTCAAATAATGATTGCATGTAAAATAGCAACATAACTATAATTATGTATCCTGTTTTTGTAATTGTAATAAAAATCACTTTCAATAAAGAACAGAATATGTATGAAAACCATACATAACATGAATAGTTTTGCGAACAAAATGAGTCTAACTTCAACTCCAAAGCGTTGATCTAAAAATGTTTTAATTAAATGATCTGAAAAAGATCAAATTATTATAGAAAGCTTATTTAAGCATGTGGTCAAAATTTTTCGTCAAACTTTTTTCACTTCTTTTCTGGGATTTTTTAAATAAAGCGATTTAAATTTTTTCGACCATTATGATTTCTACTGACGAGACTAAAGCGTATCATTTGTAAGTAGAACCAGTCATTTTATTTTTAACTTCTAAATGAAGGAGGTTCTCAGTTCGTCGAGTATGTATTTTTTACGTTTAAGTTGGTGAAGTAAAATCCAAGATGGCGCTGACAAAATGACGGCCAAAAAAATTAATTTTGATATGAGGGAGTTTTCGGGGTCGCATATAACGAATCCAAATTTTTTTAAAAAATTCAATATGGCGGATCCAATATGGCAGACAAAAAAATCAGTTTTGTTCGATTTTCTCCAAAATTAGTACGGGGGAATTTTCGGGGTCGCACATAACGAATCCAAAAATGATTTTTAAAAAATTCAATAAGGCGGACCCAATATGGCAGATAAAAAATTAATTTGATATGAGGGAGTTTTTGGGATCGCACATTACGAATCTGAAATTATTAAAAAAAAAATAAATATGGCGCATTCAAGATGGCGGATTAAAGATTTTTCATGTCTCGATTTTGCCTAAAATCAGTATTAGGGGATATTTGTTAGCGTTAATTTCGAAAAGAAATCTTTTTTGAAAAACTCACTCCGGCGGATTCAATATGGCGTCCTAAAAATTTTACATTTTTCGATTTTCTCCAAAACTGATATACGGGGTTCTTGAGGGTATAAATAATGAATATAAAAGTATTTTGTTAGGATTCAATATGGCGAATCCCATATAGCGGACTAAAAATTTTACATTTTTCGAGTTTGTTCGAAGGTGGGACTGAATCGTTTTTAAGGATGTAATTAGCGAATATAAAATTATTTTGAGAAAATCTAATATGTCAGATACGATATGAAGGTCTAGAAATTTTAAATTTCCGGATTTCATCCAAAACTGATACTAGGGGGCTTTGAAGGGTTTAAATTTAGATTAGATTAAGACGTTGAAACTATTTTTTTGAAATTCAATATGACGGTTCCAATATGGTGGGTTAAAAATTTTTCCTTATTTGCATTTATTTAGATTTGGTATTAGGGGGTTTTCGGTGTCATGTATTACGAATGTGAAGTTATTTTTTACAACTATTAGGTTGATAAGATACAATATTAGGGACTGAAAATTAAACATTTTCCGATTTTGCCTAAAATTGATATTGCAGGGTTCTTGGGGCGTATACAAACTCAATATGCAGTATAAAATATATCGGGCTAAGAAATTTACGTCTCAAGTTCTTTAAATATCGACACTGGAAAGTTTTGGGGCCTATATTACCAATACAAAATAAATTTGAAATTTAAGATAGTGGATTTACTATGACAGACTAAATATTTGCTTTACACAATTTCACTGGTATTCGGAGAACTCTAAGAATCAAATAGTTTTTGGTGCTTCATTTTAGGGTAATTTACAACTTTGGATAAAATGGGTACTTTTTTGCTATCTTGTAGGCATTGCGAGGTAATCTCGACTAGTATGTAGTTCAAGTAATTTATGGATATCATAATGAATTCAAGACTAAAAATCGAAAAATAATAGATCTATAAAAAAATTGAACCGACTTCTGAAAGTACGTTAGAATGTGAACAATAACTATAAATTTATATATGATATTGAAATTTTTGAAGTCGACGCCAAATTATGTGTAAATGAAATAAGAAACTACTGATATATACAAAAAACTTAGCTATAAATTTTTCGTATAAGGAAGTCTTTATTATTGAATTTGGTCAAAAAAGAAGAATAAGGCTCATTTTTTTTTAAATTAAATTGACCCTACATATAGCCACTTTTCCGCATATGAGAAATAACAAATACGAAAAAAAATTTCGACATTCTCGCGCCACCCTACTACATGTTCCTTATTCAATATATTTTTCAAGTAAGTTATCGTTCTCCGTATATGACCCGACGGGAAATGTGGTTCGCCACCTTATATGTACAGAATTCATTCAGATTTTAAGTTTATTTACAGATACAGTTGCCAATCTCACGAACATTGAAAAATAGCAGTAGGATTTTATTTTACTCATTTATTGAAGGATTCTTGAGGGAGTTGTGTGTATTAATCTTAAAAACGCCTCAACGAAGTATTTTCGAAATTAATAGAATTGATTTAAATGACTTTTTTTGTTAATTTAAGATTAACTTGGGTTAAAAAATAATATTATATAATTCAGAAACATTGGTTATCTTTTTTCTATTGAAGACCGGAAAAAACTCATTGAAATATTATTATACAAATTTTCCTATAATTAAACTGATAAAAGTATAAAATTTCTTGGTTTTTACATTAATCTTAAGTACAAAGTCTTACCGTTGATTTACTTAAGTTACAAAACTCAGTTATTAAGCTTTATTAAATAGATAAATAAGTAAATAAAAATAATACAATAAATCACTTAAAAATGTATATTTTTCATTATCGTTACGAAGAATGAATTTGTTTAAAAAATTATGCAACATAATTGTTATGATAACACTAGAAATATGCTTCCCAATGTAAATCGTAACAGATATTAGTTATTATATAAAATACATCTTAAAATTGAATAACATTTTATTCTGACAGCTGAAATAGAAAGGAACAGCCCAAATGTTGCTGAGAGGCAAAACAATCTAAATCGATACTTTAATCTCTATTAGACTCCTCGAAAACTCTTTTGGTTGTTTTTGGTGAATGCGCATGATAATAAAAATCTTATATATTTAATATTTCATTAGAGCTAGTAAGAAGGTCTAAAATGGCAAGAAATGATATAAGTAGGTATTGCTGTGTTAAACAGTGCATGTTTATTCTAATTTACAAAGAAAATATAGCGATGAGTCAGAGGATAATTTTATATTTATATTTATCGATGTGGAACAGTGTATTATCGTAATCAACAGATGATATATTTGACTTTTTGGAAATACAAAATATGATTTTAACACCAGAAATTTCCCGAATTTTCTAGAAGGATTTTCATACAAGATGGTGTAATAGAAATGAGAATAAGTAATAATCTGGAAATTTCTAGATCTTCTGTCGTAGATGTTTCATCTCGAAAATGAGGAAATAGAATTTTCAAAAAAGTTACAGGCTCTCTTTCATAGAAGTCTCATGAAAAAATTAACAAAAGGTAGAATTAATTAAATAAATTATAAACTCGGAGGAAATAAACCTTAATGCTTATAAACTAGAAATACTATACTATAAAGTTTAAACTGCTTTAAAATCCGTTACATTGCCACCTTCCAAGTTTTGATCATCCCGATCATTTTTCTTGATCTTGATAATGGATCAATCTGCAAAGATGCACAATTTTCATTTTCGCATGATGGCTTTTCTAAATTCAGTTTATTCAGGTCACTATGTTGTACGGACCTTCCCATGACTTTTGAAGCCTTGGTGAATGTCCTTTGGTTCTTTTCTGATTGTAAAACCTCTCTTTTTCACCAACTATCAATCCATCAATATTGGCTTTGAGGTTATAGCGGGTCTTCCTTCATTCTGTCGCTTTCTATTTGTAGTCGTCGCTGTACCTTCTCGAGAATGACCTGTAGGACGTTCTTTTTGCGTAGTCCCCTTCGCGGTCTCCGTCCCTCCTGACGTATCTTCTCGAGGATGACCTGTAGGACGTTCGTCTTCCGTAGTCCCTTTCGCAGTCGCGGTCCCTCTCGCTCCGTTCTCCACGATGGCTGCGAATACTCCTTCTATCTCTTCCGTAACTGTGTTTTCTGCTATCGCCTCCGCTAGCAATAATTTCTGGGAGGTCTTGGTAAAAAGACCATTGTATCTGCACTGTTAATAACGCATGTTATTCGAATAATACCGGTAACCCTGGCCCTCTGTTCTTGCTTAGGCGTAAGTTACTTCAATGCTACAACCGCATACTTGCCTTGACAGCAACTACAGCATCTTTTTTATCTTTGTAAACAGAAAATCCAGCAAACCAACCCGACAATTTAAAAGTCCTAAAAGTTCGAATACGTCAAGAATGCGCAATATAACCGCAGATGTCATCGATAATGTTCAAAACAAATTTATTAATCTACTTGGCTATTGTCAGGTTGCTAACGGGGCTTAGTTTGAACATTTAATTGGGATGGTACTAATATTTTTTTTATATTCAAATAAACTAAAGCTCTTAAGTCTTATAAAGGGAATCGAATGTTTTCATAGACATATCTACTATTAGAAAAAAAAAAACAATTTTGGTGAAGAACATTATTTTTATTATTAAAAAAAAGCACATCAAAGTATTTTTTTACAAAAAAAAAGCAGTATTTACTGCTGTATAGTATGATAACCACTGAAATTATTGGGAAAAGGTACAGTTTTCACTAAACACACAAAAATATTTGAGTATTTAGGAATTCTGCAAAAATCTAAATACATATTTGTTGATAAGTCGAAATAAATTACAAGTACTCCAAAATTAATTGATTATAAATAATACATTATAGTACTTAATTATTTAAAAAGCATCATCATCTTCATCATTATCATCCACATCAACCGTTGAGTTATCGTCTGGCTTATTTAGGGACGGAGCTTTCAACATAAACAGTGCTTCTTTGTGAATATTTCTAACTTTGTTTTTGACTGGCTTTTGCTTACTGGTGATTACTGGATCAGAGCTCAGTAAAAAGAAATTAAAAATATCCCTGTTAGATTTTTCTCTGCTACATTTTCTCTCTCTCGTTCTCTACACTTCTTCTTCAAGTGCCATATTAGGTCACCCTGACGTTGGCAATTACAATGGCAGGCCTTTCACGGTCCTGCGCTAGCTGGAACAGTTCCCCCGCGCTACGTATACCTATCCATTCACGAATATTCCTCCACCAGGAAGCCTGTCTCCTTCCTACCCCTCTACGCCCCTCTACCTTACCCATCATGATTAGCTGAAGAATTCTATATCGCTCCCCTCTGAATATATGTCCAAGATATGAGATTTTTCTACACTTCACAGTGTTTAATAGTAGATGAGTTGTGTCGGCCGTATTGAGTACCATTTCGTTGGTCTGCCTAGCTGTCCAAGGTATTCTCAGCATTCGCCGGTGTAATCACATTTCGAGACCTTCCAACCGATTAATCGTGGCAGCCTTAATTGGCCAGATCTCTGCCCCATATAGTAACACTGGCCAGACGTATGATCTTATCATTCTCTGTCGTAGTTTTAGGTTGAGGTTATCATTGGAGAAAAATGGTTTCATTTTTTGAAAAGTTGCTCTAGCAGTCTCTATTCTACACCTTATCTCTTTATCTGGGTTTAGATTTTCGGTGATATAACATCCAAGATATTTAAAATGAGTCACCCTGTCTATACTTTTTCCTTCTATTTGTAGTTGAAGCGTTAAGATGAGGTTGTCTACTAAAGACCATAAATTTTGTCTTTTTGATATTTATGTTGAGCCCCATTTCTTGACCCTCAGTGTTAACACAGTTTAATAGATGTTGCAGGCCTTGTAGTTTGTCGCTTAGGATAACAGTGTCGTCAGCATATCGTATTGTATTTATATATTCTCCGTTGATTTGTACTCCCGTTCGTTGTCCTTGAGTAACCCGTTTAAAGATTTTATCTGAATATATATTAAAAAGTGGTGGAAATAGTATGCAGCCCTGTCTGACACCTCGCAGAATTTTACTTTCTTCTGTGAGTTTTCCATTTAGCCTTACTGTTGCTTTCTGCCGCCAATATAGATTTTTAATAATTCTTACGTCTCTGCTGTCTACTCCTACGTTATTTAAAATGTCTATGAGTTTTCTGTGCTGTACTCTATCGAAGGCCTTCTCGTAATCGACAAAACATACGAATAAATCCTTGTGTTGGTCCCGGCATCTTTGCAAAAGTATATTTAGAGCGAATAAAGCATCTCTAGTACCTAGGCGAATTGGGTTTCATCCAAATCTGCTTCGCATTTAGATCTTATCCTGTTGTGGATGACTCTGAGAAAGACCTTCAAAGTGTGGCTCATTAGACTTATTAGTCTGTACTCACTGCATCGCTTTCCTCGTTGTTTTTTTTTTTTGGGATTGGGACGAATACAGACCTCAGCCAATCTTCCAGTATATCTCCAGTCGCGTAAACGGTATTAAATATTTTGACCAAGATTCCTATATTTTCCTCATGGATGATTTGTAACAGCTCGGTTGGGACATTATCAGGTCCGATGGCTTTCCTGGTTTTTGCAGATCTTATGGCAGATAGAACTTCACTGTTTAGAATTTCCGGTCCCATGTCTATATTAGCGTCTATATTAGCGAGATCATCGGAGTTGCGTTCATTCGGTCTGTCATCATCAAATAATTCTTTCACATATTTAACCCATGTTTCAAAAATTTCTTTTTCGTCCAAGATAATTTTACCATCAGGGTCCACAAGGGTATTAGTGGTATTCTTCTCTACACTATAGTGCTTAAAGTCTTGTTAATTATCCGATAGAGAGGAGTGCAAAAGATATTATTTCTGGTAGATGAATCAAATACTTATGCAGAGTAGGTAGCATGTTGTATTATGGGTATAAAGAAATGAATATCTAACAGTATCGAGTGCAAATACCCTGTACTTTCAGCATCTATATCAAATTCACTTGATATGGTGATCAAAATAATGTGAAACTTTTTTATTAAATCAAAGTGATGTCTTCGTTATATTTATTAAAATTTTCTTCTATTCTACTCGTTATCCCCAATCTTGACTTATATTCAATCTTAAAACTACTCAATTTCTTTTTTAGATCCTCGACATATACATATATTGTTGCTTGAAACTATTTTCCCCAGAACTATGCATTATATTTAAAAGTTCTTGTCTTGTAATAAATAATATATTAGATATTCCTAAAATAAATCAATAATTTTGAATGGCCATGACTCATTCGGCTAAAATTATTTTCGTAAGTCAAATACTAAAAATTGATCTATATTGTAAAGTAACAAAAAGTAGCAAAAAAAAAGTTGTTTGTAAGAGTCTATACAACAAAGATTATTTTCAAATCACAGCCATAGCTTAATATTGCTTAGAACCTAAAGAAAATATCTATTATTGAGTAATTTTCCTTTTATTTGATTACATACCTAAATTTGTCTTGGCTACCTGAAACTATTTATATACTGAAGAAAAAAAAACATTACCAAAACATAGTTACATACCTGAGGATCAAGGTTCCATGGCTAAATAATACCAAAAAATAATTTACTTTAGCGCGAAATTACTCTAAAATTGCACATAAATGATTAAAATTGAATAGGTCAGCCCGCAAGACATAAGTTCGCTTCACTGTAATAACAAACTGGGTTTGCAACGGGTACGAACATAACATAAAACTAGACTGCTCATGAAAATATTTTTAGACCCCCCCCCCCCCTTATTGGTCGCCATTAGGTGCAATGATTTGTATGGCAACATTTAATTCCCTGCTAGTTTCTTATATTGGCGTGAATGTGTCATGTATGGATGTCAATTCTATCCAACAGGTTTAGACAATAACTATCTCTTTCTATAGTATATCTAAAACGATAAATCGCTCCTCCTTGTTTTACTTTACAGGTTAACTGAGTATATTCAATAAAAAAAGACCGGGATAATTGTTTCTATAAAATAATGTTTAACTTGAATTTCTGTTTTTAGTTTCCTCAAAATTATAATTTTTTTGTTCACAGCAATTCCTTTAAAGCTATTTTTTTTTAACTTGTTTCGAACAGCGTAAACATGTAGCAATTTTATTAGATAACAAGCATGAAATGTCAGTTCTTATAAATAAATGAAAATGCTTTTTCTATGACTGTTTACATATTTTATTTTTTACAATAAAACTGTTATTTAACAAAATAGCTAAAATGTGAAATATGCGCCAAAAACAAATCGAGATTAATTTTTTTTAAATAACTGGTTTGGAAAAGATTGTGGAAATCAGTGGGTATTTTTGTAGATAACATTAGTATAATGTACATCCTTCTTCGGACGTAGAGTAAAAGAAGTTAACGAAAAAAAAGTATTAAGGCATTTATTTTTAAAAATTTTATATCATGAAATAATATAGTATATTCTTTAATAAAAGATATCGAAATGTCCACATAATCTATTGGAAGGTAATAGAGTTTCATCATTTAAAAATAGCTTCGATTAGGTGTTTGTTAAAATTATTTTCTCCTCGATACTTCTAGGGAACTGATGTGTTAAGTATTTACGTAGGGTTAACAACATTAATAATAATGTTGACATTCCCTTCATAATAACGGAGTTTTAATTTAAAGGAAGTAAAATAACATTATGTACGAAACCATTTGTATAAAAAAAAATTAAACTCCAAAGTGGATAGTGTTAAATCAGTCTATATTTAAATGTAAACAAAACAATATTTATTAAGACACTTCAAATATAAAAAAGATTGTAAATACAAGAGTGGGATTCTTACATTAATACAGTCGTTTTCAATCTAAATATATACATAAAGATTTACTAGCAACTTTTAATTTTTACACTAGGTCAAACTTTCCATTTACTTAACTGTTTGAGGATCCGGAATCGACCTTTCCTAGAGTTGAATTTTTGAAATGGTAATCAATCACAGCTTCTCACTACTTTGACAAAGGATTTTCACGGCACAAATTTCCTTACTATCTGAGCTAAAATCAAGAATTTTTGTTATATTTTTTTAAAATAATATGTAATTAAATATAAATTTATTTTAAATTAATAACATATTCAAACAAAAGATTATTATTTTATTTTTAGACAAAACAAATACATAAAAGTAAAATTTATGCAATTTCCAAACATGCTTAATAATATTGAAAAATTTCATATTATATGCAATCATTTATTTCTATTTTAATATAATATAGGTTTTTAAACGTATAATCATTTTAAATTTTAACAGCATACTAGTTTCAATGTTCAGCTTTATATGTCAGTGGAGCATTAACTTCATGATAAAACGATATTGTTGTTAGTTAATGTACATCTAATTCAGAACTTTTTTTTGTAGAGCCAGTGAACGTTATTAAGTCCATGTTTAGTTGCTTCAAGATGTTTACATCAAACATTGCTTCATAGCTTTTTTTAGGCAGTTTATTTCTAAAAAGCACACCTCAAACTTTTTGCTGATCTTCTTGTGTAAAATTATTTCCAGAAAAATGTTCTGAATAGAGATACTCATCTGACATATAAAATAATTATGATTATGACCAATTTGCTTCAGCCCTTGAATTTGAAGTTTCTTTTATCTTAGAAAACTAAAATATTTATAACATTTAAAAATTATCATACATCATATTCATAAGATTAAACTTGTTACCCTTAGATTCACAATTTGATTCTAAGCTAAAATTTTAAATAATTATTATTGAATGCTTTAAAACTTACCAATTAAATCAACTCCAATTTACCAGATGAGTTATTTGCATGTCTTGCGTTGAAAAATCACATTTTTTAAAATACCAAAAATATAAAAAATTTAGGGAATTCATTGTTGCCAAACCAATTATTTGCACGTAATGGCAGTCCAGTTTTATATGTGAAGTTCGTGGTTATGGGGCATTTAAATATTGTCAAATAGTACTTTAGTTAGTATTCTAATTAAGTAATATACTGAGGATATTCTGAAATCACTTTTTTTTTTAATTTTCGGCCATTTTTAAGGGTATCTGCCATAATGTGCGTCGTATGTAAAAAAATTACCCTTTCTAATTATGAAATAAAAAACTGAGATTAAAACTAAAAAAGAACATATCGATGACGTCTTAGCTTCTTTCTAAATTATCCTGTATATGTCAGTTTCACGCGAAAAGCTCTAAACTAATAATAAAATTAATTCAAAAGTAGTTCTAGTCATAAACAGGAGAGAAGGCAAACATGAATAGGCTCCACAACTTTATGCTGAAGACAGGTGCTGACGTGCTTGCTCTTTTTTGTTGGAATAAAAATTTCTGGTTCTAAATTTTAGTTAAATTCATATTTGTGCTATTTTTACATCATAAGATGTGTAAAAATAAATTAAAGACTTGAAGTTATCACAATCAAAATATTTTCAAAATTAGTAATAGAAAACTATGCCGAACTTGTCCCGACTTGACACATTGTCTTGTTGGATTAGATATTTGCATAAATTTCAATATTTTTCTAGAACAAGAAGTAAAAAATTAAGATTAATCGATGATTGATCGTTGGATTAATTTTAAGTGATCTATTTTATGTGCATTGAAACACGGATTATAGGTAGCAATGCGAATAACGTTTCCTCTGCTGCCAAACAATTAAAAATAATTTCTCGATTGATTTCTAATCTCAACTTATCAGTAACTTGCGATATTACTAAAATCTTTAGTCGCCGTAAACAACTTAAGGAAATCCCATTAAATTATTAAACTGGCACTTTAAAAAATTAATAGTAGTATAAAAGGTTCTTACTGTGCATTTTTAATCCAGTAGGCAGGTGTTTTTTAGTAATCTTTCTCCCTGCATATATATCATGAAGGTTGCCGTTATTCTTTGTTTGGCCTTATTGGCGATTTGTCACAAAACCCAAAGTGACGCTGTGGAGTGTGATTCATCAAAGTGTAAAATCGAAAATAACTGTCGTTGTTCTTCAACTACTGGACCAATAGCATTATCAGAGACTCCTCAGGTAACCCTCTTTTATAAATTTAATATAACTAAAATACTCAAGACGATAAAATTATATATATTTTTTTTAAATAAATTTTAAGAAACCAAATCATTTAAACAATTTATACTAGGACGGAGAAAATTTACATTATATGAAAATCATTCACAAATTTATTGTTATCTGTTAGGAAAATTAAAGATATTTAATTTAAACCTAAATTTTTAAAAAATCTAAATTTCAGTAAGAAATAAAGAAATCTTTCTGCCGTATTGAAATAGTTTGTTATATATGTAATTCTCCTTTCAGGCAGAGAATATGAAAAATATATATGAGTCAAAATTTCTGAAACCGGCCACTAAAAATCGACTAGTCGATTTTCATGAAGTTTTTTGCAGATTCCTGAAGCCTTGCACATCAAAGTTAATATCTTAAAACATTTTCTGAAAATTTAAATTTTTCAATAAGTTATAAACAAATGAATTTCTAAGCAACTTTTTTTTTAAATTGCGATATCTTGGTTAATATTTAATACAAGTTGATGAAATTTTTATGGTACATTCATAAATAGTAACCGAATCGAATAAGAGCTAATTTAAACTGAAAACTTGTAATTTGTTAATAAACAAATAATTTTGCAATAAACAAATAACAGTTTTATGAACTTCTCCTTGTGCTACAAAAATTTTCTTTTCACATTTGCATTCCTTAAACTCTAGTCTCGATAACTGTGAAGTGAAATTTTGGTGATCTCAATTTGGAAAAAAGTGATGAATTTTTAAATATTACCATGAAGATGCTTGAATGCGGCCGCGCCGGGCCGCGTCACGCGAGCGATACCTACAGTACAACGCATACTTTTCTCCCCTGGTTTTAATGTTAATATTTATAACTTTATAAAATAAAAAAATACCTTATTCATACATGTTTACACTTGTCATTTATTATTTTACAGCTTTATCTACTTTCATTATAACCGTTTTTAAAGATATATGTTGCGAATGATGTAACAATCTAATTATTTTATTTTAAATAATTTGTAGTTATGTTATTATTTAGAAAAGAAATATGTTTATTTGTCATGTCTAATCGATTTAGTTGAGTTTCTATTACTTATAATTCTGAGCTGTTGTGTTGTTACATTTTATGAGTGATACGACTTGTTGCGTTATGACGCGTAAAAAACCAATGCAAATCGCATACAACACACGTCAATGTGCATTCGCTACTTCGTTAGAAGTGATCTGTTAATTATTATCATGACACCACCGCCAAAGTGTTGTAATCCTTTTCAAAAAAAAGGTCATAATAGTGTGAAAAATAAATTATGTTTCTTGTCTGAAAAATGCGATGAAAAGTTTAGTGATCTCTTTGGTTAATTCGTTTGTATTTCATGTAAAAGACAGTTACATCAAAAAAAAAGATTCTGTGCAGTTCCAAAAAATAAATAGATCAACAACAAATCAAATAGAGCAGCTTGCAAAAAAAGCTAATTCGCAAACTGAAGAAGATGAAAAAGATGAAGATTATGTTTGTATTAAATCTATTGATAATAAGAATAAAAGACTAAAACTTGCAACTGCGTTACAAGAAATATTAATCGCTCCTCCTACCGAAAAACTAAGCTTGAATCTATCAGATACAGACCACGAGCTTGTACGAAAATCTTTTAATAATAATAGTTCAAATATTTTTAATGATGTGGATTGTAATACTTGGATTAGCTATTTCAAACTTGCATTATCGCAAGCATCAACACGACAGCAAAAAATAATTTTATTGACAATGATACCTCTACAGTGGTCTATTAGAAAAACGGCAAAAATATTTACTTTAAGTAGACATATAGTTGCTTCAGCAAAAATGTTAAAAGAGGATAAAGGCTACTGTGCTCAACCTGACAAAAAAAAAGACGAGCTATGAGCTCAGATCTAATCGACAAAGTCAAAGGGTTTGACCTTTCTGACGATGTTAATCGAGTAATGCCAGGAGTGTAAAATTATAAACATTAACATTAAAACCAGGGGAGAAAAGTATACGTTGTACTGTAGGTATCGCTCGCATGACGCAACGCGGCGCGCCCACCTCGGCCGCATTCAAGCGTCTTCATGATAATATTTAAAAATTCATAACTTTTTTCCAAGTTGAGATCATCAAAATTTCACTTCACAGTTATCGAGGCTAGAGTTTAAGGAATGCAAATGTGAAAAGAAAATTTTTGTAGCACAAGGAGAAGTTGGTAAAACTGTTATTTGTTTATTGCAAAATTATTTGTTTATTAACAAATTACAAGTTTTCAGTTTAAATTAGCTCTTATTCGATTCCGTTACTATTTATGAATATACCATAAAAATTTCATCAACTTGTAATAAATATTAACCAAGATATCGCAATTTAAAAAAAAAAGTTGCTTAAAAATTCATTTGTTTATAACTTGTTGAAAAATTTAAATTTTTAGAAAATGTTTTAAGAAATTAACTTTGACGTGCAAGGCTTCAGGAATCTGTAAAAAAAATCATGAAAATAGGCTAGTCGATTTTTAGTGGCCGGTTCAGAAATTTTGACTCATATTCAAACAGTTTATTTCCTGCAAATATCGCTCTGGTCCTCTCTCCATATGCGTTTCGATCACCTCATGATCTCGTCAGTGGAGCTGTATTGGACCGAGAGCAACACTAGCAGGAAATAACTGATATATGAACCATAAATTTCAAGGAATGTCGGCAGGATATTGCACCTGCCATCTACCAACTTCGATGTCAGACTGAAAAATATGGCCAGTCGAACAACATCTATGAATCATCGGAGTAACGCGAAATTTTTAAAAAATCAAAATTTTAGTAAGAAAAAATTTCTTTATTTCTTTATTTCTTACTGAAATTATTTCCTTATTGATTAATTTGGTCAAACTCATTACCGACGTCTTTTCCTGAATAATTCTTTTTACTAGCTCTTGGAAAAAAAGCGACATTTTCCTAGGGTCATTTGATCTTAACCGAGAAGTGAGAAACAACTTGTATCCCAAGTAATTGACTCCAATGGATGGAAGTTTTCGGCCAGTTGCGTTTTAAGTTACTTATTTTGCCTGTTTTGTTTTTTTTTTACCTTACCCTTTGTCTTTGTTGTGATAGTTGTTGAATATTATTAAGTAACCACTTATTCTCTGAAGGATTTATCTCACAAGATTCATTGAGACCTATATTATCATATAAGGATTCCCAAGACTTTGTAGATGAGCCTTTCTTTTGAGCAGACTTCTTAAGTCTTTCGAACAACTTGTAAATCTTAAGGGTTCTTTCTTTCGGGATCTACCTTCTTATTCAATTATTTTGGTAAAAATTTATGGCTCTGATTACTCGGGTAGAGATTTGAGTCCCTTATGACACACTTAAGACCTGCCTCTGTAGACTAGAACGCCATCGAGGGCTCAGATAAGCTTTGAAATTTTTCAGCTATTGGTCATTAACCGTTAACTAACTCCTCCACATATTGAGACCTCTAATATGGCTTTTGATTCAATAAAAATATATTATCTATGAATTGTGAATAATTATTTATGGTTTCTAGTTCGAAATTTATGATCTCTAATTATAACCTAATCGTAACTGAGCCCTAATTTTAAATAATCTTGCGATAAAGCATGATCACAATTTGGCAAACTCCATCAGTGTGAAATTTAGATTTTGCCAATTTAGTTACACGGCAATCAGTTGTGTTATGATTATTATTTTATTTTTGTTTTATAACATGCAGATGTAACATCTTGGTAGTTTGCTCGGCATCAATTACTTGTTCTTCGAAATAAAGTAAAACTATGGGTGTTTCACCTCCACACTTACACAAAATAAAAGAATGCCTTTATAAGTGCACAGCATGATGATAATAGTGAAAAAAGTATGCAATAATGACAACACACTCTAAAAGAATAAAATTTATATATAGCTAGATCCCTTGAGTACAAAATAACAACATTTCTAGGAAGTACTATGTAGAATAATTGTATTCTATTTACACAAATAGGGAAGAACAGATCAGAATCAAAAAAAATATCAAGTCGTACTAACGTCTAAAATCGATATCTGAATTTTTATGTAGAAATATTTTTTTTATTATTGTCAATATTCAAGAAATATTGCTCCTTTAAACTAAAAATAATCTTAACGATATAGCAGCTGCTCGCTCGAGGCTCCAAAACGAACTGAGATCTCTCTACTAGTAGAAGTACGGTCGGTTCCCCTCCTTGGCTTACAATACAAGGGCTTAGTATTGCTCTAATTTTATTATATTCCAATATATTCCAAAATGTGCTCGAATATTACAAAATTCAAGAATATTGACCGTAATTATGAACCTTTCACTTTTGAATATTGGAGTCAAGTAATTAAAGAGGTGCCTCTCAGAGGGGGGGGGGCAGCTACAAAAGCCAGGGCTGCCAGCATTACTCGGAATAATAATAAAAAATTTTGAGTAAAAATATATAAAAATGAGGTCACTTATTATTATAGAATAAATAATATCGGAATGGAAAAATTGACAAACAATTTTAAGATCCGACCAAGTAAAACTATTGTTTATTTGATGATTTAAAAGTAGTGAATTTATAATTTTTTTCTTATTGTTTGTAGTATACATTGACGTTATAAAATTATAATAATATTAATAAATAATAATAAATTATTTATTGAAAGTAGAAGCAAAAACGAGAAAAGCGAGCTTAGTTCAAACTCTGTTGGATAGTTAATTTTAAGAAGAAATGCGATTGAAAATTTCACTTTTTTTATTAAGTTAAATAAAATCGCAACGGTTGAATATTTTTGCACAAAACAAATGCAGCTTATTTCGGGTGTCAAAAGGTACACTCTCTGTAAGTTTTAGCTTAATTAAATCATTTTTGTTGAATAAAAAAAAAAAAAAAGAAACCAAAAAAACGTTTTTTTTTTCATCTTTCTCGAAAAATTTTGAGGTTAGGGTAACAATGGTTTCTGTAGAAGTTGTAGATCTTTTTATTGTCTATACCTTTTGTTCTTAATTTTTTTCGATAAGATGCGTAGTATAGCCGAAAATCGCAAAAAACTGTTTTCCACCTCTAAAAATCACTTCCATTTTACCCCAGTCGGTTTTTGGTGGTTCGGATTATTTTTCCTTCATTAGTTATGATATTACTTTGAATATTCCGCTATTAGTTTGCCTATAGGTATAGGACATTATACATGAAATGTCTATAATTTTGTGTAGAATCTAAAAATGAAACAACATATGGGGTGTTTTATTTAAGATAAGCACGAAGGCATCAACTTCCAGTATAACCCAAAATGCTACCATCTTGAAAATATTTAGTAAACCACTAAAATATAAAAATATTCCAAAGTCTATTTTCTGAGAAATTGATCACATCAGTTCGTCGTGAAACACATTGTATAGTAAAATGTTGTAACTGGAAACGTATCTTATCGATATCAGATAGAAGTATTAAATTCAAAGTACCAAAATGTTAACGTAACTCAAAAAGTCATTAATTTTAAAATTTGATGATATGAGGGATGTGAGAAATATCAAGAAGGTAAAAAAGAATTACAACAGTGATGACGCTGTCATCTTGCTAGTTCTTGACTGATTATAACAAAATCCTAAATTATCCTTAAGGAAAAGAGCAGACATCCTAGGTACAGTTAGCAAGTCTCAGCAAGCAAGTAAAATTTATTAAAGTTTTGTTTCTTAATGAATAAAAAAAATTTAGTCAATAGATTCTCGTATAGGAATATTTTATTTTCCGACTAAGCAATTTTCACGACTAATGGGGTCGTGGTAGGTACTGGGCATAAAAAAAATCTCAAAAGAAATTAATATTTAGTTAGTGTGGTGTAATGTATCCTAGAATAATAGGACCTTAATTTTTGAGAGACAATTTGAATTATAATTTGTATATAGAAACTTGAACAAATTTTGTTATGACTGAACTGGAGGATGAGTATTTAGAGTTAAGAAGAAACCTGACTTTTTAACAAATCGGATGTCCTGCTCACTCTACATTACGAGTAATAAACTGCTTAATATTTACTTCGAAGATAAGTCGATTGGTCGTTTTGGACCAATGGCGTGACCTGTTCGATCGCCTGATCTAATCCCATTAGATTATTTTCTCTGGGATTACTTAAAACAAAAGATTTACAACAATTATTTTAATGCCAATATTGATTTACTAAAAAAAAATGTGGAAGCTGTTGCAACTACAAATACACATATGATTGTACGAAGAATTTAGAAAAAGGTTAGAAAAATGTGTACTAGTAGAAAGTCAATATGTGGAATAATCATCTTTTTATTTCAAACCTATTGTTAAGTTTCACAATATTAAAAAATAATAAGTTAAAGATAAAATTAATTTTTGTATATTTTTATTAAACTACGTTTCTATTTCAGAACAGCTTAGTTAAATAAAATCTGAAAAAAATAATACAAATAACATTATTTATTTAAGACTGTTTCTATATTTTTAATATTTGGATACCGTGTAGACATTATCATGACATTGAGTTCTTGAAATCCAAAGGCAAGCAAAAATTTTAATCAAAAATGATTTTTCCTCGAAAAATTAAAAATATTGAAGTTTAGTTGAGTGAGATACCCTATTCTTGGACACACTGTATATATTCGAAATTTAATTTTTTCAGCTGATAGTGTTGGCTTTTGTTGACGCAGCTAAACAAGATTTATATGAAAATAGATGGTCTCCATTAGTTGAACCTAGAGAGAATCCCGATGGCGAATATTTCGGAGCAACATTCTATGTACCACATGAATACAGTGACTATCAAATTGTCCATGATTTAGCTGCCAATGGATTTGAAATTGGTGTTCACTCAGTAACGTAAGTAAATATTCTTCGTAATAGAAGTATAGTGGATATATTTTTATTAAATATTCTTACTGAAAAGTGGCATTGTTGTATTTCAAAATAATTTTATTGTTCCTGCTAAAAAACTTTCCCAACCAATTCCGCCTCAGAACATTATACCGCCCTCTCCAAAACGCTCCAGATGAGAAGACAACGGTCAATTGCGCTCTGACTATACCTAAGGTCAAGGATCAGGTAAAGAAAGGTAGAAAGAAAATAGATTAACTCAAAGTGTATAGTTTATTATGATTTTAAATGTAAAATAATAAGGTAATATTATTATTTTATCTATACTTAGGTACTTATTATACTCGTATATTGGCTATAAACTGATTTTATAAAACTAAATCTTGTAGGACTGTCATTTGTATACATATTAATTTAATTCGATATATATTTGTGGCATTTTTCGTATACTGAATTTTTTATTGTAACAGATAAATTAACACTGTTAATTTTAACATAAATGTTCACCTGTGCATCCTTCAGTACCTCTAAAAATTTGAATATAACGGAATGGGATGTATAAAAACTTGCAATAGATTGATCATGGAACGATTCACAGGAATTTGTGTTTCTTTATTGAGTGCTGCAGCAAGATGGCCAAATTTTAGGAGCGAACGATGCATTTTGACATGTATAATTATGTTATTATTTACTAAGTTATCATAATATTCTATTACTCTTTTGTTTTGTGGAAATATAGCATACAAATGTTCCACAAAACAATTTCCTACATCAGCTGGTTTAAAAAAAACTAATCCAAATACCCATCTTAATCATATACCAATTTCACATTTGTTTTGTTACTCGTTAGCTAGACTTATTTGCTGAATTTTCCTGTACCAAGATTTAGTTTAATGAAAACTGCAGCTTATATTATTAATTTTTGACAAAACCAAATTGACACCCATATGTATGGCTTTTTCCTCAAGTCTTGTACAGAAATTAATTGAAATGCAGTATTTTCGAAGAAAACGTGTAAATTTCAATAATTATTGATTTCTTCTCTCGTTCGCTTAACATAGTCTCCATTTTTGAATAGGATACTCTTTCACGCAGGTAATCGTTCTGAAGAAGTCAAACATGAAGGAAAACAAAGCGTTTAAGTAGCAATTTTTTTTAAGAGGGAAAATATTGCATAGACACCTTTACCGAATGTGGAGATAGTGCCGGATTCTCTAGGGTTCCTCGATTTTGTAGTCCTTATTGATTGGGGTTAGGCTACTATCGGCAATGACTCACAGCGAGAGTCCTTTTGGTTACAAGGTCTTCACAGCATTGATGTTGCCGCTCCAGAAGCTGGTGTATCTCTTAAATTTCGCATATATTGTAAAGTTGTCCTCATAAGTATTTTATTAAAAAGGAATTGTCTCTTACCTATGTTTGTAGTAGTGTGATTCTGGTTCTGGATCCTGCATATTATTTTGGTACTTCGCCCAGTGGGAGGTGTACTGCCTCGGAATTGAATGACTTTTCTCGGCGTCTCTTCTTTTTTCCTTGGGACGCTAGTTCCTACTTCTTGTTCCAAGATTGTTCCTGGGTCCTGTTGTCTAGGTCTTTTATGTTTCCTGCTGTCCACTGCAGGGTCGTAATATACTGTTTACCTGATGAGCGCGTTACAACGTGTCTCTGCTTTAAAGAAGGCTTTAGCTGCCTTCTGTCTCAGGACCTCTTTTAAGGGGGCTAAATAGCAATAAACTCAATTAGCCAATAAAATTTCGAAGTCTTTCTGAAATTCTACCTATCAACCAGCAGCTGGGATTCGGCCCTTCCAGAAACCTCAATTGCTTTCGGAGTGTAATCTTCAGTTGCCTTTTTGTGGTTAAAATATCCTCAAGTAGCTGTGGGACGTAATTGATTAATACTCAACTGAGATAGCGGCTGGTGTATCTTTCTTCAATATTGCCACTATATTAAAGTCGCGATTAATTAATAGAATCGTTGTATCATCTGCGAAAATTGTAAAAAGTAGTAAGATTATTGAAATACAACAAAAAAAGGATAGTATTGCGAGCTGAGCCCTTGGGAACTCTATGCCTTATTGGAGTATACGGTTTGTGTTCTATTTGATAAATATGAAGAAAACCAATTAAATGAAATCTCTCTTAAGCTATACCGATACAGTTTTTCCTGCAGTATTCCATGGTTCACGCAATTAGAAGCTTTTGAAAAGTCACAGAACACCGTTAGTGCAATAGTGTCCTCATTCAGGCTCACGTTCATACTTTCCAGAAAATTAAACATTGTATCAGTAGCACTTTTAGAGGCATGTAAGCTAAACTGACAATCAAGATATTTTTACTGGGCAATAAACTGATTATTCTTGTCTTAGCAATAATTTCTATAATTTTTGATAACGTCGGAAATAAAAGAAATTGGACAAAATTCGGATGGGTTTTGAGGGTCGCTTCCCTTAATCAAGAGAACAATCATGGCCGTTTTTAAGCTAGAAGAAAAACGACCTAGGTAAAAGATAAGTATGTTGTCCCAGCATGCGTATGAAGCGATTCCTTTGGTAAAATTTTAAATATTTTGATAGAAAGTTTATCTATGCCGGAATAATTTCTGTTTTTGATTACTTTCATTATTTTTTTAATTTGACTAGAACCAGTATGTTATGGAGAAAACGTATCAACAAGAAAGATATTAGATAAGTAAAAATTGGATCCTTAAATGAAGATATATTAGCTATTATATGGAGAGCAACGGGAAAGTAAAGTCTTAGCACTCACATCTACTGGAGTATTTGAAAATCTAAGTTTCCCCCGTAGACATTTTACAATATTTAAACTTTCTTTAGATAAAAATTAAAATTTCAATACGATATAAAGTAGTGTTTACATCTATAGAATTAGTTTCATGAGTTACTGTTAAAGAAACAATATAGACAGTTTATCTCCTGCAATTCCAACTTTAGCTCTCTTTTCATAGATGTTTCGATCACTCAATAGTTTCGTCTGTGGAGCTGTAACAAAGTAAGAGAAAAATTCGTAGAAAATAACTATAAAATCTAAACGCCGAGACATATTGGCAGAATTGCTGCTATTTTCCATGTCAGACAATAAAATATCAACTGTCGAACGACATTTTTATATATACCGGTGTAGTGAGGAGCTTAAAAATTAAAATTTCAGTAAGATATAAAGAAATCATTACGGCCAACGAATTGGTTCTCTTATTCAGGCCGTTAAAGGAAATATATCGTATTTCTTCCGTCAACGTAAAAGCGAGTCGCAATACAAGCAATGTCTCCTCAACTTCAAAGGCACTCCAAAGCTATTGTATCTGTAAGATGATCTAGTTCCTTGTGATATGCAAAGTTTAAAGTCGATGAAAATTCAACAGATTTTATTAAAGATATGTCGTTTCCAAGAAAATAAAACTAAATATATTTCTAATTACACTTGAGAGATAATAGATATTTTGAAATTATGTTTGTATGATTTTTGTGAGAATCTATCTACATCAAAGAGTAAATACTTTATCGGTACGATAAGTATTTTGTTTATTATATTTATGAGATCATTATTAGAGTAATTTATAATTTTTGCTGCAAACTAGAATATTAAAAAAATAGTTTCTTTTTTTAGAAATGAATAGAACTAAGGAACCATCACACTATTCAGTAAAAATTTTTCCCATAGGTAAACAGTATAACTAATCATAGCTGGTTTCACTTGAGTTTCGAAGTGAAAACTTGTAAACATTTGTTGGATAGGCATCAAACTACATACATGTCTTCGTTTACAACCTTCGTTATTAGAAGTACTGGTGTAACATGCACAACAAATGCATGAATCCTGTTAAATCCCATTAAATGTGAGAAGAGTGACTAATGTAAACAATATATTAGGAGGCACTATACATGTTCTTTCGGATTTCTATTATTTTATTTTAAGGAAGTTTCATGAATTTGTCAATATAACAATTGATTGATTGATTGAATGATAAAGCATGCCAAGGTTGGGAAGCACTTACACTGCAGCCTAGTAACTTATTGTGTCACATATTATATATATTCTATGTAAACAGGTTAATTGCTTTAATCGGGTTTTACAGCCTGATTACTAGCTTGTTCTCGGAGTATAAGCCTTCTGGATGGATCCGTCTTTCAAAATATCTGCAGTGAGTAAGAGCTTCTTATTCAAAAATGATGTGTGAGACTATTTTTTGTCCTCTTCTTCACATGATATCCATGTTGGTGCTTCATTGTAGTTATCCATTGTGGGTATATGTAAACTGCAGTACCTATTATTAGTCCTATCACAAGCCTAATCTGATATCTGCTTAAACACAGAATATCGTGGCTTATTTTTTCTGCTGGTTTGGTTCGACGATAGTTTGTTTTGTCTACAGTTTACAATATTGTTCCAATGGGTCTGGAATTGATGGTTTATCCACCAGGATAACCACTAATATGATTATTCCAAATACTGGTTCTAGTCCAATAAATGTGGTGCTATACTCCTCCTTTTTTGAGAGCAGAGGGTGTAAAGCAATATCAAAATTGCATCTTTAATTTTTCCTATTTTTTCTCCTAGCTCGTAGTAAATCACTAAGCTTCCAGAGACATCAAACAACTGCGGGACAAAGCGTTACACAGTGAATACTGAAATAAGTCAAGTCCCGACTAAGAAAAATAAGTTGAAGTATCAGCTTTACAAACTCTAAATTTTATTTTTAGGAATGATGCCCACCAGTCGTACTGGAGAGATGCCAGCCAAGATCTGTTGGAAAAAGAATTTGGTTCTCAAAGAATAATTATTTCCAAATTTGCCAACATCCCTTCAGGGTCAGTTACTGGTGCCTGTACTCCTCAATTACAACTTGCTGGAGATAATTCCATTAATGCCTTTACTTCAAAAGGTTTTGTTTATGATAACTCGTGGCCCTCCAGTACCAAATTGTATCCCTACACCTTGGATTATGCCTCAATTCAAGAATGTGATACTGGAGCTAATTGTCCAAAACAGGCCCATGATGGATTTTGGATCGCACCCATTGTTGACTTGCACAATGATGAAGGTGAACTTTGTGCAACCCTTGCTGGTTGCTTTGGTGCTAGAAATAAGTAAGTATAATTCATATTTCCTTCAACAAGAATTAAAATAATCAAGTTCATTTAAACTCATATTTTAATTTGATGTCGGACTTGCATTGGATTGCATTCACTTAATTTTTGTTTGTACGACATTCAAATCAGGTTGTATTTCTAAATAGTTATCTAAAGGTTCTTTCTAATACAGGGTTTTTCAAAACCCATGCACTAATGGGGTCGTGTTATTATTTTATTTTAAAATTACACGGGTGGAAATATATATATATATATATATATATATATATATATATATATATATATATATATATATAATAAAATAGAATAAAATATTGGCGAAGCGGACGTGAAAATTTGTCAATCTACATGATTCTCGTGTTAAAAAGTGCGGAGCACTCCAAAATATGGAAAAACTCCAGGTCCGACAGATGGCGACAGCGCTGTTGCGTCCTAATATGGGACTCGTCAGGACACCGCAGTCGGTACAAACCATCATCTCGCCTTTGCATCGTATAAAGCTGAATTTATAATCAAAACACAGCAAATAAGACGACAAAGGCGACATCTCGATGGTCCACTTGATAATACAAGAACCACACAGATTAACAAAGTTTGTAAAAGAACCGTCATATGGTGGCGCGACGGTGAATTAAAAACGAGACACGCTGCCCAAAGGATAGGGGTCGCATTTTTCGGTACTGGCAAGCAAGCCTACCGCTTATTTTAGCAGCCAAAGCCACGTGCCGCACCAAACGGCTGCTAAAATAAGCGGTAGGCTTGCTTGCCAGTACCGAAAAATGCGACCCCTATCCTTTGGGCAGCGCGTTTCGTGTACTCGTTTTTACATATTTCTGTTTTAATTCACCGTCGTGCCACCATATGACGGTTCTTTTACAAACTTTGTTAATCTGTGTGGTTCTTGTATTATCAAGTGGACCATCGAGATGTCGCCTTTGTCGTCTTATTTGCTGTGTTTTGATTATAAATTCAGCTTTATACGATGCAAAGGCGAGATGATGGTTTGTACCGACTGCGGTGGCCTAACGAGTCCCATATTAGGACGAAACAGCGCTGTCGCCATCTGTCGGACCCGGAGTTTTTCCATATTTTGGAGTGCTCCGCACTTTTTAACACGAGAATCATGTAGATTGACAAATTTTCACGTCCGTTTCGCCAATATTTTATTCTATTTTATTTTAAATTACACGGACAAAAACTTATCTACTTATTTATATATATATATATATATATATATATATATATATATATATATATATATATATATATATATATATGGTTCTGTGCGGGGTTATTTGCAATATCTCCTATTCTAATAATCGCATCGAGATCAACTTGAAAAAGGTTTTATTTGCTTTTTCATAGCGAATAAAAAAAGTATATTTACTAATATGGTTTATTAATTATAACTATTAAAAGAATTAAATTGTTAATAATAAATTTCTTTGTCATCTGCTCAAGAAGCAGATTTCATATTTGGATCCAGCAGCATACTTCCAATAAAACTATAGAACCCACTTGGTACCCAAACTATCAGTAGTGTAGTGGTCTATCGAGGTGCTTCGCATTTTTATGCAAAAATATCATATTATTAGACAGCCTGTATGATAGAACTGTCTAGAGTAAAAAAAATATTTGTTCATCGTTCAAAAATTTAATTATCTCCCTTGTGGACATTGTTTGCTTTATATCTTTCGAAATTATTTATTTATTTTTTATTCTTCAGCCAAACTGCGAAAGAAATTTCTGATTGGTTAGTTAACGAAGTTGTCACAGTCAAGAACAACAACAGAGCTCCACTCACCTTCATTATAGAAGAAAATCTATTTTTAAGTGTCAGTGAATCCTGGAATGGCTTAAACGATGCACTTGATAGATTACAAGAAGATAAAGAAATTTTCTTTGTATCACAAGCAAGGGTAAGTTAATGAATTCATTTTATTTGTTTGCCAATAAATTATAATCTACTAATTTCTATTTAAAATGAGGCAAACTAGAAGTAAAACAATATGTATTGCAAAATCATCGCGTAAATAAAACGCAGCAGTTATGCTCGTCATGTAATTTGTAAAGTATAAGTTATTTTTAATAATTTTTATCTTGGAAATCACATGTTGTGTGTGTTACGTCAATTATTTGTGATACTATTCAATAGGTCTTTTTATATAAGGTGATCAAAAAAGTTTGTTCATTATCTCAGTACAACACAGTTTAAAAACTCTATATCTCATCAGAAAGATTTCACTTTGTGCATAGTGAATTTTCACCAGTACTAATTTATTAATGAAAATTCAACTTTTCCTATACATCTTCTTGTTCTTCCATTGACACTTTTTCTCCTGGAGGTTGGCGATCGAAATGACTTTTGGAAACTACAACTGTGAGAACGTGTGCGACCCAACTACCTCTGTAGATCCTCCAACTATGAATCCTGGCATCTTCCAACTGATCGTATACCTTGGATCTTCCCCTCGATGATCAGTTTCAGTAATCCATATTTATCATCTCTCATAACATGCCCAAGTTTAAAAAAAAAAAACATTTTTTTTACGTTAAACAATAATTATTTTTGTTGGTTTAATCTGTTAAGAGATGATCGTTATTTTTTGAGTCCATGATATTTTTGGTATGCGAGGATAGAGGACGTTTCGAAAGCTTCTATTCACTTTTCTATTTGTGGGTTCAAGGTCCGATTCTCGCAACTCTATAACAGGACAGGGAATACGTAGCATTTAATCATACCCACTTTAAGTTGTAAGCTAAGGTTAGATGCAACAAAGGATTTTTTCTTATTTATAAAAGTTCTGGCTTGTACAGGTCTTTCATTTCACTCCTGGAGTCACGACGCTAATTTACAATGGTTCCTAGGTATATAAATAAGAGAATCTGTTCAACTAAAGCACCCGTTATGAAAGTAATATATGTATACGTGTTTTTAAGTAGATTTCTAGATTACAGCAGTAGACAACGCAGTTCTCGCGGTTTGTCGAATAGTAAAACTGTAATTTTTTTCGTCTATTTTGATTCCTTCTGTTTTTTTGCCGAGTACCCCTATAAATATTGTTTCAAAGTATGTATTGAAAAATAGTGAGTATGCAGCCCTGATGAACGCTCTTTTTATTCTGATACCTTCAAAACCAACCGTCGCCCATTAAATATAAAAATACATCTCTCGGGATCCAATAATAGCACATACCAGCAAAAAAAGTATCTTGTCCGGTAAACTAGAGTAGTGAATACTACGTGTTTTACCCCCCCCCCCCCCCGTTTTCTGGCCTTGATCTTGGCCATACCTACATGTACTAATTTTTGACCCTGAAAGTTCACGTGAGCGTTATCCATGACCTTGACCTAGGGAGAGAGGTTATTTGTGCATTATATGATGTAACCTTACATCCCAACTCTCAGCAAATTAAATGACAAAGTTGAATCTTTCTACACTATTAGAAGAGGCTATGAGACTTATAAAAGAAGGAGAAATATCGATAATAATGGGAGATATTAACTCCAAAATCAGTATAGGGGCTGATGGAGAAGCAGAGGTGATAAACTGCTGCAACTTTGTATGGAACATGAGCTCTTAATCATCAACATCGTCTTGAAAATGCATCCAAGATGACTATATACTTGGACTAATAATGGACTTTAGATTCCGTTGATTTCAAAATATCGAGTTATGTTTTTGAGTCTCGTCGATAATTTTACTGTGTCAACGGGAACCAACAATCTTGAAATTAATCTTGCTGCCTAGTTTATCACGTAGAATTATCGAAACGCTTGATTTAGATTTAACTTTAGTACCAATAAATATTTTCAAATGACTATTTTCGAGAATTATTGTTTTTCTTTTTCTGCTAACATCAGAAGTTATTGCGTCTGAATGCCTTTCACTGCTTAAATCATCTTTAAAGAATTTATGACTTCATCGAAGCTATTTTAGCCAACATTGGAGTCTGAAATGCACATATGATGAAGCGTCATCCCCAGATACATCGATTATTTGTGAAAATTTTTAATTGAATTATGTTTCCTTGTAGACACTACAAAACTCTTTTTCGCAATATTCGTCATAACTCAAAAATTATCGAATTAAAATAAAGTTTAGCGTTATCAGTGAACAAATCACGTTACTCTTGAATAATTGCTAGGCAATGCACAGTCAGTTGATTTTTATTGTGCATATGTAGACACAATTCAAATATTCCTTATATCTAAACAAATACTTTTTAGGTAATTGAGTGGATTAAGAACCCAGTACCAATCTCACAATTTAAAACTGGAAATCACGGAATTGACACTAGCTGTAACAAAGAAACCTGCAAACTTGAAAAATCTGATGGACAAATTCGATACATGGTATCTTGTGTGCCATGCCCTAAAAACTACCCATGGTTAGATAATCCAGAAGGAAACTAATAATATTCCATATATTTTAATAGATTTTATTATTTATAAATCGAAAATATAATTTTGAAAACAACTTGTTTATTTTTTTTCGCGATGTTTATATCAAAGTTGTGTAAAGGTCGTGGACTGAAATAATTTTATTTGAAACTAGACTTCGGCAATTGGGAAATCTTCCAGAGTCGTACTATTAAGAGTCAAGACCGGTTGTCCCTGAGAGGCCATCTGTATAACACATTTATAATTTTTTTAGAAAATGTTAAAATATTGCCGAAAAATATTTTCAAATTTCTAAGATGGCCGCTAGGGGACATAACAGTGGTCAAGAAAACACGAAATAGAGCTATGCTAGAAAACCCTTTAGTAACCTTGACAGATTTTTCAACAAAAACGCTTTTGAAGTCATCTTCATATTGTCAAGTTTAGTGGTGGAGGAAAGTTAAACTTAAAATTTAGGTTAAAATGAACGGTGTCAAGGACAAAATCAAGATCACTGGTGTATATCCTCCTTTGAATCCTATAACTTTTGTATTATACCTTTTTTATCTCAAGAATTCTGAGGATTATTTGAGTGAATTTTTTTAAAATAGTACTGTGTGAGAAAAGTCGTCTGTCATCAACTAGCTAAAAAAACTAAAAGGGTACGTATAGCACGCTCTAATGCTCACCATCGCGTTATATAAAAAAAACTGAAAATTTCTTTTTTTTAAGTGATTTAGATGTAAAAAAATCTCACTTTTCAATTGAAAGTGCCAAAAAAAAAATTAAAATTACAAACTTCGAGAAAAATACAGAAAAAATATAATTTTTAAATTTTCACCATTAAAATGTGAAAATTTTATTGGAAAATTGAGGTCTAAATTCATAAAAATCATATCACCAAAATTTTTTTTTGGACTTTTTTTATAACTTAGAATAACGTAAATACTCCAAAAACTATTTGATCAACAATCTTCTACATATTTTCCAGTTAATTTTATTATCATAAAAGTAAAGTTAAATGAATTGAATTTTTATTACATATAACATTTATTATCATAAGCTAAAATCACAGATTAGATCACTCATCACATTATCATCATAAATTATTGGTATCAAAATAGAATTATTAAAACTATCTACTTGTAAAAGAAATTAAGAATGGCAATAAAATTTATTGTTTAGTTTTTTAGGTAATATAAGTGATGCAGTGGTCCAATCAGGGACGGATCCAGTCTCCTTTTTTTTTTTGGGGGGGGGGGCGATGATATCACAAAAGTACAGTATGGCAAGAAAAACAAGTTGTCAACGGGGGGGGGGGGGAGTGCAAACAGCATACTCATTCTTAATATAAAAGGGAGAATGGGTTCTATTTTCCTGAACTCAAAGCTCTTGGGAGGGGGGGGGGGCGATCGCAAGCATACACATTCCTATACTCTATTCAAGAACTAGAGAGAGTAATAAAACTGTTACCGAAACCTCCAACATATCTGCTCCAGTACCGCAGGTAACTGAGTACTGCCGTAAATCTAATTATATTTCATTATATTCAAATATATTTTATAAATTTACTGCAACATGTATTTATGTATTATTTGAGATTAGTGAGATACCCAAAAGATATGGCTGTCACCTCTATATTTATTCCAAAATCGTTAAACCAGGGCATTTTTTCCTCAACGAAAAACTTATTCCGATGAATGTTTATGATGCCTTAAGATATCAATACCTAGGTAATAATGTTAAAAGCTCTGTTGAGATGTGTTCCAACATGACAGGAGTTGGACAATCTACTATGCCGAAGGAGAAAAAACGACTGGAATTGTTAGTACTCCCAAGCCACATTCGATCACAGGCAGATGAAAAACCTCGTTGGAAGAAGAGATGAAAACTGCAATTAAAGGGGTTGTATATATATTTTATTATGAGAAGCAGATCCCAACCGTCTACAAAATTCTAACTAAAATCAATGAAGATCGCGATTTACCTGAAATTAAAAGAACTTATCTCTGGAAATTGCTCAGAGAACTTAATTTTTGTTGGGAAAAACCAGATAGAAAATCTGTTCCTATAGATCGTCCGGAAACTGCCCGTTGGAGAAGCCAATATCTCTCTCAAGTAAAAGGTAGAGTTGCTAGAAATAACACAATTAACAAAATTAGTAATTTAACTAAACTTTTGAAAGATTTTTTTTGAATAAAGTTACTGCGGAAAATTGGAAAAATCCATATAATAAAAGAATAAAACAAAATGTGAGAACTGGATCTCATGATCGGTGAGGTAGTATAATTAATTTGAGCGAAGATAGTTTCACTGACTTTGATTAGTAATTAGATACGTAATGTTTACTAGTGTAAACACAATTTATTATTTAAATTTTTGTTTTTGTTGTATTTTATTGTTTAATGTTGTTTATATGGTTTTTTATTTTTTTATATATTTTCATTTTAGTGTGTCCCAATATTTAATTTAATAAAAAAGTTTTTAATTAATAATAAAATGACCGATAGCCCCAAAAATATTATACGGACGAATTTATTTTTTTATATATGTTTAGCTTTTTGTATTTTTGACAATGGATATTTTGTAAGTATTTAAATTATAACTTCGCATTTTTTGAGAGAATAAGGCTACGTTTTAGTCCATTATTATAGACCGGTATTTTTGATTATAAAATTTCTAACCCATTCCTATGAAAAATATATGTGTCTAACAGATTTTGCTAAAGACCCGGACTAAAGAACACAGGTAGTTTGCGAAGAGAAAAAGGGTAAAAAATGATTTATTACTCTCTCTAGTTCCTAAATAAACCGTAGTATTAGAGGAAAAATCGGGTCCATTTTCCTAAACTCAAAGCTCTTGGGGAGGGGGGGGGGTGATCGCCCCCCCCCCTTGGATCCGCGCCTGGTTCCAATACCGTAGGTAATACAATACATCGCGTTGTTTATGGGAAAGTGTAAATCTTTCTTAATTTTTTTATACAGGTTTGTACAGGGTGAGTCAACGATAGGATGAAGTAGGTTTGTGCCTTTTCGGTGAAATTTACAAAGAAACTATATTTATTGTTTGATACAGTTTATTTTTACGCAGATTTTAAAAATATTTAGGACTCTACAGGGTGAGCCAAAAAACTAGGACAGCATAAAGTTTTATTTTTTTAAATAGAACACCCTATATACGAATCGTATTTTCGATTTAGCTTATAATTTTAAATCTTTTTTATTAAGAGTTTACTATAACAAAACTTTATAGTTTCTGAGATAATTAAGTTTAAAGAAAAAAAGTCACATTTTCAAGCATCAATTCAATCCTAAATAACGTTTTCAATTTTGTGACAAATATATTCAAATTTGGAATTTAGCAAGGCCAAGGACAAGTTAACATAATTTTTACCTAATATTTGCAATAAAAGCTACAGGGTGTTGAACACATCGGCTCAAATTTGAACAAGTTTAAATGAATAAATATCTTTTTTTTTAAATGGTACACCCTGTATATTTTCATGTTATTTAATAGAGTAATAAAAACCCTAAAAGTTTTGTTCAATATATCCTATACCTATTTATAATAGTTTTTGAGATATTTCAGTATTTCTTATTTTCCATACTTTTTTACAGAAATAGTCTTCATTATCATAGTAGCCATGGCAAAACAATGTAAAAGAACATTTTTCTGTGTGTCAAATTTATAACTGCAATCGCTTCTTTTGGTTTTTATGTAGTGTAGTTTGGTTTTTTTTGCATTCATCTTATATTGAAAAATGAATTTTCCAAAGAATGAGTTAATAGATATGATTTATACAATAGGAGAGGCTCAAAAAAATTGCCTTCTTGTTCAAAGAATTTACAAAATGAAGTATCCTGATCGACGCCAGCCTAATACCCATACTTTTCAAAACTTAATGCAAAGATTTGATTCTTCTAGTACTGTTGATTATCCAAAACGTAAAGTGGTCAACAAACCAGTAACTAATGAAGAAAAAGAACTACAAGTATTGTTAAATGTTCAGGAAAATCCTTATATTGGTAGCCGTCAGTTAGCAGCATTATGTGAAACATCACAATCCACCGCTAATCGTACTACCAAGAAATATAGGTATCATCCATATCACATGGAATTACACCAAGAATTGCATGGACAGGATTTTGAAAGTCGTGTAAACTTTTGTGGTACAATAAATGCAGAGATTCAATTAAATCCAAATTTATTATGCAAGGTAATGTTTAGTGATGAAGCTACTTTTAGAAGTAACGGTGCCGTAAATAGACGCAACATGCATTATTATGCCACAGAAAACCCATTTTGGATTAGAGAGGTGCAACATCAAAACCACTGGTCATTAAATGTTTGGTGTGGTATTCATCATAATCGAATTATTGGACCCCACTTTTTTAATGAACCACTAAATGGCCGTAGTTACCTGAACTTTCTACAAGAAGAACTACCCCAACTGCTTCAAGGTCTCGATAGGGATGAGCTCGACAGTATGTGGTTCCAGCACGATGGTGCGCCTCCGCATTACCATCTTGAAGTTCGTGCGTTTTTGGACCAACGATATCCACAAAAATGGATTGGACGTGGGGGTTTCATTGAGTGGCCACCAAAGTCTTGCGACATCACTCCATTAGATTTCTTCCTATGGGGTTATATTAAAAATAAGGTGTATGTTAATCCACCAACAACAGTGGAAGATATGCGAAACAGGATTGGGGATACCTGTAGAACAATAACGCCACTAATTTTGTCCAGGGTCCGAGAAAATCTGCAAAAAAGACTAAATTTGTGCATTGCACAAGAGGGTCGTTTATTCGAACACTTATTAAAAAGAAATAATTAATCTCAGTATTTAACAGGTAATTTTTTTGTTTCAATTTAGTATAAAAATAAATATGCATTTGCCTTGTCCTTATTGTTGTGTTAATTTTTTCACATTATGTTTAATTAAACTATTGCCGTTGTAATCTAACGAATAATGTATTTCATCGTATTTAACCACATTCTGTTTGTTTCTGTAGTTTCTTTTTATTATTTTACATGGCTACTATGATAATGAAGACTATTTCTGTAAAAAAGTATGGAAAATAAGAAAAACTGAAATATCTCAAAAACTATTATAAATAGGTATAGGATATATTGAACAAAACTTTTAGGGTTTTTATTACTCTATTAAATAACATGAAAATATACAGGGTGTACCATTTAAAAAAAAAAGATATTTATTCATTTAAACTTGTTCAAATTTGAGCCGATGTGTTCAACACCCTGTAGCTTTTATTGCAAATATTAGGTAAAAATTATGTTAACTTGTCCTTGGCCTTGCTAAATTCCAAATTTGAATATATTTGTCATAAAATTGAAAACGTTATTTAGGATTGAATTAATGCTTGAAAATGTGACTTTTTTTCTTTAAACTTAATTATCTCAGAAACTATAAAGTTTTGTTATAGTAAACCCTTAATAAAAAGATTTAAAATTATAAGCTAAATCGAAAATACGATTCGTATATAGGGTGTTCTATTTAAAAAAATACAACTTTATGCTGTCCTAGTTTTTAGGCTCACCCTGTAGAGTCCTAAATATTTTTAAAATCTGCGTAAAAATAAACTGTATTAAACAATAAATATAGTTTCTTTGTAAATTTCACCGAAAAGGCACAAACCTACTTCATCCAATCGTTGACTCACCCTGTACAGAGTTATTGAGAAGACATCCTAAAAATAATATGAATTATACTGGCTTGCATTTTTTAAATATTATGCCCTGAACACTTTATTATTTTTCAACTTTACTTAAAATATAATTAGTTTTATTGTGAAGCCAGGTCTTATATTTACCCCAGAATTTTCAAGATTTATTATATTAGTTCTCATTAAAATCAAAGTATTCCATTTTTAAAATTTTCTCATTCATTCTGTTTCATTCTGTCTCCCTTGTAATTCAATTTATAAGCGAGGTAATCTTGAATGAGGCACTAGCAGAGCTACCAGCGGCCATTATGATAAATGGAACTGTATTGGTAATTTTTAGTAGGCAGACGATATAGCGACACTTACCGATAGTTTGGAGAAACTACATTCCCTTCTTGAAAATTTAAAAACTCCTGTGGAAATTATGGGTTCACCATGACTCTGAATGGGACCAAATATTTAGTAAAAACAAAAGCTCCAAAGGCTGAAGAGAATTTGTACACCTCGAACAAATTAATAGAAACCACGACCAATCAAAAATCCAGAAGTAAAATGGTTAGAAGCGCATCTACTAAAATGAGAGATTGTTGTATAGCTACGTCATCACCTCACTACTTAAACCTGAATGCTGAAATGCATAATATTGGAGTCGAAACTTGGACACTGAAGTAAGATAATCTTAAAAAACCTCCAGTATTTTTAATGTGGTGCTATCGAAGTATGTTGAAAATATCTCGGGTGGAAATGTGGATGACGCAGAATACTCTGACTTCGAAACCTCAGAAAGTAGTTACCGTTCGAACGAACTATTTGGAGCTGAACTAAACAAGGTTATATCTTTGATGGTATAGAACCCCGCTAGGAAAGTAAACCCAAAAAATAGAAAAACGCAAGTCTGAACGTGCAGTGAACTTTTTAATTAAAAAATCGAATCTTAGAGAAAAATATAAATTGATTGCATTTTAAATCAATAAATAAACACGTTTATGAAATACACACTGTATAAAAAAGTTTATTTTAAAATATATGATTGTATTTCAATCTCAAGTGTCTAAAATTAGTTGAGGGACAAGGTTGGGTTCTACGAATATTAAAGGATTGAGAGTAAAATTAAAAAATATTGAAGTATACAAAATAAATTATTCCATATTTTTAAATTTTTAATTCTAAGACAATTTAAACAAAGCTTACTACTTCGTACTTCCTAAATATAAAAATAACAAAATAGTAATAAATATTTACATTATTATTTATTATTTACATTAATAAATAAATTCTGATACTTAAAACTAGAATAAATAAGAAAAAAATATCTATTTTTATCACAGAAACTAGGGTAAGCGGTGACATTACTGCGGTTGAATCATTATGCGAAATCTTATTTTTAATCAGTATTTTTCTTTACCAAAAGTTTGAATGCTCTAGTTTACTTGCGTAAAAAAATTTTGACCAAAGTAAGAAACTGAATATGTGTGATTTCATTATTGCTGGTTTTATTGCAAAAATGAATGTATTATTAAGCACCTATTACAGCGAAATGCAACCGTCACTATTTAAGGTTAAGGTTCTTTAAACTTTAAATATATAAGAATTTAAGTTTGCGATTAGTAATAGGGAATCTACATGCATTTTACAAAAAAAAACTTATCGGAATATAATTATATAGGATGTTTAAACTTTAATATATAAGAATTTAAGTTTGCGATTAGTAATAGGGAATCTACATGCATTTTACAAAAAAAAAACTTATTGGAATATAGTTATATAGGATGTCATATAAACTATTTATTCTTCATTAGTTTTTTTTAGAAATAAATAAATATTAATTAAATATTTAAATGAACAGGAGATTGATAACACTTCTATTAATTAATACATAATTAGTATACCTTTTTGCAAGTATATTATGAACAACATAATATTAGAAAATATTTGTCAACGTTGTTACAAAAATATTTCTTTCTTAAAATCAACGTATTTACTCCGCAGTAATATATGCTCATTTTCTTATTGAGAGTTTGCTCTTAATACTTGGAATATAATTTCAATTAAAATACTTATCCTACAATTTATATGATGAAAATATGATTTTAAATAACATTAAGTGGTATTGTTACAAAACAAATCGAAATATTCACCAGAAAATATTGTTTCAAGATAAAAAGATATCTTCTAAAATACGCAGTATTTTGGGCATCCACAGTAATATCACCACTTATCCTGTATAAATACAGACGAACTATAGAGAGTAATTAAGAAACTATGGAACAAGCGAAATTTTTTGGACCTTTTTTCTAAAGAAACTATATAATATTGTCAAATTTTCGGTTATTTCTATTTATAAGAACTTTTGTTTCTTAGGGAAACAACAGCGAAGTTCTTTTAATTATTTAGTCATAAGACCAATTTACTTTATCTTGATTTTTATAATATTTGATTCGATATATTTAAAAAGAAAACTAGAAAATATAATAAAATAATTCGAGGTTTTAAAATATTTTCCCGTTCTGAGAAATATCAAACTTTCCTAAAAATTAATGTCAAAAAATTTCCGCCTTTTTACATACTTTGTTGATCACACTCCATATAAGTAAACAAACATTCTATAAACACTAATACAATTATCTAATATGTTACAAAAGGCTTTATCCCGTATTGTTCGAAAATTTCCCCCCATATCCTATACATATGGCCTTTCAAGCTAGGTTTAACTGTTAAGGTATTATTGAAATTTAGATACTGTAAATTTCCAGGACGTACTTTTGGCCATTGAATATTATTTAATAATGGAATTTTCAAAGGAGTTGGGTTCCTGTAAAAAAAAATAAGTATTAAAATCGAGATATGAACATTACAGAAAATTATTAAAATTCAGCAAAAATTATTATTCGATTTTTTTTGTCAATTACCCTTTTAAAACCGTTAAAAATATCCCAAAATTTAGCTTCTAAATGAAAATAGAAACATACACGATCTCTGCCAGTTAAATTGATACAAAAGGCTAAAAACATATGTTCCGATCAACTAAGCACAGTCGGACGACAATAAAAACCATTTTATAAAATTTCTATATATATATATATATATATATATATATATATATATATATATATATAGACAAGCAAGTTGGTACAGACCAGGAGCAGCAAAAAGGACGATCCAACAGATGGATAAAAACCGAATGGACATCATAGCACTACAAGAAATTTCGATGGCCCGATACTGGAAACATTACTATTGACAGATACACAATCTTTTACAGTGGCAATAAAGATGGTCGGCACGAGTTTGGTACAGGCTTCGCCGTGAAAGAACATCTAACGAACCTGATAATATCGTTCAAACCCATAAATGAACGGCTTTGCTACTTGCGAGTAAAAGGCAAATGGTGGAACTACTCCCTACTAGCGGTACACGCACCAACAGAGGAAAAGGAGGACGACATAAAGGATGAATTTTACGAAGAACTGGAAAACACAGTTAGTGGAATACCTAAACAAGATATGTTAATAATTCTAGGGGATTTCAACGCCAAACTAGGAAAAGAACCAGCATACCTACCGCATGTTGGACCCCACAGTCTGCATGCTGAATCTAACGATAATGGCCAACGCCTGGCAGGATTCGCAGCAGCTCACAATCTAAAAGTAGTATCAACAATGTTCGAACACAAGAACATCCACAAGGAAACATGGATTTCGAATGTTAACAGAACAAGAAACCAGATAGACCACGTTTTAGTCAACTCACGGTATGCGGGAAATGTAATGGACGTAAAAAGCCGAAGAGGAGCCGATGCAGACTCAGATCATTTTCTGGTACTTGCAAAAATCAGGCTAAGAATTAAAAATACAAGGAAAACACAACAAATAACTGATAGCATACGATGGGAAACTAATAAATTAAAAAACGAAGAAACACGGAAAAAGTACCAGGCGGAAATACAAAACAGACTGCTACAAAATAGAACGGATAACGACAGTGTAGAAACAAGATGGGACACTTTAAAATCGATTATTGAGTCAGCCACAGAAAAACAACTGAGAAAAAGAAGAAAATCAGAGAAAAAGAATTGGTATGACAAAGACTGTGAGGATGCAGTAAACAGAAGGAATGAAAGAAGAATAAAAATGCTAGAGCTTCCCAATAATGAAAACATCGAATCATTCAAAAGAAGCAGAAATGAAGCAAGGAAATTAATTAGACAAAAGAAAAGAGCAGCCCAAAGAGAAACGCTGGAACGGGTGGAAGAAAACGCGTTTGGAAATAGCAGAAGGTTTTTCAGTGAACTAGCCAGTATGAGAAATGGGTACAGACCTACACCCGGTAGCATCATAAGAAAAGAAAATAACAACGAACTAGTAACAGATGCAACTGAAATACTAAAAATATGGCAAGAATACTTCAACAAGCTGCTGAATACAAACAATCAGGGGGAAATAACGCGCATAACCTACCAAACAGCAGAAATCTAAGATAATGAACCCTCTATACAGGAAACTATAGACGCCATTAACCGGCTCAAAAATAATAAAGCACCTGGTTGCGATAATTTGCCGGCAGAACTATTGAAAAATGGGGGAACACATCTCCATAAAGAAATACACAAATTAATAGTAGATATATGGAACACTGGAATAATACCTGAAGAGTGGAAGAAAGGTATAATTGTCCCCATCCACAAGAAAGGGGATCGATTAAATTGTTCAAACTATAGAGGGATAACACTATTAAACTCAGCGTACAAAATATTATCTAATATATTATTGAAGCGAATATCACCCTATGCTGAAGAGAACATCGGTGACTACCAATGCGGCTTTAGGCCTAACAGATCCACGGTGGACCAAATATTCACAATACGCCAACTCCTGGAAAAAAGCTGGGAATTCAACAGAGATGTACACCAATTATTCATCGACTTCAAACAGGCCTATGACACCATAATACGAGAGAGTATTTGGATTGCCATGGAAAGCATGGGGATACCAAAAAAACTTATTAGTCTAACGAAACTATATGTCAACAATACCGAATTATGTGTAAAAATAGGAAACCAAGTCTCTAGCAATTTCACAGTTCGAAGTGGTCTGAAGCAGGGGGACGGATTATCTCCACTTCTGTTCAATATCGTACTCGACATGGTAATCAAGAAAGCGAACATTAATACCGAAATATTCACAAATCAGGGACCACAAATGTTGCTAGCCTTTGCAGATGATATTGACACAATAGGACAAAATACTGTAAGAGTCAAGGAAAGTTTCCTACAAATCGAAAAGGAGAGTCAGAAAGTGGGCCTTAAAATTAATGAAGATAAGACCAAATATATGCATGTAGCACGCAATCTCCGCAGAGATAGAATCAGATAAAACGTAACAATGGAGGACTATAACTTCGAGAATGTCCAAAAATTCAAATATTTGGGAACTGTCATAACATCGGATAACGACATGACAGAAGAAATAAAAGCCAGAATACAGAGTGGTAATAGATGCTTCTTTTCTCTGCAAACGCTGATAAAATCAAAAATCCTGTCAAGGTCCTCAAAGATAAAAATCTACCAAACAATAATAAAACCAGTGGTATGCTACGGGTGTGAGACATGGACCCTCACAAGGCATAACGAACTTCTGCTTAAATGTTTTGAGCGAAAAATGCTAAGGAGAATATTTGGTCCTGTACAAGACCCAATTACGGGACAATACCGCATAAGAAGTAATGCTGAACTAGAGATGTTGTACCATAGCCCAAATATAATAAAAACAATAAAATCCCAGCGACTGAGATGGGCAGGACACGTCCAAAGATCCCCTGACAACCGACTAATTAACATGGTATGGAATCAAAACCCAACAGGAACTAGACCCCTTGGACGACCAAAATTAAGGTGGAGAGATAATATAGCCAAAGACCTACAAACTATGAGTGTCGACGACTGGAGAGAAGCCATGATGGACAGAGACCAGTGGAGGCAAATCGTTTCTGCAGCAAAAACCCACGTAGGGTTGTAGCGCTACTAGATAGATAGATAGAAGGACTCGGAATTAGGTCCTTATAGGCTGATATTAAATTCAAAATTATTTTTCCATCAAAAAAAAAATGATTTCTGTTTTTCGATAAAATAGGCAGAAATTGCTTCTTCCACCTCATCGTCGCTGGAAACATTTTTATTTTTGGAAATAGCCCAAATCTGGGCTATAGGGAGGATGGCCAAAGATTTGAAAGTCAACTTTTTGAATAGGAGCCATTACAACTGAGGCCTTGTGAACGGATACATTGTCATACAGAAGCGTTATACCTTTGTCAGTTTTCCTCGCCTTTTCTCTCTTACAACATTCTTTAACATTCCAGTAGCCTTGCATAGTATTTTATTGTTATAAGAGCTTCTTTATTTTTGTAGCAGTATTCCTTCTTAATCCCAGAAAACTGTATCTATGAGTTTTCCGGCCGACTACGAAACCTTGAACTCTTCGGAGGTGGTGTGCTCTTTTTGTGTCACTGGGGGACTCTTGCTTCGACTGAGGCTCATAATAATGAGCTCATGTTTCATCCCAGTAATAATCTGGCCCGAAATATCATCCTTGTTTTCGCTACACAAGTCCAAAAACGCGCGACAACACGCTACTAAGCCCTACTTTTGATGAGGCGTGAACATTCTCGATACCTATCTTACGTACCACTTTAACATGTCAAGATAGTCATACAGGAAATTCACAATGATTTTAGGTGATATTCCAATCATTTTTGCGAATCTTCTCTTCTTCAAAAGGGCATCTTCCAGTACCAACTTTTCTACTTTTTTTGATGTTTTCGGCAGTAGTCGCCTGGGTTTGTCTTCAAACGAATCTTTTCCTTATTTGAATAGGTTGTGCCACTTTTAAACCATGGTTTTTCCAGAGTAAGATTCGTAGTAAACAGAAGACGTCTCTTCCAATAGGGTTTCAGAAGGTTTTCCTTGCTTTGTCAAGAAGTTTACGACTATACGAAACTCCATTTTTTCCATAGTTGCACTTTTCTTCTGGATTAACTTGTTTATCTTGAGATGGAAAGAGCTGCGAATTGTGGTGGGATTGTTGATAGGACATTGTCACCTCAGGGACCATCTTCATAGAATCGGTGTGAGGACGACCCGATGTGCAGATGGTGTTTAAAGGAGGATGAAACTGTTGACCATGTCCTAAGAGAGTGATTAGCATTTAAACGGACTGAGAAAGAAATATTTTGGAGATTCAATTTTGTTACCGGAAACAGTTGGGCATGTTTAACTAACGAAGCTGTTTGGATTCGCAAAGGCGATCGGATTCCAATAACCTGCAGCTATGGTGCGATTTAAAGGGCCTAATGGAGGTCTAGGCATTGATGATCTAGTATCACCACCCCTATTTCATTCATTCATAACTTATTCACGACATTTCTGCTAATAGTTACCTAATTATAACAAAACTTGGTTTATATAGTACTAATGAGTTAATAAAAGAGCGCAGTTAAAACGGAGTCACTAATTTCCCATTCAACCCCTTCTTTCCACGATCTTTTGTCCCATCCTCGTATAAATATATATATATATATATATATATATATATATATATATATATATATATATATATATATATAAAGAGTATAAACCAACATTATTTGCGTCAAGAGTGAAACAAATGATGATTCATGTGAAAAGTGGCTCAAAATAAGTGTTCCAGAATTTACTTCTTAGACATCACGAGAAGGTCGTTTACAAAAATTTTTTTAATAAAAATGCCATTATCAAAAATCGTTGAAGTCTTAGATTATTGTATTTGCAATAAGTCAGTTTTATAAGCAAAAAAACTGATCAACTAGAAGGTCAACTTTGAAGAGCGTTTAGGAAATTTTATATTATTCAATTCCTAATTTAAACACTGATTAGTGTGTAAAAAAATATTACTCACATATATTTAGCAAAGTTGGTCCAAAGATGCACTAGTCTTTTCTGCGCCAACATGTTATCTGGATCGTTATCGGTCATATTAAGTGTTCTAAATATAAATGGAATTTCTTGGGCATGGCCCACTTTTTCAGCAACTAAAACAATAGAAAATCATAACTGTAGTGCAACAATTTCATGTAATGTCTTCAGTGGTCTCCAAACGATATTTTTGTAGTAGAGAAATGAGCTTAAAAAATAACCAGAAGTCACATGATGCAATATCAGGATATTACATTCCTTGTAAAATAATATTGGTCGAGTTTTTGTTCAAAAGCTCATGAACAATAAATGTAAGTATATTTAATGCATTATTATGGTGCAAGAGTTAACTATTGTCCTTTTTTGCGGATAGGCATACGCGAAATACGCAAATAATATTCTTTATTAACCGTTTGTGCTCTCAAATCGAAAAAAATCACAGAGCATGATTTTCTCCTGGCTCTTTTTTCAATTTCTATTCCGATTCTTTATTAAGCTCATTCAGTCATGTCTCATTGTCGATAATAACAAGTTTGGGTAGCTGGCTGCGTTGGAAATCGTCAAGAAGATCATTCGATGGTCTTTTTGAGAAAAATTCAGTGCGAAGCGATGCACTTCATGCCTAATTTTGCTACCAGATTCATATGGTATCAAGTTTTTAAGATTCCTAAATCATTAGGTAGCTTTCTAACCGAGACACGACGATTTGCGAGTATCATAACCTTTTTCAGTTTATATCGATGGTTGTTCGGGCTGCGAATCAAGTTTAATATATTTATGACCTTCAGCGAAAGCCTTAAACCATGTGACGCCTAGCCCCTCTTTTATCTCTTTTTTCATATAGTTTTTTGAACCTTCCTAGGGGCTAGAGCAACTGCACATTAGAAAGGAGAGCGGGACGATACTTAATACTATTTCGAACTTCTTTACAACGGTTTTCTTACCAATGAAATACTTATGGTGTTTTCATGAAGATTTATTAAAATTATATACGAACGAAACTAGTTTTTAAAAAATAAAAATTGTTAATTCAACTTAATTCGAGACCAATTTCAAATATTTTTCTATTTTATCTTTAACAAAATTAAAATTCACCAAATGCTTACTCTCCTACTAGTCGCGGTTACGAAGGGCTAGCTAAAAATTTGGTTTAACCGATTTTAAAACTCCACATTAACTCTCTACTAGACTATAAAACACACTTAGAATTTTTCTGCGAGAACTGTACTTAAAACCGTATTTAAAACATTTTTCACCGTACTGCGAAACACTGAATATATTCTTTGAACTACTTCTTAACTATCACGTCTTTTACTCTTGTTGTGAGTGTGAGTTCATCGGCAAAAGTAACGCAGCGACGTCCGTGTAAGATAGCTAAGAAACAGTTATGTTCTTGCCCACTGCAGAAGTGATTTAAATTCATTGTATCCTGGATTTCCTGGCAGTACGAATTCGAAATAACAGAACATGACCAAGTGGAGAAAACCTGAATGTGACATAATGCTACTAATATTTAGTTTTACCGATTATAAAGGTATGATATCCCGAAGTTGACAAATAATCGCGAACGTAACAGTGAAGAGGTAAAAATTCCGGATTTGATGTTGAGGAAAACTTGTCTAAATTTACAATAAAAAGTAGTTGAACTAAAATGCGGAAAAATATAAAGAAAATAGTACAATAATATTTAATTGGATCCAAAGATGAATGCTGCTTAGATAATCTCTTTCAAGTCAGCTCATTTCCTAGATTCGTAATGAAATAAAATGAAATTAAATAATTTTCTTAGAAATCTTAGAGCTTCACTCAACCCTCTCTAATGGCGGTGACGGAGAAGAAATGTGAGAAGGCTGTGGTTTTTAGCATAGTCGGGAAGTTTGACGGAATCTCACAAACTACTCCGTGGTTTGTGTTAAATTTCGAATTTACACAAATATATGAAATATGAAAAAAATCATAAAATAAGAGCTGGTAGTCGAATGAATTTTAAAAATAATAGAATACGGGGCACACTACTTCGGTAATAAAAAATAAGAACATAGACGTGAACGGTGGCGACCAAAAGTAACGGTAACCGAAAAATTATTAAATAGTGTTGAGGTTTCGCTAACGCTGGAAAACCATTAAAGATAATCGTGAAAAACCGGGTTAAGTTAATACACTAGTACTGACATAATATTTTACATAATTGTCACTTGCAGTTGTACTAACTCTAAAAAAATTATATATGCGATTTCTCATACGTGCAAGGTCTAAATACAAAAGTTTTTTATTATCTCACAAAAAAAGGTATATTTTATTTAAATTTTTACAAAAAGAGCTCATAAATCTTAAGTTCTGCTCACTGTCTTTTGAAAAAATTTTTAAAAGTGAAGCATAATTTTGTTTTAAAAATTTTCAAAATCGCTTTTAAATCAAAGAATATGTTCATCATGAATGTGGATACTGAGAAATACTGTTTAAAACTTTCCTAAAAGCTTATTTCTTTAGATAAGCGCGATAATCGATGGTTTATGGTAAAGCGTGACTTACCATCGATAGATGCTGGAAAGTAAGGTCGACCATAGTATGCAAACTGATAAAGATACACAGGAGTAAAAGAAGATTGAAGCTCAGCGTGCTTAATAACCCCTCTGGCAAACATATTGTCACTCAGGAACTAAAAACAGAAAAAAAAATTAATAAAAACCTCCAACAACTTACAACATAACACACTCTTTGCGATTCATACAAATGGATCAAAAAATATTAAGGTCATATCGGAAAACGTCAATTTTTAAAGAAAAAAATATTTGTTACATTGCTTAAATATCGTTATTAGGGTCCGGTATGCCTAATAAATGCTTAAATTTTTTGTCGTGTCCATCCGTCCGTTCATTTGTCTGTCACTGGCTGATAGCTGCATCATTTATCTTTTTTTTTTTGCGATGAAATTTTACCGTCAGATGATTTCACTTTTTCTAAAAATATCCGGGTATCTCGTCGCACCGCATGTAAAAACTTCATATCATTGAGTATATCTTTAAAAATCATGCGCAATTGCCCCCCCCCCCTCCTGAGTCAAACAAAACCAAATTTTCTTAAAGATAGGTAATATCGAATAGAAATTGGACCTCCTCGATAGGTAATATCGAACAGAAATTGCACCCCCTCCCCACAGCAAAATACTGGATTTGTGCTTGTTCATCTCGTCATTATAAAGTTTGATCTTGAAAGTTTTAATACTCTGTGATAAAAATAAATAGACATCGTATATAAAATAATATTTTGTATAAATAAGAAAGGTAATATATTAGAACAAAAATATAATATAGGAAAAAAAATGCTGTGTCCGACAGAAACTTCGAGAAATATTTTAGCTCTCAATTAATTGAAAAAGCCTTATACTACAAGATTAGAGAAAGATCACTACCTCAAATTTCAAGAAAATACCAGAAAAAAAATGAATGCTTTGCCCCATGAAAATGCACCATCCCCTGCAGAACGGCTTTGAACTAATTGGTTCTTATCAGTACAGGGTAGGCAAGCGCATCTCAATATAAGAAGACTGAATCCTTTAAGTAATTTATATCAGGCAAAAGTGGAAGTCTAATACAAGCAGCGCCATCTCCTTACAACCCACTTAAAATGAATATCTACTCTCGTAGAGATCTATATACGATATACAAAAGTAAATAAAACAATATACTTGCAGTTGGGTGTTTAAATATACTTACATTGGAGAAATTATTTAGTTTGCACCCAATTGAAAAAACCTTATAATGTAAGGGAAGACGTATTTTCTTTTAACACAGTTACAAACAAAAACCGGTCTGTAGATGACGGTGCACTACCATGAAAGAGGTTTTCACTCTTTTCTAGTTTTTCCTTGCAATTTGTAATAGTACTTTGTCTCTAACTGTGTTAGAACAGTGTATGCCTGCTTTTCAATTGGTTGCGAACTAAATAGTGTCTCTAATATAAAAGTACTGTTACAATTTTATCTCTTTAAAATCGCTCACGGGTACGCAGTATAAAACACAACACTTCTCACTAAACTACTTCCAATACCATATTAAATACTTCTTAAGGCTGCTAAATCACAACTATATAATTACTACTTTTTAATATCTTTACTATCTAAATACAACTATACAACCATATTAAAACTCATATCCTATCCCTATTTATTTACCTATAGAACGTTCTAGAAAAAAGAAGAAATGTACTAGCATAAAAGTTGTAAATTATTTAGAAATATAATGATTCATCGGTCAGAATATTTTTTACGAGGGTGTATCAATAAGTTCTTTTACTCCTTCGCAACAGTATTTAAACAATAAACAGCAAGTATATTTTATTCATTGTTGGTAGAACTGGGGCGTTATTTTTCATCTAGATGTTGGACGGTAATAAAAAAATTAAGTATTTTTTTTACTCTAACTGGAGCATAAGATACAAGTCAAAATTAATACTTACTTCTGCCAATCCCGTAATATTACTATAGAAGCTTTCATTTTCTCTGATATATAAATCTCTAATTTTTATGATCGCCGGTATTGTGTCAGCCCAATTTAAATGCAAACTCCCAGGGATTAACATGTCTGGTTTTATATCAAGTCCTACAGCTTCAACTTTAGCAATAAAATTATCTAAAAGCAAATGAAAATCGTGAAAATATCTCATTGCACTATTACTATCTAATAACATTAATATTAATGATGAAAGAAGTGCATTCCATGGTAGTAATGGAAGCAGAGCAAACAAATAAATATATAGGAATGAAACAGACAAAGCTAACTAACACAATTTACACTCTGACGGTTAAACTGAACCTTATAAGGAAGGTAAAACAGGTGTTACGAACTAGTTTAAATAGAAAAAAAATTGTTTGAAGCCTTTTATACATCTGTATGGTCCTCACTTAACAGCTCTGGTTCGAGTAAAACGAACGTCGAAAATCTGTTACAAAAGCACATAAATATCACTCTCATAGTGAACATGAACATACTCTATATGCAGTGAACGATCACTGCATATAGAGTATAATTAGCTACCGAGATAGAAAAGAAGCCGTTTGGTGGGAATGATAAGTACTCGTATATGTATGTGTGTGAAATTGGGGATTAGTACACTGCGACTTAGTAGATCTGTTGTGTTCTCTTGCTGCTGCTAAGTCATTGAGGATGCCTTGCCGATCAGTAATTGGATCTCCTGCACTATTCCCCTCTTTTTAGCTCTTCCAGCATTACACTGCTACTGATTTTAAGAAAGGTTCGGGCTCCAGAAACGGCGTCTCAGTCCTTTTTCTTGCGAGATTCTCTACTATTTCATTCCCCTCTACAGCGATGTGTTTCGGTATCCACAGGAGGGTAACCTTTTTATTTATTTTTTTTTTAGTTCCTTTAGACATTCCCAGATCATCTTGGAGTTGATTATTTGAGAACTCAGCGCACTCCTGTACATGATAATTTTTTTCTTTGTTGAATTGAATGCATTTCCTGAAAGGATGTATTTCTGCCTGAAAAGATGCTTATTGACTTGTCCAAGCTTTCGTGGTGTCTGGTGCTGGGTCCATACACTCCTATTCCAGTCCCCTCCATTGGTTTGGAGCTATCTGTGTACCACTTCATGGAATTCTTTTTGCGATTTTCAATGGTATTTCTCTCCCATTCACTTCTGTGACTCAAACTTGGTGTTGAAGTTTTTTACAAAGTTGAAATTCTTTTTCAGTTTATTTTGGGGCAAGTCCCAGATTTGTTGATCCCTGGATAAGAAATTGGGCTTTCGTTTTCTGACTTCATCTCTCATCATTCTATATATTACCCTCCTCATTATACTGTCCACAAGTTGGTATGCACTTAGAACAACAGCTAGAATATTAATTTTCATATTTCCACAGGTTAGGAAGGTTTGCCACATCACATCATGTAATATTCACAGTTTTTTCACCGCTAAGATTGTGGCAGTATGAAATGACTACATTCCACAAAACAGGCCAAAAGAAACTTCAAGACTGGGTGGAGAATACCTAAATAGTACCATACAGAAAAATGTTTCCAGAGACGGAAGACTTGTTAGTGACTATGGAAGATCGGGTTAGTCCAACGAGAAATTACCTGAAATACATTATGAATCGATGCAGATATAGATGTCAGATATTAGAGTCAATATATCGCAGGAGGATATTAAATATTTGCCACATCCAAGTATAAGAAACTACATAACTCGTTTGCCAAGATACTTCAACAGACCATAGCTAAAAAGTTAAAAGTTTCACAAACTGAAAAATTGCAATACTATAAATAAAACCCACAGCCTATTCTAGAATATAAGCAGTATTGAGATCAGACAAGAAATTTTTTCATAATAGATTGGACCTTGTGTGAATAAGTAATACAAATTAATGAAGAAAATTCAAATAACATCAATCTATGACATCAATATCCTGACAAGACCGTTAAATACAGAGACTTGATGGTACAAGTACACCGATAGGTGGAAATGAATTGAGTTCAAACTCTTACTATAGTTTTTTCTGATATCTGAGTATATTTGGGATAGACGATTATTTCCTGGAGGGAGTTTGGTTATGAAAAATTAATTTTATCTTAAAAGCATTAAATTTCGCCACTCGTGGCTTGGTTAACATTTTTTTTTCACCACAGAATTTGTTTTTAGATTTCAGTTTATGTTCTGGCACATTTGTCGAGGTCAAAATGTGTTTTAAAATAATACAATTTAATGAACGAAAGTTTTGGTCAAGTTGAGAAATCATGGATCTTGGGTTTAGACGGTGTCTAATCGGAATTAATATCGGACGTTTCGTGTTCTAATCTCGTGAAGTAAAGATCCCTGACGATGGCTCGTGCAGTCACAGGGGAAACGTTGGATAATAATTCCAATTTGACACGGTCTAAACTCAGGAACCATGATTTTTTATACATTTTCTTTTCATGTCTGAGCTGTTTTTAAAACTTTCTTTACTCTGTAAAACTATAGATAAAAACTATACACTATAATATTTTTTAAATCAAACATTTACAAAATTATTGTATATATGTATAAAATAGAAGTATTTTTTATCACATAAACCTTTTTAAGAATTAGCTACAATGCATAAAAATATTATATGCATTTGAAAAAGATAAACTTATATAAAAACTCGGTATAACTTACTTATGAGGAAGCTAACAGATTCTTCTGAACAAATACCAATTATTGTTGGTACTCTGTTAAACTTTCCACTTTGCAGTAGTGCATAATTAGGCTGAGTTAAAAAGGCGTCTGCACTGGGAACTTCCAATACAGGCCAATTAAGTTTCTATAAAAAAAATAATAAATAAATCAAAGTTATAACTCAAAATATTATTAAGAATTTTCAGACTTTTATCATACTCCATTATCATCTAGAATAATTTGACTTTAAATAGAGTATTAATTGAAAGTAAAAATTAAATACCACCATGCTTCAAACCACCGAAGAATGGCAGAGACTCTCAGGCGAAGTTCTGTAGGCCAATTAACTTGTTTGCTTTTTACTGAAATTGACAAGGAAATTGATTTAAAGGCCACTACGCCCCATTCAACATATTTACTTCTCAGAAAAAGCAAAGCCAAGTAAGGAGAATAGAGTCTGCATGGGATAACCAAGAAATAGTGTTAACAACCTTTCTTAATACTGAGGGAGCATTCAATCATACCTCCTACATTTCTATGACAACAGACGAGTACAATCAAATCTGTTGAAGGAAGCCGTAGAGGAATCGGTAATCAAAGGTTCTACTTCCCCTCCTGTGAGATCTGGTGGTCGACGATCTTCTGGTAAACCTCAGCTACTAAGAATATTTTGCTGACTATCTAGTCATACTTATTGTTGAGAAATCTTGCAGAATAAAAACTTAAACAGGGAGCTCTGACTATAACGGAGTAAATGTGCGCTAAGGAACACCTTACGATGAGTCCTGGAAAAACCATACTCACTTAAAGAAAGAAACTTTGGAAATTAATTCTAACAAATTTCTTTAAAACACAACTGCAGATATGCCAAGAGATTAAGTACTAGATGTAATACTAAATGCAAAGCTTACTTGAAACACACTTGCTGTACTGGACAAAACGTGGGGACTAAAACCACACATTGTACTTTGGTTCTACACTGTAACGGTAAGACTCGTAATAACCTATGGCTCTGCTGTATGGTTCATAAAATTCACATGAAGCTCTCCACACTTCAAAGACTGACGAGTCTGTGCATCAGGAGAGCCATAAAAAACACTCCAAGAGCAGTCATGGAACGCCTACTTGAACTTCCTCTTCCTTCATTTAATAATCAAGGCTGAGTAAGAGTAAGATTGGACAGGCCTGATCTAGTGAATTGAACCTACCTCCAGACACACCAGCATCAAATGAATGGTGACGGATGTACTGTTAGAGATGAGCAGTGACACCATACCAAGATCCTATAACTTTGATAGGCCATACACCATTCAAACTGACTGGAAGGCAAAATATGATCGATCGCTAAGCCCGGTTTGGTTTACAGGCAGGTCCTTAAGTGATCATGGTTCAGGAGCTCGAATACACGGAGCCACAACCAAACTCAATATAAGTGATATAATGGGGCAGCACACCAAGATATTCTAGGCAAAAATATATTCTATTGACATCTTTCTGAGAGAGAATCTGACTAGGGCTTACAGGAGCAGGCCCATTCTTATTTTCTCCGACAATCAGGCTGTGCTGAAAGGACTTGCATATCATCAGAAAACATCAAAACAGGTCTGGGATTGTCTTTACAACTTTATCGCTGAGGCATAACATAACCAGGTTACTGTTACCTGTGTACCAGGAAAAATCGGACCAACTTGTAAGATAAGGGTCTGCTACTACATTACCGAAACCAGTATTTGGCATTACTAAGGCTGCTATTTGTAGGTGGTTGTCCTGTTGGATAAACCATCAACATCAAACTCACTGGAACAATATTGCTGGTCGCAGGAACAGTAAACAATACGGCAAATTGAGCCGCGAAATACTGCATTTAAGCCAAGAACAGATTAGGCTCGTGGCAAGACTATTAATTCGCCGCTGCAACACTAGAAACATCCACCTACAATGGACATCTATAATGAAGGACGAAAGATTATGTAAAGAAGGGGACGAAACAGCCTCACAGATCATCTTCGAATAGGCTGTTGAACCTGATTGGGGTCACCAAGAACACAAGGCGACACAATTAAATCACTAGACTACAGTGTAAGAGCTTCTTAACCTTAGCCTACTACATCAAACAACCAAACAATCAATGCTTCATATCACCAATAACTAGGACATACAACTATTTTTTTGGAACGAAAATGCCCAAGTCTGTTTTCACGGATGGACTATAACTGTTAACACGATACTCCACAAACTTAAAGTGATAAATTGTTACAAAAACATGGAAAAATAATGCTTCTGTTGAAGTTTAACCTCTGAAGATGTGGATTAATAGTTTGTCGCCGATAATAAACAGGTGGGTTTTATCTATTTCGATTGTAAAATTTTAATATAAAGATTGAATAAACGATATGAAAAACTTAATTAAAGAATAAATTCATAGAAACTAATGTAGGTCAAATTTCAAAGTAGAATTAATATCTTAACTACGATACTCAATAATAATTTTTAATATTGCAGTTTATCTTACCAGATAATCAGTCGCTGTAAAGAGTTCCATGACCGATAATCTTCTAAGAAATTCCCTAAGTTCTATAGTATCATTCCCATTGTAACCTGCTTTGTTAGCTAATTTAAAGGCATAAGTTCTTGGGTCCAAATCAAGAGCCCAGGGAACAAGTGCTGATGCGCTTTCAACTATTGCAGCTCTAAATAATCCTAAAAATAAAAATTTGCATTGATACGTAATATTACGACCGAAACATAAGATATCAACCACCTGAGTAAAAGGAGTAATAGATCTTTCTTCAAGTATCCCTCCTACATTTGCCTCCACACATTTGCCATAAAATAATAATTGCATTATTGACTTATATAAAATGACTATATGACTATATGATATAAAATTTTGAATATCAAAAATTTATATTAATGTAAATATAACTGACATTTCTTACCCTTTGATTTTTTACTCAATATATGTGAAGCAACTGAAACGGCACCAGCGCTTTGACCAAAAATTGTTATTTGATTGGGATTTCCTCCAAAATAGACAATATTGTCATAAGTCCATTTAAGAGCAAAATTTTGGTCCTTCAAACCATTATTTCCTGGAATTACTTGATCTCCTGTAGACAGAAATCCTAATGGTCCTAATCTATAGTTAAATGTTACTAAAATTACATCTTCTTCCATGATGAAATCTGGACCATAAACGCTTTTTAATGAGTTTCCTTCTACAAAATCTCCACCATATATCCAAAACATTACTGGTAATCTATTCCACGGCTTTGACTAAAATAAACGAAAAATTTTAATCAGAAAAGTATTTGTTGTCTGTTATCATCCAAGAACAATGTGATATAATTATTAATTTATTTGATCTTAGTAGTTTCTTATTTGCTCTTTTTTAAGCCTCTTTCTCTTACGGTTTACAGTAAATAAAAATGTGTATCAAATGAAAAAATATAAATTCCGAAAACCACTGTCAGTTGCTAACCTTTTGAAGTAAAAATTTCACTGTAGCAATATGAAGAGGAAATCTCACAAAGAAAATCAAAGTAAATCTTTTTAATGTTATTGTGAAATTTATCTGTCATAATTAAATAAGCACTCAAATAATAATATTCAAAAGCTTTTAAAATGTATGTAAATGTGTCAACTTTGGATCCTGATGACACCCACACTTCTACATCTCGAGACTTACATTTTCTAAATATTCAATGTATCTAAAGTTAATATTAGAGACAGGATTGCTACAATGAGACAGTAAATTATGTGTTGAAAAATTGGATACAAACTTCGAAATATTTTTTATATTGAGATAGTTAATTGCCTTACATTTTGATAAAATTGATCTTTGAGTATAAGAAAGAGAAAAAGTTTAACTATTTCCTAAGCTTTACAAATTGCGATCTCTTTATTTTTAATCTCCGTAATTTACAATTATTTTTCGCATTATCTTTTGCCTAAAATATACACCTTTTCATTAGATCTTTGCCTTCCAACTAATTGTCTTTTTTGTGTTTTGTTACTGTTTTTGTGCATTTTTTTATTCCTGGGATTCAAGACTTACTTTATATCTTTGACTGAATTATCTTGTTATATTGAATTTAATATATTTCATGAATATTTTTAAATATATCTTTTATAATTCATATAGCAGACAAAGATCTGTCCCCCTTATTCGAAATTTGAATTTCCATAACAAAGTTATCAGTATTTTTTTTAGGAAATGCATTTCCATATATTCTAAAGAATCATCAAAATTTCCAATTATTTCCCAAAAATCATGATTTATTTTAAGGCAATTTACCTTAATTAGTGGCTCAGTTTAACATTTAAGCCACTGAGTCTTTACTTATTTAGCAAGTAGTTAAATTTGTTTCAAAATACACATGAATTTGGTCTTTTAAATTTTTTAAAAACCTTTTTTTAATTACATAACTTTAAACGGATTGATAAATTTTTTAATAGTTAAAAGTTATCAGTATTTTTTTTTTGAGGAGATGCATTCCCATATATTCTAAAGAATCATCAAAATTTCCAATGATTTCCCAAAAGTCATAAATTATTTTAAGGCAATTTACCTTAATTAGTGGCTCAGTTTAACATTTAAGCCACTGATTCTTTACTTATTTAGCAAGTAGTTAAATTTGTTTCAAAATGCACATGAATTTGGTTTTTTAAATTTTTTAAAAACATATTTTAATTACATAACTTTAAAAACAGATTGATAAATTTTTTAATAGCAATTTATGACTTTAAACTGCATTAATTTAATCAGGCTTTGTTTGACCTAAATGGTAGCCTTTGTGAATAATTTTTGCATCTGAGATAGTAGACATGCAAAATTGCTTTTTCACCTTTTTTTAAAAAGAAGGATTGTTAAGAAAGTATTTCCACTTTCTACTATCTTCCTTGTGCTGAGGCAATGTCTTGATTTTTTAGTCACCTCATTTCTTAATTAATTCTGTCAGAACGTCACCTGTGCTTCGTCTTTAATTATTCTTCAATATTTTCTGATACTTTTTCAGCCGTAACTTAATTTTCTATTATTCAGTGTCATCATCTGAAGGACAGTTTTTTGCTTGTATATGTGTCATTAGTATTTTTTTTATTAGTTCTAGTTCTTTCTCTCGATCTTCGATTTTTTTTTGGTCATAATATTAATATTCGTTTCCTCTATTGATTATAAGTAATCACATTTATGTTCGCAGATACTTAAAAAGTCTTCATAAACAAATGTTCATATGATCATGAAGTTCGGCTAAATAAAACTTAATACAGAAAATCTATAAATAAATCATTAACGTCTGCTGTTGATTAATTAATTCAATTTTCGTACAAATACAAGGGTATCTGATAACATAAATGAACAAGTGTAAAAGAGTAATTAAAAACTTTATATCGAGGTGGGTAGCAGACAATTAAGACACTTTTTAGAAAAAGATAGAAAATTGGAGATTTTTAGAGGCATTTTTAGTATTTTGACAGAGAAAGAACTGAAAATTATAATTAGGAACTTTTTGTGGATTTCAATACAAGTGACACTCCAATAAGAGATCAAATATTCTCAAATAAACGGGGTGTGTTCTAATTAAAAAACATTTCTAGATCCATATATCTTATTAGCAAAATTCCATACCTCAAATTTAGGAGTGTAAACGTTAATATATAAGCAGTCTTCACTTTCTCTATCTTGTTTATCATGGTATTTACTAGATACGCATGCTTTACTATCTTCTGTAGCATTCAGTATTCCCCACCATGGTTTTGGAGGCTTGGGAGGCTAAAAATTATATTTAATTTTAAAAACGCTTAAAGTTAGTAAGTTAATTTATTATTATTAAATCAATATAAACCAACCCATACTTCTTTTTACTTTTTAATGCAATTTTTTGTGATTGGTTTATTTGAAAAAAAAGTTCTACTCTTAAATCCTTTGATCCTACTTAAGTATACTTTACAGAAAAGGTCACAAATTTACCTCAAATCTTAGATCACCTATTGGAGGAGCAGCGTACGGTATTCCCTGAAATCCAAAATAAGTTTTGTTGTTATCCGTTACGTATTGTTGTCCTCTTACTAGGCCATCTCGTAAGAGTACTATTGGTATAACACCTGAAAGCTAAAAATAACCAGTTAATACAAATTTCTGATGCATCGCCACAATTTTAATTTAATTTTGTCTGTTTATCTCTATTCTCCTCTCAGGCAATGAAAGGAAAGAACCACTTTAAAGGGGAATGTATACAGGCAACCATTTAAACACGGCAGCAAATAGATTTATTTATTTCTTCCTGAAATCTTTTTTTAGCCAAGGTTTTGAATATAAAATTACTATTTATAAGGAAGATATTTGGATTAAACTATATGATGCGAGGAGCTGTTTCTGAGATAATCTGGCTTAGAACTGATCCAAGAAATTTGGAGCGTGTTTAAGGGCCAACAGGCCAACAACAGTATCTTAGAAATATCTGGTAAATTGTTCTTTGTAATGCATTACATTAAATATGTTTATTAAACGTTTGTGAAATTTACTTCCAGCACATTTACATTAAATTTAATGCATTTCCTTTTTACAGTGTAATATTAAAGTAATCATACATAAACCATGTCATATATCATAAAATATAATTGGATAACTTATTAAATCATGACAAACTCTCGACTGATGTTCAAAGTTCGTTACTGATGAATTTGAAAATAATCTGGAGAAAGAATAATTGTAGACATGCACCGGTATTTAATTTTAGAAATTTTTATCTCAACATGGAATGTCAATATTTGTTAATAAATTCGAATATATTTTCTCATTACTTAATCTAAAATATGAAATTTGTACGCTATTGTTTTGTAAGCCATAATTACAAGTATGAGTTAAGTCAAACACTAATTTAACTTAAAATTTTCACTTCATTCTAATAAATATTTACCCCCTAATTTACTGACATGATTAAACTTTAAAACTAGTCTAAGTTGGCAATACATCCTTGTTTATTTCCAAAATTTTAAGTAAGCTCAAATTTTTAAGTTTCATTGTCTTCATCAAACAGTTAATTAAATAGTAAGCTGAATTGTTGGAGTTTGTTTTTTCGTTAATAAAAATAATTTTGTTGTCTATCTTAGGTTTATTTTCTTTATAATGACCATAGAAACCGACGGATTGTGACTCTCAAAGCGATTTCTGTCTAAAATAATAGAATATTAAATCGACTTTCATTGGAAAAATAGTTTTACGTTGAGGTTATCTTCCATTCAGGGGATTTGAGAGGTTTTATTGATAAATATTAAGCGTAAAATATTAGAATTATTGAGGCGGAGAGAAACAAACCCAGAGAGACAGCTTGAATTCAAAGCCTATCCTATAGTCGCCTTCCTTTCACATGTTTGCTGTAGTGAGACTTCGGTAGCTATGATCTCGTTTACCCGTATATAAAAAATTTGAAAACTGTTTCCCAAAGAGGACCAGATGGAGCCTTAGGGTCGACTGTGACCTGCAAGGAATCAAGGTGAACGACAAAAATTGGGGGTACATGAGATTTAAGTGGAAGGCCCACAAAAGTGAATACTATTTCGGCAAGATCATTATCAAAATTTATTCGTTCTATAAATGTCATATTCGCTATAATAAATATGTCTAGACTTTTACCAAAATTGCAAAGATGTTGGTGCAGATTTGCATTGATTTGTTTAATTCATCTATTAATTAATACGAGTATCAGAGGTAGGCACTGTTCATTAGATTTTAGAATTTTAAGAAGTGATAACCAAATATTTTTAAAAATAAAAATTGAAGCAATATACAGATTAAAATAAATGGGAGATTTAAAGAAGCGCATTTTTTAAAAAATATTATTTTTTCAATTTCTTTTATAATTCGATTGACAATCATGACTTAAGGTAAAGGTAATTCGATATTTTAATCAGCTGCTTACATCCGCACAGAAAACCAACAACGAACGCCATAAAAATTAAAATAAGGTTTTCAGTGGAAATCAGTATCAAATTGCTACATCATATTTAAACAACTTAATCTTTATTCACTGACAACTGCTACTAAAGATGACCGAATCTAAAATAAATGTAGGTAGTATAGTCCATGCACGGGTCAGGGAGCAACGGTAGAGGCGATCAAGTTCAGAAAAAAAGACGGACCCCCTCCTGCCTGCAGTTGGCCTTCGCTTACAATTTTGTACGATAGCATCCCCCGCCCTCCAAGAGCTTCAAATTCAGAAAAATAGACGCACTCCCTCATGCCAATAGTTTGCATTCGCTTGCCATACTGTATGATCGCCCACCCCACCCCAAAAAAATAGATTCGTCTTTGCATGTCTCATTAGGAACGTTTGCCATACTGTACTCTTGTGATATCGCTCCCTCCCAAAAGAGAGAGACTAGATCCGCCCCTGGTATAGCATTGATTATTTGATGCTCGGTTTCATTTTAGCAGTATCAAACACCTACCTATATCTCCAATATTCAAGAAAGTTCTAAGCAATGATTCGATGAAGCCGTTCAAGTTGGAGGATCTCTGAGAAGGTATCGTCCTGACAAAATAGGTATAAATTTGAAATACTTTTAAACAACGAAAGAACAACTTTAGAGGAGACATTGGTGGTTATCAGGTGTCTTACAGCATTTCTCCCTTGATAACAATATCAGCAAAGCCGAATACTCGGAGAAGAACTAATTTTGCTAGCTATTAAAGAGGTTGTTAAAACTGTATAGATATATTCAATTGAATCCCTTTGAGGAATTTTACAGTCCAAAGACATAGTGGTGAAATGAGAGGATGTTGAAACCTTCTTGTGTAATTATCTGCCAATGACCTTAAAAGCGAATCAGTATTTAATGTCTTGAGAGTGAGAAAGCGATTCCTTTATCAAATATGACATCAGCTGAAAACAAATGAAGTATATGTCATGGTTTTATAAGCCAACAAAATGTACCCTGGGTGTTTAGAATACCCAGACAGATTTCATCAATCTCTTCAATTCGTCATAAATATAGTTAACAAAGTTCGGAACAATGTATTGAATTCTAAGTTAGTTTCGCCGTTATGTGAAGAAAATTAAAAGAACTTTCATTAGTTATTTCTTCATCCTATAATTCACTGGTTGTCGAAAGGCACATGTTCGACAAAATTTTATTCAGTTTTCGGATTCTAAAGATTCCATTTTAAAAGAAAACTTAATCAAGATTTTCTATTAACAGATTTGTTTACCAAATTTAACGAGGTTATCCTTATAAAGCAAAACATTGAACGGTGAAAATCTTTTCAGACATCCTATCAGGATGATGATTTCTCTGCCTATGTTCGATATTTAAATGTACACAAATTTATAACTAGATGTAAGGATGTTTTGACATTGACGTTCGATATAATATTACAAAAAGAACTGATCGGAATAAGTACTTGTTATTCTGCATTATGGACGATCGCAAGTAAATTTTTGATAGCTTTTCCATCTCCATGCTACATGGAAAGGTATTGCAGCGTAGTTGCCAGATTTTATTACCAAAAAAAAGGACCTAATTGGAAATCACAGGCCAAGGAGATTTAATATTAAATCTAATTAATTTGAAGCTAAACCTTAAAAATTTACTATCAAAGCATCAGGCTCATCCCTCCCATTGAAAGTCCTGTATAACTTTTGTCACGGTTTATAAAACGTGGGGAACGATGCATCGAAAGATTTGACTTTATTTCTTTATAATTAATAAAAGTAATTTTAATATTTTACCGTAGTTCTATATCAAGGGTTTATCTGGTGATAAAAAGTGCAATGCGACGGTACGCGTTGCGCCGTATCGTGTTGGAGATGAAAAACGTCAACAATGTCTGTTGTTACGCTGACATTTTTCATACTATTCCCGACTCGCCACGTTATGTGTTGAATAAACAGACTCACGCTTCAGCTGTCAATGTGATACAATTATAAAAATTTAATATTAGGAAGACGGGAAGGGGGGAGAGTTCTGCGGCACATAGAAAATTTGGTGATTTAGGTGATAAAAAAGTTTGGGAACCTCTGATTTAGAAGTTTGAATTAATGGCCCTTTAATAGATCTGCTTCGCTCGCTTATTGGCAATGATAAACTCGTTTTAGGTTAGAAAAACCTGAAACTTTGTTTAGTTTATGGGAGCATTTGAGAACGTCTCAGAATATTTATAGAAATATTTCCTGAGAATTACCCAGCTGAAATGAAAAAATCACTTCATTTTTTGTTAAAATTCACTGATATTAGCGATTTTCAGTGCCTTTTTTGTATTAGAAGTAAGCTTGACTTTATTTAGTACATTCTTATACTGGATTCAGCATCATTACACAGGGTGTTTTACCATTATCTCGGGAAGTAACGCGATTTGGATCCTGCAATTATGTATAATGGAGTTTCAGAGAAAGTAACAGCGATCTTGTCTGACTTCCGGTTATACTGGAAGTTTATTCAAAGTTTCTTGCTTTATTAAATTTTTGAGAAAAATTTTTTTTTTTTTCAAATTATGACCTTCAACAGGATGTCACAAAGCTGAATATCTTTTCAAAAATAAAATATTTCCACTTATGGCTTTAGGTATTACTGGGCTCGATAATGAATGGTCGGAAAGTGACATTTTATATATAGGGAAGCGCAAAAGTAATAAATTTAGAGCTCCATCACAAAATTTAAAAAAAGTTAATTTAGAACATACGATGTTATGTTGTTTTCAACTTGACTAAAATGTCGTTTCCGGTCTTGTATTGTCTTTATTTTTGTTTGTTTGTACGACGTTTCAATTAGGTTGTATATCGAATTGTTATCAACTATAAACCTGAGTATACACAGAAGAATTTTTTTGTGGTGTCGTTATTGATTTTGAAAAATTCTTTACCCGTTTTTGAGGTTAGGCAAAACTGAGACTTGATGAAGTAATTTTAATCTCAAATTTAGCGTCAGCTTATTGGATTTCGTATAGGTATATAGTTCTGGACCCAAAAACAAAATTTTTATATAATATTTTGCAATAAAATCTCTCAAATCTCATGAATAAAACGTCAATTTTTATGTAATATTTTGCAATAAAATCTCTCAAATATCATGAATAAAACGTCACCCCAATATCAAACGCCTATCTATTGATATACTATTATTTATGACAGAAGTAACAGCCAGCGAAGGAATGCTGATTTGGGGCTACTTTTTGCCTAAGAAGTTGTTGATTTTGTATCTTATTTTAGTGTTAGGGCTTTTGAAAAGTTACCGATCTTGCCAGTGGCATGTCTGACGAAATTAAATAGATTAAAAATGTTTCCTTCTTTTATGTTTTTTTTTTATTTATTCAATTATCTTGAAATTATAGAATGATTACAATTTCAATTGACACAATTCTAAGATAATAAAAAAAATGTATACATAATTCATTGATATTTGTACTCCACAATAAGCGTGGCGCAAAACAATTTTGTACTAATTATTTTCGTCGCACATACCAGCGTCAAAACAGATAATTTAAAAAGAAAACAAGATTCAACTACTCAAATTATTTCTTACAACCGAATCATCATTTCTATGAATGTCTGTGAGCTTTACATACCTAACCCCATAGTTATCATCCCTTGCTTTTTATGAGGGTTAATCTTGTAATTCATTTAGATAATTTAGTTCTGGACACCAAAAATTAAACCAAATTTGTTGATAATATTTTTTAATTAATACAATAAATAACTGAAGCTGACGTATTTCGGGGTTTCTGAAAATAAACTAGTAAAAGAGGGTGAGCCATCCCCAAATATGTTTTTTTTAATATCTCCAGTTCTGGTTAAGATATCTCTATAAAACAAAATTAAAATTACTTGTTTTTCAAAATGATAATGATAAACTATGGTATTTTCACTCCTAAGGGTATTATTCCTTATTTTTTTAGAAAAGTAAACCGTTATTTCATACGCAAATTATTATTCTTAAAATTGTCAAATTTTAATTTAAATGAACATTACAGAATTAGAAATCACTATTTGTCATGAATTATAATAATTTACCGACATGAATGCTTCACCATTGAAATAAGCGTATATTTTCTTATTAAAAAAAAGAAAAAAATTCCGTAAGCTCTATAACGTTCATATCACCTCCAATTTAGCAATTTTAATAATCATTATACATGTATGAATGATATCCTTGAGGGTAAAAATACTATAGTTTAACTTCATTTCAAATAACAAGTAATTTCCAATTTGTTTCTTGAAGTTATCTCCATCAGAAATTGAGATGTAAAAAAGTGTATTTGGAGGTGGCTCACCCTCTTTTACTAGTTTATCTTTAGAAACCCCGAAACACCACAACTTAAGTGACTTATAGAATTCGTGAAAAAAATATTTTCAAACAATTCCATTAAATTTCGTAATTTTTACAATTGAATTAAATGCGCAAATAATTTTCATTTTGTTTTGTTTTCTTAATTAGAACTTGAGATATTAAAAAAAGTGTTTCGGGGTGATCATTCTCTTTTACTAGTTTATTTTTAGAAACCTCGAAAGATCTCATCTTGAGTTAATTACGGTATTCGTGTAAAAAATATTTTCAAACAATTTTATTTAATATCATAATTTTTAGAATTAGATTACGAGCACGAATAGATGGTTTACTCCGAAAAAAAATAAGAGATGAGATTCTTGGAGATGAAAATATCTCAGTTAAACATCATTTAAAATAACAAGTAATTTCTATTTCGTTTTGTAAAGATATCTCAACTACAACTTGAGATTTAAAAAAAAAGTATTTTGGGGTGGCTCATTTTACTAGTTCTTTTTGGAAACCCCCTCAACTTAAATTACTTAAGATATTCGTGAAAAAAATATTTTCGAACAATTTTATTAAATTTCGTAATTTTTGGAATTAAATTACGTGCGCGAATACATGGTTTACCCTTATAAAAATTAAAGGATGATATCCTTGGGGGTGAAAAAACATCACAACAAGCATCATTTCGAACAAGTCATTTTCATTGCTGACCATATTCTCTTGTTTTTAGGGTCTGAGCCCTGAGGATAGTCTGTTAGACCGAAAGCGCTTGGCCGATTTTAATAAAAACATACACTGAAATACAAAACCCGTCTATTTCTTGATTTTCATTTTGTTTTGTAAAAATATCCCACTTAGAATTGAGATATTTGAAAAATACTGTTTTTACGGGTGAACTTTAAGGACGATAAAAATACGTGTGGCTTATTTTTGTACCCTCTAAAACATTTTGAAATTTCATTAAAATCGGAACCGGACACTTAAGGTACCTTCCTTGTCAGTGGGATGGTGTTGCACGAAAATGGCAAACAAAGAAAGGAAATTGTATAAATGTTCTCGATATTTATAGTATTTGTACATTTTAACGTAAATACGATGTTTATATGAAGTTATTCGTAAAGCACTTCCTTTTCTTTCTTCTTTTTAGTTTTCAGATAACCAGCCACTACGGATAGGACAACGCCTGTTTTTACGTGCTTAGAAGAAAGCATGCTCGAGAATACTATGTAAGACTAAACAATTCTCCAAAATACTGGATAATAATTTGTTTTAGGTATATCTCGTATATAAATAAAAAAAAATTATTCCCAAGTCACGTCTCAAAATCTAAATACATGGTGTTTTTTCTTGTTTACTCATCGCAAAACCTTTTTGAGGGTAGTCACTAAAATATCTTGTTTTGACTACAAAATCATCAAAACATTTCAAACTGGCTGGATGAAATATTGTTGTTCCCTTTGTAAATGGGACAGAACAACGCATTTAAAACAGTACGTCAAACAAAACTGATCTTTAAGGAGTGGATACGATCATAATCAGCAAAATGTTAAAAATGAATCATTAGGTCTTCTGCGAAAATAATTTTACCGCCATTGTATACCAAACTCGCCTAAATCAAAAATTTTGTAAAAGCATTACGTAAAGACGAGCCTGGATTTCATTTTTTCAAAAAATATCCTACGCTGCAATTACGAAATTAAAGAAGGAATTTTTGATTCCCCTTTTTTATCCAGCTTCTGCACCTTAGGAAAAAAGGTATTGTTGACTTTTATTGATGGCACAAAAAATTTTCTCGGCAAACATAATTTGTTACACTTTAATAAAAATATAATAATAATGCTGGAGAGTAAGGCGGGTATTACGAACTAATTTAAATAGTAGAAATTTGTTTAAGACGCTCAACACGTATGCTTGCTCTGCGCTGAGCTACTCTTTTGGAATTGTAAAGTGGAGCAGGACAGACATCCAAAACCTGCAAAGAAAAATAAGGCCACTCCTAACAAAAGCACAAAAACATCACCCTCGGAGTGCTATTGAACGTACAATGCTTCCAACACACCAAGGAGGAAGAGGATTGGCGGATATTGGTAAGCAGCTCGACCAACAAATAATAAACTTACGTTCATATTTTCACAGGTTAGCGGACTCTTCCACATTACATCGAGCAATATGCGAGGCAGACGATTCAACGCCGCTACAGTTGAGGGAACAAGATATTACTTCTCACCACCAAACAGACCAAGAGAAGTTACAAACCTGGCTACGGAAGCCACTTCATAGACGGCATCCAAATGAGGTCAATTAGGACAATGTCGACAACTCAGCGTCGAACTACTGGTTGATTTCAGGACAGATGTTTCCGGAAACGGAGGGCTTCTTCTTAGCTATCCAAGACCAGGTTATTCCGACGAAGAACTATCGGAAATTCATCATTAGAGATCTCTCAATAGAAAATGATCAATGCAGATATGGCTGTCGAACATCGGAGTCAATTCAGCACATAACTAGAGGATGCCAAGCGTTTGCCGCAACCGAGTATAAGGAAAGACACGACTCAGCCGCTAAGATACTACACCAAGAGTTAGCAGAAAAGTTAAACCTATTACAGATAGGAAAAGTGCCTTATTACAAGTACAATCCGAAGCCTATTCTTGAGAACAACCAGTTCAAGTTATATTGGGCCGAACGGTTCTGACGGATCAGACAGTAACTCATAACAGACCAGACATTATACTAATAGATAAAATTTCTAGGCGAACTACACTAACCAACCTAACAACAACAACCTAAGGTCAAAATATAACGAGAAGATCGCCAAATACATAGATCTGGAGGTCCAAATCCGAAGACAATGGGCAATGAACAGCGTTCAAACGATTCCCATAATACTGTCAACAACTGGAGTGATACCAAAGAACCTCCTGCAGAACATCAAGGGACTGGGCCTTAGTAAGCATCTGTATAAGCCGATGCAGAAAGCAATTCTCCTAGTAACCGCGCGAACCGTCCGAAAGTTCATAGGAAATACAGTAGACAACGTCACTTCCCGCAGAGCTTCATACTTTTGGTGTCTTTTGTATGCCTGGTATGAGTGAATAATCTCTGGAGGGAGTGCGAAGCCGTTTGGCTTGATACCTGTAATGAATAAATGAAAGAGTGAATAAACAAATGGTGATGATATTTGATCATCGATGTCTAGGCCACATTGGGCCCCTCACATCCCACCATAGCTGCAGGTCATTCGAGGACGATCGCCTTTGCGAATCCAAGTAGTCTCGTTAATTGAACTTGCTTAACTGTTTCCGGTAACAAAATTTTATTTCTGAAATATCTATCTCAGTATTTTGAATGCTGAGGACATGGTCAACAGTTTCATCCTTTTCCAAGCACCATCTGTACGTGGGGTCGCTTTCTACTACTATAAAAATGGCCCCTCAGGTGACTAAGTCCTGTCAACAATCCTACCACAATTCGCAGCTCTTTTCTTTTATACTTAAAGTACAAATAAATATATCTGCAAAATTATAAAATGATATCTCTTTTCTTTCTATTAAAAAAACATTAATAAAAATTTTTTATTTTTGGAAAATTGTAACCTAAAAGACCCCTTAAATTGTTGATTTAGGATCCTGAATAAAGACGGTATACATCTTAGTTAGAATGGCTGAATATTGTGTTCTGTAACTGTCACTTTATCTTCTACAAATAAATAAACTAAGAAATAAGATATTTTATATAATGATAAAATTAGGCTTACACAGTTTTTTCTATTTTTTTTTTGCTTGGTATCTGTTTAATATTAATTTTTATTGAAAACATACTAAGCGTTACTATGGCGATTGCTTCCAGATTTTAAAAATGTACCATTGTAAAATGGAGCTGGATATACATTTAATTATATTTTTAAAGGCCTACTTAATGGTACCTATCCCACTCATGAGGTAAATGCTCCATTTTTTTTAATTAAATTTCAAAGTGACAAAGTTTCAATCTTTGGTCATCTTTATGTGTATACTGCGTTAAGTACAGACACAAACCTGATGAAATAGGGATGTTACTTACTACAAAATTCAAAAATGCAATATATCTTCATGGAAATTGAAGTTAAATATCGTGTAGCTTTATTTACTTTCTGATAATCAACAGATAAAATGCTTAAAATTTCATGCGTGCACTGAGTCTTCATTATAAAGTTATTAATAAAAAAAAAATGAAAAATGAAACTAAAAAATTTAAATAAAATTCGCTTAATATGAGATAACGCCATTAATTTAACTGGGAATATATTTCTATGATTTAAGTAATATTTATATGATATTATATGTTTATTTACATACAAAATGCGTGCTTCAAAAAGCTACATTTGCTCAGCCGATGAATAATTAATGGACCATCCCTTAAGTTTTAATGTACACTCAACTTAGCAAAGACAAGCATTAACTTTTGATTAATTTTTCTTATATCTTACAAGTTTACCTTATATTAAGAAAAAAGTACTTACTACAAAATCACATATCAAAGCTATAAAAAACACAAAAATAATCATTTTCTATTCTCTCAACAAAAACACTTCGTCTTTAGCAATAAGCAAATAATTAATTTCCAACCCTACTCGAAATTTTATAGGTAACTAAACTGATAAGCATCTATAATCTTTTTAATATTGTATAGTGTAAATATTGATTGTTTTTTTTTTTAATTTATAAGATATTGATTTTCCAGGTTAATTCTGAATATTGACAATTGTAGGAGTGTGTCAATGAATCATGCAGTTAAAGAAATATGAGTAGATTTTAACGTATAAATCATTATTTATAATTCTTCTTATTAAATTTACACCTTTTCATGCTTCAGTTACAAAATTGTAACTAACTAGTACCACCATCGACCTGTCACTAATCAATCTAGATGGAACTATGTGCCTGTAAAGCTAAATCGTTCTTTTGCCTGACAAATAATTATATCACAAACTTCTGTGCAATGAGATTCACAATCTACACGACTAAGACAATATCTGACAAACCTTATTATGCAGGAGAGCTCTAAGCTGGAAGAATGCAACATCGAACTTGTGAGCTCTAAGCATTTGAGTCATGAACTACACATAGGAAAAGACAACTGGACATGGAAAGTGTCCAGATGAATAAGATTGGCTTAGGCTGCCTTTGAACAGCTACACTACGTCTGTTTAGAAGAAATAGATTTCAACCAATGCATACTATATATACAGGGTGATTCAAAAATCGATCACGAAACTTAAGGGGGTGATTCTACTTGACAAAATAAGGGTAGAGCTTCATATAATTTTTTTTCAAAATGTCATTCGTTTTCGAGTTACAAGCCGTCCAAGTTCAAGTTTTTATTTTTTGTTTTTTGAATTACTCGCTTACAGGAAAACCGATTTGACTAATATTTGAAAGATAGGCTAAGTCTTCTGCGCTTCATCATTTTAGTAACAATTCACATTGATTGTTTGCCGCTAGAGGGCACTTTACCTACATTGAAAATTGTTTTTTTGTCATAATTTTTTAGTGTTGACAGCTACAGTAGTTTTTGGCATAATTTCTGAAAGACTGATGCCAGGCCTTTAAAAAAGGTGCTCTTTATTTACATCGCTAAACCCAACGGTTTAGACGTAAATCACCCTTAAAAATTAAGTGGTAAATTTACTTTTCTCATTTCATTACCACCAGCTACCAGGTAAATAGCTATCAAAGTATGCTAGAGCTGTCAGTTTAACATCAAATAAATTCGCTTTTTAAACTATTTAATTTATAATCTTAAAATAACTAATAATGGCTAATCACCAATATTCAAATATCGAATATTGTGATATCCATTTTTGTTATGGAAAAGCAAATGGTAATGCAGAGTTGGCAAGAAGATATTATATGGAGAGTTATCCGGAAAGAAATATCCCTCATGCTCAAACATTTTCCAGTGTGCACAGGAGGCATGCGGAATGTGGTTCCTTTAAAAGTTATAATGGAAATAGGGGAAGACCTAGAACTGCTAGAAACGTGCAACAAGAAGAAAGAGTGCTTGAAATTATTGAAGATAATCCAGGTATTAGTACTAGAAAAATTGGGAATGAAGTGCGGCTCTGTCAGGCTAGTTCATGGAGGATACTAAGAGAAGAACAACTCTACCCGTTTCATTCAAAAAAGGTGCAGGCTCTTTATGACGATGATCGGCCGAGACGGTTGGAAATGTGCAATCAGATCCTAGCTAAGTATGAACACGATAATCGATTAATTGGCGTCATATTATTCACTGACGAAGCTGGTTTCACTCGTGATGGCATAACAAATCTACACAACATCCACACATATGCTTACGAGAACCCAAACAATGTGGTAGAAACGAAACATCAGCGTAGATTTTCACTAAATGTGTGGGCAGGGATAATAGGAGATTACCTTATTGGTCCTCATTTCTTTGATGGCCCATTAACTGGTGACGTATACTTAGATTTTATCCAAAATCGTCTCCCATTGTATCTGGAAGATGTGCCATTGGAAGTAAGGGCCAACATGTGGATCCTCCAAGACGGAGCTCCGCCCCACTTTAGTATACGTGTCCGACAGTATTTGAATGCAACGTATCCTGAGCGATGGATAGGACGAAGTGGACCATTGGCATGGGCAGCGAGGTCACCAGACCTTAATCCTATGGATTTTTTCTTTTGGGGTCATTTGAAACAATTGGTGTACGATATTCCAGTAATCAACGTCGAGGATCTTCGCTTCAGGATAATCGAAAAGTGCCAAATTATTAAAGAAACACCAGGAATTTTTCATCGAGTTAGGCGACATTTTTTGAAGAGTGTTAGGAAATGTATGGAAGAAAATGGGGGACATTTTGAGAATCTTTTTTAGTTTGTTTAGTACTGCTTCATTAATTTTTATCAATTAAATGTATATCGCAATAATCCATAATATGAATATTTACTGATTAGCCATTATTAGTTATTTTAAGATTATTTGATGTTAAACTGACAGCTCTAGCATACTTTGATAGCTATTTACCTGGTAGCTGGTGGTAATGAAATGAGAAAAGTAAATTTACCACTTAATTTTTAAGGGTGATTTACGTCTAAACCGTTGGGTTTAGCGATGTAAATAAAGAGCACCTTTTTTAAAGACCTGGCATCAGTCTTTCAGAAATTATGCCAAAAACTACTGTAGCTGTCAACACTAAAAAATTATGACAAAAAAACAATTTTCAATGTAGGTAAAGTGCCCTCTAGCGGCAAACAATCAATGTGAATTGTTACTAAAATGATGAAGCGCAGAAGACTTAGCCTATCTTTCAAATATTAGTCAAATCGGTTTTCCTGTAAGCGAGTAATTCAAAAAACAAAAAATAAAAACTTGAACTTGGACGGCTTGTAACTCGAAAACGAATGACATTTTGAAAAAAAATTATATGAAGCTCTACCCTTATTTTGTCAAGTAGAATCACCCCCTTAAGTTTCGTGATCGATTTTTGAATCACCCTGTATACTAACGTTCACAAAGGACAAAATCAGAATACCAAAATCAGGAAAATATCCTAAGTGACTGATGCTGGGAACTGTAATGCAACCTTGAAATGAAATTAAGCTGGTGATGTAGCAAGGCTTTCGGTCCATCATTGGATGAGAAAAGTACTGGAATGAAAACCAAGATATGATGCCTACCGCAATAAAAGTCGGCTGAGAACTAAGATCTCTGATGATATTAGGAAAATCCAAATGCTGCATAGAGGAGACCAAGATGGAAAGAATTATGGGAAACCTATGTACAGCAGTGGATATAAGTGGCTGTATGACAATGATCATGACGATGATAATATTTTGTATTTAATTGCTTCCCCCAAAATTGTTTTTAAGGTATCCTCACTCTAATTTTTTAACGATTTGAAAAATATTAACATCTAAAAAAATTTGGCACATTTGCCTTTGTTGATATTAATGAAAATTATTGAGGTTAAATTATCCTCACTAATTTAAGGTTAGATAAAAAACAATTAAAATTTTAACCTTTGATGTTTCAATATGCTGTCCGATAGAAATTTTATCCTACATAAACATACTTCTGTTTATTCTAAAGTCAAAGGTGAAGCGAAACTGTATAAAAATTGTTTTACTGAAAGTTCTGTTAAATTACTAATTTTGTAAGTTGTGTTATTTTTAGCAACTTTACCTTTAACTTGAGAGAGATATCTCCTTCGCCAACGGACATTTTCCGGACGATCTATAAGAACAGATTTCCTATCTGGTTTTCCCAGGAAAAATTAAGTTCTCTGAGCAATTTCCAAAGCTCATTTCTTTTAATTTCAGGTAAATCCCGATCTTCATTGATTTTAGTTAGAATTTTGTCGACGATTGTGATCTGCTTCTCATAATAAGATGTATGTACAACTCCTTTGATTGCAGTTTACATCTCTATTCCAACGAGGTTTTTCGTCTGCCTGTGATCGAATGTAACTTGGGAGTATTAACAATTCCAGTCGTTTTTCTTCTCCTTCAGTATTAGGTACATAGTATATTTTTCAACTCCTGTCATGTTGCAACACATCTCAACAGAACTTTTAACATTATTATCTAGATATTGATATTTTTAAGCATCATACACCTTCATTGTAATAAGGTTTTCGTTGAGGAAAAAATGCCTTGCTGAATAAATATAGATGTGGAAGCAATATCTTTTGGGTATCTCACTAATCTCATATAATATATAAAAACAAGCATAAACACGATAAATCACTAAGGACACACTGTAAGGTGTACTTTGTTCACTAACAGAAATTAAATTCAACTATCAGAAATTCTATTGTTGCAGTAAATTTATAAAACCTTATAATGTTTCAATATAATTAGATTCACGTCAATTCTCAGTTACCTGCGGCATTCGACCAGGTAAGTTGGAGGTTTCGGTAACAGTTTTATTACACTCTCCAGTTTTTGAATAGAGTATAGCAATGTGTATGCTTGCGATCGCGAGTTCAGGGAATAGAACCCATTCTGCCTTTTATATTAGTAATGTGTATGCTGCCCGCATCCTCCCCCCCTGTGGACAACTTGTTTTTTCTTGTGATCGCTCTCTCTCTTCAAGAACTTCAAATTCAGAAAAATAAACCCAACCCTGCCTTTTACACTAGATGCTGATGTCTCTCTCTCTCTCTCTCTCCCCTCCCCCGTCGACAACTTGCTTTCGCTTGCCATACTGTACTTTTGTGATATCACCGCACCCCCCCCCCCAAAGAGAGAGGCTGGATCCGCCCCTGGAAGCAGGAATGTCTGCCGAGGTTAAAAATATGATCGAACGAAAGTTTTCTATCTTTATCTTCGCTGCCAAAGTTGAAATAGATCTGAAAAGAAATGGCCAATGGAAACGATTACAACATCATGACGTTCCAGACTTCCCTTTTTTGACTTTGAATAGATAAGGGATTTAAGAGTATGAATTTATCAGGTTAATCTTTCCCCATCTTATAGACAAGATAAACTCGTGAGAGAAAATGATGAAGAGTTTCAAACCGACGAGCACATCAATGAACAAGGCTTTCTGAAAGTTTAGAGATGCAACGAAACATCAAATATTTATTGCCTACAATAATATTCATGGAGAGGGTATATACGAAGTCTATCATGCTAATAATTACCGGTTATTATTGTACGTCATTCTGGAGTCAGAACTTTGAGCTAATGCGCCTATGTCACCTGTATTGTATGTCTTTTAGGTTATGTACGCCATTAATATAATATAAAGTATCCAAAAGACTCCCTGCTAAATATATCTGTAGATATTCGAAATAGAGTACAACAAGAAGCAAAAGAAAATATTAAAATTTAAGTGCTGGATTAAAAATCTCTTTATGGCTCCTCATAATATAAAGAGTAAAAAATTGGTCCTTTTTAGAGCTAAAAAATGTGCGAAGTCCGATCTAATAACCTCCACACGGTGCACATTGGTCACGCCAATGCACACTGCAATTTTTATCTTTTTACATTGCTACGTTTATGTATATGATTATGTAGATATAAGTTATCTCTATACGTGAGTGTAGTCATAAATGTATATAAGGTCAAACGTGGGATATATATTTGACCTTGCTTTATCTGAATACATCATTGATGAAATGTTCTACCGTCCGTATTTAACCATTATTATCCCCACAATCTGACTGACAAGGACAAAATCATATTTAAAGTCAAAATATTCTGATATAAGTACTCATTTACACCAAATTTGAACTTGAGTCGACCTTGGATTTTGACCTTGACAAGAGGTAGAATCAGCCAGTAAAGGTAAAGATTAAAATCTAACGTCAAATTGTCTTTCTAACCTCGGCAGACATGATGGTTCCGGACATCAAGCGGATTTGTTATCATTCATCCTCAATTTGACTTCGAGCGGACGTTGACCCTTGACCTTGATAGCGAGTTTAATTTTATCACCAAAGACAAAAACCTTGTCCTGGATCTTTTGTACAACATTGGCAGAAATTATTCTTACGGACATGAAGAAAGGATGCTGTAACATATATGAAGATTTTCAAGCACAAAATAGTGCAACTTCAGTGATCCATATTTTTGAATCACGATATTTTTTTGACTTAGTGATCATTGACACTTTTGATCTACTAACCAAGAAGTACCAAATCCAGGTGGTTTCAAAGAGTTTGGCAGAAAACCATTTTCAATAGGATTCCTGCGGGGTCCTTTAAAAAAACTGTGGATGATAGAGCTTTTCTGATACCAAATTAAGTATTTTACCAGACATCATTAAGTTTTTGGAGTCACTATTTTACTAAGAAGCACTATATTTTGTTCTGGAGGTCAAAATACGTGGATATAGAATATTTAAAGAACAATTTCTTTTTTTTTTTTGGGCTGTGTAATCAACTATCTTAATGATTATTAGAAGAAATCATTTTCATTCACGCTCAAAATCTGTAACAACTAGCTTTTGTTTATAAATTAACAAATATCTCAGTAAGTTGTAGAGTTAAATATAAAGAAAGCTTGCTGAAATTGAAAAACTTAGTAGAGGTGTCTAAATTCAATTAATTTGAATTTTTCCAGAAAAATTAAATCCTGAGTTTTGAACAATCCTATAAGAAAAATCTTAAAAAAAGGAATCTTAAATGAAAAAAAATATTTGCAAAAGTTTCTTAATATAAAATAATAATGTGCTAACTTATGAAAAAAAAATAGAGGGCACCACATGTGCTCCAGTGTTTCCGAGAAAATAGCCATAGAGACTTTGTATAGACCAAATAGCCCTATATTGAGTGAATAAGGCAAGTTTAAAAAAAAAACAGTTATTTTGGTTTGTTATGGCTCTCAGCAGTCTCTACAACTTATGCATAACTATGTTTTAAAGGACGTTATATATATTACACCTTAAAATGCCCATGTCGTTCCTGGTAACACCCAGTAAACAACAGAACGGTCGGGAACTGGAAACTGAAGAAAAAATTCCTGTAAAAAATGCTTTAGTTTCCATAGAAGAAACCATATAGCTAGTTTTATTTTTTTGCATCAAATTAAGCCAAATACATTTCGCCTAAAAAAATGAACCTGATTTGTAAACATATTCGAGTATCGACACATGCAATGCCTGCTAGCGAAAAAACAAATGTTTTTGCCACTTATGATCAATGATTATAATTTAAAGGTAAATAAATAAACAAGTAAATTAACATGTCGCCAATTTTAGTGGAAAATATTTTCAAATATTTTAGTGTCATAGTAAACAATAATATTTTTATAAAAAAATCTCATTCTAAATTCAATATAAATATTTGTTTCCGTTCTATTTTTGATAACAACTAAGTGAATTGACTGGAATATAGGATAAATAAACAATGAGTAAGTTCCATTCACTGATTTTCTCAAATAAAATGGATGACAGGTTGTAATGGAGATGTCAAACGAAAAATGTACGGAGTATACTCGGCGCCATATTGGGGAAAGTGACGTTTTAGCACGTCAAATTAACCGTCAAAAATCAAAAAAAATAATGTCATTGTTGTTGTTATTGTTGTGCAGTTATTGATTGTCATTAAAATCTTTATTTTTTTCCTGGGTTAAATTTATTTTATATGACTTAACAACCGAGTAATATGCACCAAGGCATCGGTCAAATATTTAGGTGTAAATATAGACCAAAAATGTATCTTAAATTAGCACTTTAGAACTGTTAAACAAAAATTATACAAAGAGCTAAGTACCTTAGGAGTCTAATATACAAAGAAAAAGGCATATCAAGAAAAACAACTCAATATACTGACTTTAATTGGAATACATGCCCCCTAACTACAATAATTGCAGGAAGTCAGTACTGATAAACCTTGAAATGGTTGAAACCGCAGCTCTATATAGTATGACTAAAATCCATCATCTTAGCAATCCACTATAGAAATCATCCAATCAATTGTTGTATGAATTCACTAAACATCTAGCCTCTTATTGCAAAACTTTCTGTCCTGACAACTAAGTTTGAAAGAAAACCTGAAACTTGACCAGTAATAGAGGAACTGTGTACGACCAGGGATCGAAACCATAGGCCAGCCAGAAAATAACGGGGTACCACCTAATTAACATTTCAACTTTCAAATAAAATGTTTTGAAGAAACGATTCGTCAATATATTGCTTTTTTAATGACTAGTTACTTTTAACAACCAAAAACATAATAAATTTTTTTTATCAAAATGGCGCATAGCATGGTTCGTGCATTGTCTGTTTATTAGACGATCAGTACAATTACTTTTATCGCGGTCCCACTAGATACCAGAATTGTTCTCTACCGGTAAAACTCTTTCCGCCAATTACCAACAGAGGGCACTTTACCTAGATATCAAAGTTTATTTTTCTTATGATTTTTTGATAGATGTGGTTAAAGTAGGGATGCCATTTTGAAGGTCTCACTGGATATAACAAAATAAGTATTTTTATGAAGCTTAAGTGTAAGTATAAGATTATTTAGTTTGAATTGGAAAGAATCTTACTTTATGTTAGAATTAATAATTGGTTGATTAGCTCGAATTGGCCCTTAATCAGCGATTATTTTGGGAAACTGCGTCTTTATTAATTATGTAGACGTATCTTACTTTGCATTATTGTAATATGATATTTCAAGATAAACACCTGCATCTTGTTGATAACAGACTTAGTACATTTTATGAATAAAATGGTAATTTTCTCTTATAACATATATATATATATATATATATATATATATATATATATATATATATATATATATATATATAATTATGTCTTTATTTCTGGCTACATAAAATTAACAATATATTATAATTAATTAATATACAGGATAATGTAGAGACAGAAAGGGATAAGTCCAGATGTGGATAACACATAAGTGACATCCACCCTGATCAACTCAATCCAGACTGAAAGTAACTATGACCTAAATAATAATTAAACACAGAGAAAAGGAACAATACTTATATACCCAAGTTAGATACAATGATACAAATTCTGGATTTTTCTTCATTAAAATTCAAAAGAAAAAGAGGAAACTACAATTTTCTTATTTGTTTTTTAAATGCGTGTTAGAAGATAGCATATTTAAATTTTATAGGCGTGAGAGTTATATAGTTTAGCGACATTGTAGGTAAAAGAGCGTTCAAACAGAGAAGATTTATGTAAGAGCGGAGTTATTGTTCCTCGAAAACGAATGTTGACGTTATGCACGTGGGATCTAAAAATAATTCGTCTATACAGATATTGTGGGCTTTTATAACATATAATTTTATGGTAAAAACAAGCTTCATGTAACCACCTCCTACTTTCCATATTCAGCCATTTTAAGTCAAATAGCTTATGAGATATTCTCTCATATTTACGAACTCCATAAATTAGTCGTAAACAAGAGTTTTGCACTTTCTATATTCTTCGTTTTTGAACGGCTGTTAGGCAGTTTCCATATATTACGTCTCCATGGCTAAAAATAGGGAGCACCAGCGAGTCACAGAACAAAGTCTTAAGTTTTATGGACAAATCATGGCGGTAACTGTAAAGAAGTTTTAGTCTAACATAAGCCCTCTGAACACAATGGAAAACGTACTTATCAATTCGCAGTGTACTGTCAAAGACAACACCCAGATTTTTAACACAATCCTCAGTAGGCAGAACTGAATCGCCAATCATTACATTTATAAGATTTTTAACAATCTCTTTATCAGTCTTTTTTCCAAATATCATTATACAGCATTTTTTCGGATTAAGAAACAAGGACTGCTGCAAGGAGACCGAATGAATTGCTTTAAGGTCTTGGTTAATAGCGTTGCAAGCCTCAAGAACATCCTCCCTTCTAAAAGACAAGTATACCTGGGTAGCATCCGCGTAGCAATGCGACTTGCACCTTCCCAAGGCACTTGGTAAACACGAAGTGTAGATTGTATATAACAAAGGACTCACAATAGAGCCCTGCGGTACACCAGAATTTATGGGCAGCTCCTCTGACATCTCGCCGCCCAGTTCAACGCACTGCCTTCGACCCTCCAGAAAACACCTAAAAAATGAAATGGCACGATCACTAAGACCGATATAGTGAAGTATTGCTAATAGCAATCGATGGTCCAGAGTCTCATATGCTTTTGAAAAGTCGAGCAGTGTCAGGAACGAATATATATATATATATATATATATATATATATATATATATATATATATATATATATATATATATATATATATATTCATTAGTAAAAAAATCGTTACGACGTATCGCCAACATCTCAATTGGCATTTTGAAGTGATGCTTCCTCGACGGCTGCTCGGCTTGGACGCTTTTGTATTGACTGATAAAGATTCTGGAGACAAAAATGATGGTGGTTTTATAGGCAACTTGAGTGGCCGACAGTTTCTTCTAAAAGCTGAGTTGGTTTTTCAAAATCCTGTCATAGGAACAGACATTGAGATAACAAATATTGATGAAACAGAATCAGCAGTGCCTTCCAGACACAACCAGTCAGAAAAAATACAGAAACGACCCAGTCTGAAAAGTATAACCTGGCTTGCTGGCGATTTTGTCGACGTCGGCAGCCCTTTTTCCCTTACCAAATTTGTCAAAGTATGACAATAAAACCTACATGGAAATATTTGAAGTTTTTTTAAATGAAGAAATCATACAGTTGCTTATTCAAGAATCAACAAAATATGCAGCGGATCTTTGAATTTGGAAGAAGAAATTAAGTGTTTATAGTCATTTTATTTTAAACTGGTTACTGGTAATTGCCAGGACGAGATTTTTACTGGGATTCCAAAGAAGATATACGGAACGCGATGGTAAGCAACTCTATGTGGAGGAACCGATTTAGACACATTTTAAAATATGAACACTGCGCTGATAATACAGAGTCAAACCTTCAAGATAAAATGTGGAAGCTTCGGCCCCTAATAGATCTGTTAAAAAATAAATGTCTGCAAAATTGGGTACCAGAACAGCAACTGAATTATGATGACTCCAAAACCGATTAAGTTTGGTTACAAGATATGGTGCCTCAATTCTAGTGACGACTACTTGGTTAATTTGGAGCTCTATCAGGAGAAAAATCCATATGAAAATCCATATACGGAACGCGATGGTAAGCAACTCTATGTGGAGGAACCGATTTAGACACATTTTAAAATATGAACACTGCGCTGATAATACAGAACCAAACCTTCAAGATAAAATGTGGAAGCTTCAGCCCCTAATAGATCTGTTAAAAAATAAATGTCTGCAAAATTAGGTACCAGAACAGCAACTGAATTATAATGACTCCAAAATCGATTAAGTTTGGTTACAAGATATGGTGCCTCAATTCTAGTGACAACTACTTGGTTAATTTGGAGCTCCATCAGGAGAAAAATCCATATGAAAATCCTGAATATGATGTTAGTGATAGAAAATATGCAGCTTTTACTACCGGCAATGATCGGTTACTTTTCTGAAAAACTAAAAAACTGCCATTAAAATTTTATTTTGATAACTTGTTCAACTTATTGTTTGACCTGAATCAAATTTGTTATGATGGAACAGGAACTCTAAGAGGAAAATTGATTTCCCAAAAACTCCACTTTACCTCAAAAAAAGTGCGCAACAAGCGCATGCACTATGTGTTCAAAATGCAATGTTGGTTTGAATCTGGAGTGTTATTTATTTCAACAATGATCGTTTGTAACTCTGGTTGGAATGTATTTAAGTTAATGCGCAGAATTTTGACAGTCAAAAACTGTTTCTGACGCGGGTTGGAATAAATCTAAAGTGTTCTATAAAGTAATATTTTTTCTAGCTTTTCCAAATAATTTCTATTTCTCGCCAGTGAATCAACGAGGGTGTATTCCTCCTCTGTGCTTCTAAACTTCTTGGTTGAGCAGTTTATCAGTTTTCCGAGCCCTTTTTTGCTTAATATAATATTAATTTAGGAACTACTTTAAAAATTCAAAGTTCAGTTGAAAATGTTTAAAATTATTTTCCCTGTCGAGCATCCTTTTCAAATTTTAAAGGCATTTTCTTGACCTCTTTCTAAACTGTTTTCTATCATTTTTTTTTTATATAAACTAGAGTATTATTTGATGTTTTGACTTTAAATCTTAGCCACGCGTTTATAGAAATTAATCTAAATCTAATTTTGACTTTAGATACATGGTATCACGGTGGAGATATGAAAATATGTGGTAATAAATAACACAGGTTTACAAAAAAAAATGGATGCCTATTAGACATGGTTATTTTTTTTATGTAATTTGATACTCTGAATTCAAATCTGAGGTCTGCTGATCGCTATCATGTCAGGTTCGAGGCCATTTGAAGGTCAAATGAAGTAAAATTCACTAAATAAATCTGAAGAAGTAAATACGTCTTTGAGGTCGCTGAATACAAGTTCGTGGTTTGTTTAATCCCCAAGGTTGATTGAAGGTCATTTTAGGTTCACTACAAGGTAAAATTGAGAAAAATCCACTCATGAAATCTGAAAAAAAATGTAGTTTTTTGGGGTGGCTGAATCCAAATTCGTGGTTTGTTTAATTCTTCAAGGTCAGCCAAATATTATTTCAAGATTGTTTCAAGGTCAAACTGAAAAAATCTACTAAATAAATCTGTAAAAGAAGATATGTTAAATTTTTAGGGCGAATTCGAAGTTTATTTACCACCTCAAGGTTAACCAGGGGTCATTTCACAGTCATTGTTTGAGCAAGTTTGGTACGAAAAAATATTTGTAATTATCGGCAACCTCGCCTTTTTTAGGATTAAGAAAATACGATCGGAAATAAGAAGAGTCTCTGAAAACGGTCAGAACGGAAAGATAGCATAACGGTATGCAAATTTAAAAGTTAAAAATTTTCGGGCTTTTGACTACGAGTTTGATCGGAAAGGTGTATATGGTGGGATTCCGGACGAAAGGTATTTCCCTTTTCCTGTTTCCTTAATCTCTTTTCTGATTGTGAGTACCCTCAAAATACCTGGTAGAAGTAAAGAAAATTACACCAGCAGATATCGAAGTTTTCCGGTAAGTGATTTAATTTAAGATAAGCATATTTTCATACAGGGTATTTTTTAATACTCTTGAAAATAAATTATCCATAGTTTTGGTCCTGTTCGAGTCGAATATCGGTTAAATTTTGATGATATCTTAGAATTTTTTATTGTTTACGCTGGACGATAAAGAATAAAAAATTGGGTTTTTTTTGGGTACTGATTTCAGCAAGCGGGTTGTTATTGAACGGTGTTGCCAGTTGTCAAAGATAATACGTAGTTTGGCTAATTTGATCGGTGACAACTAATAATCAATTTGATTATTGTTTCGCGGATAATTATTTAAAAATAAAAATAATAGTATCGGGTCTATTATTAATTTAAAAATTTATTATTTCATTTTAGAGCAATTTATGATAAAATTTGTGGTTTTTTCAATTTATTACGGTAATAATTTGAAATCAGGTTGCCTTTGAATACAGAGTGATGCATTATTTGGGGCCGTTCATTTTCAACATTATTTGTTTTTGCATTTTGGAGAAAATTAATTACTGTCTTTGGCTAAGATTGAAAGGATTTCATTTCTTCAGTTTTAAACATTTGATAATTATAAATTAAAATGAGTACCACAGCGGAACGCAAATTTAAAAGACTAAATTCCAAGCAGGAGTCTTTATTCTTGATTATACAAAATTTGTATGATTTGACAAAAAATATTTCCCAGCAGTCGCAAAGAGAGAAATTTGAACTATTGTATTCATCATTAGAGTCAACAAGAGATTCTTTAATTATTATCATTGATGAAATTAATGACATTGGTTTTGATATTAAAGCCGATTTTATTCCAGATTATCAGATTCTCTCTACTATTAATGAAATGTGTTGTCATATTCAAGTAGCAGCGGCTAAAATAAAGGCTACTCGGGCTAATCCCAGTACGCCAGTAGATCCAAATCGAGTGTTGCCTTCTTTACCAAAAATTGAGTTGCCAGAATTTTCAGGTGAAATCCGGCAATGGGAAACATTTTATGCCATTTATAAAAGTTTAATTCATGATAATCCTACTTTAAATAAAACGGAAAAGGTTCATTATTTGATAGGGCGTTTACGCGGGTCAGCCTTAAGTATGTGCTCGGGAATAGCACCAACGGGCGATAATTATGACATAATTTGGCAGTCACTTTTGGATATATATCAGGATAAACGATACTTAGCCAATAATTATTTGGATCAAATTATGAATTTTAAAAGTCTAAATGTGGAATCGGCAAAAAAATTAAATTTGTTTTTGGAGAGGTTTGATGTAGCGGTTAGTGCACTTAAAAAATTAAATCTCTTTCCTGATTGTGAATATCCTCAAAATACCTGGTAGAAGTAAAGAAAATTACACCAGCAGATATCGAAGTTTTCCGGTAAGTGATTTAATTTAAGATAAGCATATTTTCATACAGGGTATTTTTTAATACTCTTGAAAATAAATTACCCAGTCATTTCAAGGTCAAATTGAAAAAATCTACTAAATAAATCTGTAAAAAAGAAGAATCCAGCTAGATCGATATTTGTTACACAGCAAACCGCTCCCAAAACCACGTACTCTATGCAGGCACGTGAACGATGCGAGTTTTCAAAGTGAAATAGGTTTCACCACGTGCCCCACGCAGCTAGATCGATATCCGTTACATAACAGCTAGGCTAGCGAAGTGAGTTTTTATAAGTGTATGACACAAATCCCAAACTCTCAAACATACTGTGCCTGGAGTATATGGTTTTCGGAGAGCCTCGATTTTATGTCATACAGTTATAAATCCTTGCTTTTCGTCTCTGTCTTGCGTAACGGGCACTGATCTCGCTGCGCGTGGGATATGTGGTTATGAAAGCTTATCTTTTGGCATAATCTAGCTGAACGTAGAGTGTGTGGTTTTGGCACTCGATCCGCTCCCCTGTCTGCTGTGTAATGGATATCAATCTAGCTGTGCGTGGGTTATATGAATTTGAGAGCTTGAGTTCTGGATTACAATTTCATAATAACTAACTCTGCTTGCATATCTGCTGTGAAGCGGACATCATTCTATAGCTCTACGTGGAGTGCGAGATTTTAAGACCTTGAGTTTCTGGTCAAAAACTTGATCCGCTTATCTATCTGCTATGTAACGGATAATGATCTAGCTGCGAGTGGTTTCTCTTCTTTTACAGATTTATTTAGTGGATTTTTTTAATTTGAACTTGAAGTGACCTCTAGATAACCTTGAGATATTAAACAAACCACGAATTCAGACTCAACGCCATCAAGAGTCTACATATCTTCTTTTACAAATCTATTTAGTAGATTTTTCTCAATTTGACCTTGAAAAAACCCTGAAATGACCTATGAGGATTAAACAGACTACGAATTCAGATTCAGCGACTCAAAACACCTACATTTCTTTTCAGATTTATTAAGTAGATTTTTCTCAATTTGACCTTATAATGATTCTAAATTGACCTCTAGTCGACCTTAAGGCACTAAACAAACTATGAATTCGAATTCAGGGACCTCAAAAATGTACGTATTTACTTCTTCAGATTTATTTGATGAATTTTACTCCATTTGACCTTGAAATGTCCTTGAACCTGGCGTGATAGAGCCTAGCTCAAATTTGGATTCAGAGCGTCTAATGACATAAGAATAAAATGGGCTGATCAAATAAGCGTCCACTTTTTTTTTGTAAACCTGAGTAATTTTTTACGAAAAAGAGGAAGTTTAGGTTATATTCTATGCTTCTTTTAAATGTAGAGGTGTTGGTTGTACAGCAGTAAAGTTTGTTACGACTTTTACATGGGACCAGAATATTTAAATGTTAGTTTTAAACTACTTTCCTAATTTTTTACATTTTTATACTTTCTTCCAAACTTGTTTTGTCTATCTGGATCTTCTTGTTCCAGAAAATACTTGGAATCATAAATAAAAATTTAAAATTTGGACTCTAAATATTGGCAACTGACAGGTAGAAACGAATCTTAATCTGATTTTAGCTTCACTAAATAGTGAAATTCATGTTAAGTTATTTTTTACATAAAAGGTAAAATTTAAGCTTCCCGACGCCTGTTGTCGATTTTGAAATAAATTTCAGTCTAATTTATTTTGTAGCTTTCCTAAAGATAAATAAGCTATTCACTCTTCCAAAGAGTTTTATTTACTGATACGTATTCTCACTAATAATGCAAATTCAGTTTTATAATTTATTGATCTCTTATATTATACAAAGATAGATAGAATAGGTCATAAAACATATATTGTAAGATTATTACATTGATTTAAATATATCAAAAAAGACACACACGATCGATATATATATATATATATATATATATATATATATATATATATATATATATAGTGATAAAATAGTTTCATTAAAGAAAGTGTATGGGTGTATAAACAATGGTACATTAAAAAATATTTTATTCTTTTTCTATAATGTGAAAAACGTGTTGCATAAGTGTTCAGGATAAATCACTGCAAAAAACTGTTAAGATATTAGAGTCTAAAAGAGACATGGGGCACTAGCTGTTTGCATATAAGAATTGCAGAACCAATAAAATATGTACCACTTCAAGTTTTATTGAAAGAGGCAACCACGATGTGTAGGAATAAGTGTGCAATATCGATTTTTACTACTTAGTACTATAAAATTTCCTATAATCTATTTTAGGCAAAGCACTAAATTAATTCCTGAGCTGAAACACAATTTCTGGGGCTTAAATCTTTTTACGGGATTAGCAGCAACGCAATAATGGAAGAACTCAAAAGAAAGAAAGATAATAGAAAATTAAATTTTTTAACCAGTCTGCAAGGAACGATACAAATTATATTTCTCTTTGGTAGAAGATTTAATGATCAGAATGCTATAAACTTTACGACTCACGATTTTAGAATCGTATTTTAAACGGAAATTCTTTTAATTTTGTAGGTATTAATATTTATTTAGACCTATCAGACAAACATACAGATTAGTAGCAATTAAATCACAATAATATAAAAACCAAACAAAATCGCATACTTATTAATGTTTTAAGAATATTAAAGCATTGAAGTAATTTCGTTTAAGTATAAACAGATCCTAATTATTGAATCTACTATGACATATCTTTAATTTGCACATAAAAGTAAATCTATATTTTTCGAGCACACAGCATTTACCACCAGTTGTAGAATTGCCAATTACTGCTGGTAAACAAAAGCTAACAATGAATTCCAAAATATAGATGGAATAAATAGTTTTCGGTCGATAGAAATTGAATGTGATGTGCTGTCGAACTTACCAATTTTGAAACGCCCATAATTCAAGATGTACTTGAACAAGCAAAGAAACGAAATTGGAAATGGACAGATCACATTAAAAGACACCAAGGTCACTGGATAAGAGAGATTGGAAACTAGCGCCTACGTTTAGGCAATAGAAAAAGTACACCACAAATGAGATGCGCAGACGATATAAGACAGTGTACCAGACGAAGGTGGCAAAGAATATCCAGAAATCAGTAATCGTGATATCAACTAGAGTTGAAAAATAAGCTTAAAAAAAATGAATGTGAAGATATTATAATTTATTGATAAATTTTACCTACAACTTTTAAATTTTCTCCATTTAATCGTTGACTCACCCCAAGAGATATTCATTTTCGGATATTTCCCCACGTTCAAAAAACCGATTTATTCATCTAGATGTTGAGATAATAGAATGTTATCATCGTAGGTAGTATTACAATTTAGTAATACATTATCGTACGTTGAGGGTATTTTTTTCATAAAATTAATCATTGCTATAAGATACACTGAAAAACTGCTGATTAAAAGTAGTACACTCGTTTTGTTAAGTGGAAAAATCTTCGCCAATGAAAATACTGGTAACTTATTGATTATATTATAAGACAAATTTTCAAGCATTTGGAATTCTTCGGATTTTTTATTGTAATACTGTTGGATTTTGTTGCAGATCGTTGCTATTTTTCTTGCTTCTTTCGTCACTCCACCGCAGCAGTGTGTCAATATTATCAAATATATCTGAAACAAAATTACTAAATAATTATATGGCTTGGTGCAAAAGGTGTCGTAATTATATTTTGACAATAAACGAGTCAATTTTGATATTGATGTTAAAATCACTCTAGTTTCTATATACAAAATATCAGAACGAAAGTCTAATAAAAACTGTATTTAAAGTAAATTTCAATACATAGCAATACTCCAATAAAAATATTTTTCATCATTATTCGCGCAAAGAACCCACACAAATCCGTCAAATATATTGTAGATTAGGTCCAATACTTCAGGACACACACATACAGACAAGTTCTAGTGTTACTTGTATGAAAATAATATCAGTTACGTCATCTCATATAAAAGAGCGGGATAGAGTTTAAAAGCCAGTATTATTATTGTATTGTTACTACTAAATAACAATCCTTTAATAATTACCTAACATTCTCAATTGAAATACAAACTAAACTAGCTCCACTAATCCCATCCCTATTTGTATACCTATCGAATCTACTAGAATATATGAGAATACAAGTTTAGAATTGTACTTAAAACATAACAAATTATTTATTTATTTGTTTCGTTACATTATAATAATGATGATTCATCGATATTATATTTCTATAAGGAAGTATCAAAATAATATTTCTACAAAGGGCTAATCCAAAAAATTCTACTAGATTCGTTTCACATCCTGATGAACTTCGATTTCATTTTAGCCTTGGGATCTCTTTGGATCCTATAAACAACGTCATTGATTCATTTCAAAACACAATATGGACTTTCCCGTGATAGCATCAACTTTGGGATTTGCCGTTTTTTCTCTGTGGATTCTATAAACAAACAATCACCTTGCTAGTTTGTCTTGATCTCATATAAATTGACTAATGTCTTCGCTACTAAGTATTTATAGGATTTGTTCGAGTAATGAACTAATTCGACGTGACTTCCAGAACTCTTGTCCAGTCTTCCGTAAATGATTTTCTTTATGCTCCCCTTTATTTTGGTTGTTTTTTCGGCAATGACTGAATAACTTTTTTAATGTAATGACCTACATTTTTATAGAAGTTAGAGTCTGATTGAATCCTCTCTTCAATCATAAAATTGTTTTGCCGTAGAATGTGGCGTTGCATAATTATTAAGCTTTTAAATTTTTGTTATCTGAGATCAATATAAGTTAACGCGTCAAAGTTGATATTTTTTTGCTGACAATCCTTAAATTCACATTTTGCCCAGTCATTTAAATAAAAATGATTAAAAATATTTTTCAAAATAAACTACACTGACTTTAAACAATTCCAATTTGTGTAATTTATTTATTTATTTAGGATCTTTTTGAAGTCAGTGCTGTGTGAACCAGTCGAATTACCCTCGCTATGAGGTGATTTTGGTGTTTAGTGTTTTTAGATATCAGCTGGCGGGAGGATGTTTGAAATGATGGTGGTAATTTAGGAATTTTAGGCTTCAATTTTTTTTTGATGAATAACTTTTTATTAAACAATTAAGATGTGAAAAGAGAAAGAAACAAATTTTTAGAAAAACAGTTCCAAACAAAAGTTAGCGCCTTAGAAGTACCTATAAAATAAAAAAAAAACGGCTGTTTTTTCAGTTGTTTATAAACAATAGAAAAAACATATTTTATATACTTCATACTGCAGCAAAAGATGCTTCTTGTGGTATAAAATAAGCACGCTAAATTTCAAGTAAATATATTCAAATAGTTTTTGCATAGTGAATTGGTTTATAATTTTTGTTTATTATCAGCGATCGGTACGTCCAAGGGCGATCTGCGGGTCCGCAAATCAAATTTCAAGGCTTACACTGGTAGTATCAACAAAGAATGAAATGTGGTTGTCGGACTAGCATTGTCTTTATTTTTATTTATTTTTTAAAGAAGCATCAGCCTTAAAAGAACTTCGTAAGGATGAATCCATAAAGATTTTACCAACGGACCAGGGAAATGCAACGGTGATCATGGACATCGTAACGTACGACCAAAAAAATCGGAGATATCCTGGAAAAAGAAAAATATAGACAATTAGCTCGTGACTCCACTAAATCTATAGAGTCAAAAATCTACAGAACACTAAGGAATACCAAGACCATATATCTGACAACCCACGATCGGCGCTCACACCACAATACAGTAAACCACCACATCTTTACGGACTACCAAAAATTCATAAAACGAACATATCATTGAGGCCAATAACCAACTCCACAGAATTCCCAACAAATGCACTGGCGAAATTTCTTTTAAAAAATCATACAACCTTTAGAAGGTAAGACGAACACATATGTGAACATTATTAGTAGCGTCAATCTAGTGCCAGACGACAGATTAATAAGCTTTGATGTGGAAAGTCTGTATACTAATGTACCATTAGGGGAACTACTAGACATAATCAAAACTAGACTTTCAAATGATACTACTTTATCAGATCGGACCACATTACCACTGGACGAGTGATGGACCTGTTCAACTGTTGCCTGCGAAGTGCTTACTTTCAAGTAAAGGACAAGTTATACGCTCAGGACGACGGGCTTCTGATGGTTTCTTCACTTTCTCCAATCGTCGCCAATATATATATATATATATATATATATATATATATATATATATATATATATATATATATATATATATATATATATATATATATGGTTCGAAACTCATGCCATAGAAACGGCAACAGTAAAACCGAAAGTCTGGTTAAGATATGTCGATGATACCTTCATCATATGGAAGGGCAATGATCAAGAACTTAATGATTTATTGAAACATTTAAATACCATTCGACCTACAATTAAGTTTACCATGGAAAAAGAGGTAAATAATCAATTACTCTTCCTAGATATCATGGTGAACCATTTAAACGAAACTATTAAAACTTCAGTATACAGAGAGCCAATACATATTCGATAATATCTTAATCATAGTTCTAATCATACTGTTGTAACAAAACGGGGAATTTGAACTAAGTGCTAGTCGAGATTAGTGTACCTCGCAATGACTCCAAGGTGGCAAAAAAGTATCCATTTTATCCATAATTGGAAATCACCCTAAAATGAACCACTAAAAATTCTTTGATTCTTAGAATTCTCCAAATACCAATGAAATTGTGTCAAACAAATATTTAATCTGTCATAGTAAATCCACTATCTTAAATTTCAAATTAATTTTAGATTGGTAATATAGGCCCCAAAACCTGACAATATCGATATTTTAAGAATTTGAGACGTAAATTTCTTAGCCCGATATATTTTATATTGCATGTTGAGTATGTAAACGCCCCAAGAATCCCGCAATATCAATTTTAGATAAAACCGGAAAATGTAAAATTTTTAGTTCATCATATTGTACCTTATCAACCTAAAAGTTGTAAAAAATTAACTTCATATTCGTAATACACCACCCGCAACCCCCTAAACCAAATCTGAAAAAATGCGAATACGGTAAAATTTTCAACCCACCATATTGGATCCGCCATATTGAATTCAAAAAAATAATTTTAACGTCTTAATGTAATCTAAATCTTAACCCTTCAAAGCCCCCTAGTACCAATTTTAGATGAAATCTAGAAATTTAAAATTACAGAACGGTCATATTGCATCTGACATATTAGAATTTGTTAAAATAATTTGTAATTAACACTAACAAAAATCCCTCAATACTGACTTTAGACAAAATCGAGAGATGTAGAATCTTTAGTCCTCTATCTTAGATTCGCTATATTTATTTTTTTTAATAATATCAAATTCGTAATGTGCTATCGTATCAATTTTGAAAAAAAACGGACAAAACTAATTTTTTATCCACCATATTGGATACGTCATGTTGAATTTTTTAAAAATAATTTCAGATTTGTTATGTGAGGCCCCGAAAATTCCCCCATACCAATTTTGGAGAAAAACGGAAAAAATTGATTTTTTCGTCCGCCATATTGGATACGCCATATTGATTTTTTTTTAAATTATTTTAGATTCGTCATGTGTGATCCCGAAAACTCCCCCGTACTAATTTTGGAGAAAATCGGACAAAATCGATTTTTTTGTCCGCCATATTGGATCCGCCATATTGAATTTTTTAAAAATGTTTCGAACTCGCTATGTGCGGCCTCGAAAACTCTTCCATACCAATTTTGGAGAAAATCGGGCAAAATTAATTTTTTGTCCGCTATATTGGATTCGCTATTTTGAATTTTTTTAAAATAATTTCAGATTCGTTGGGTGCAACCCCGAAAATTCCTCTATACCAATTTTGGAGAAAATCGGACAAAATTTATTTTTTTGGCCGCCATATTGTAACCGCCATCTTGGATTTTACTGCACCAATTTCATCTAAAAAAATATGGGACCGCCGCAGCAACTTCCTGAACATAACGCGAAAAATTTAATTCAGATCGGTGCTGCCGTTCCGAAGTAATCGGAGTAAATACATAAAAAAAATACAGGGTGAGTCAACGATTGGATGAAGTAGGTTTGTGCCTTTTCGGTGGAATTAACAAAGAAACTATATTTATTGTTTGATACAGTTTATTTTTACGCAGATTGTAAAAATATTTAGGACTCTACAGGGTGAGCCAAAAAACTAGGACAGCATAAAGTTGTATTTTTTTAAATAGAACACCCTATATACGAATCGTATTTTCGATTTAGCTTATAATTTTAAATCTTTTTTATTAAGAGTTTACTATAACAAAACTTTATAGTTTCTGAGATAATTAAGTTGAAAGAAAAAAAGTCACATTTTCAAGCATCAATTCAATCCTAAATAACGTTTTCAATTTTGTGACAAATATATTCAAATTTAGAATTTAGCAAGGCCAAGGACAATTTAACATAATTTTTACTTAATATTTGCAATAAAAGCTACAGGGTGTTGAACACATCGGCTCAAATTTGAACAAGTTTAAATGAATAAATATCTTTTTTTTTTAAATGGTACACCCTGTATATTTTCATGTTATTTAATAGAGTAATAAAAACCCTAAAAGTTTTGTTCAATATATCCTATACCTATTTGTAATAGTTTTTGAGATATTTCAGTTTTTCTTCTTTTCCATACTTTTTTACAGAAATAGTCTTCATTATCATAGTAGCCATGGCAAAAACAATGTAAAAGAACATTTTTCTGTGTGTCAAATTTATAACCGCAATCGCTTCTTTTGGTTTTTATGTAGTGTAGTTTGGTTTTTTTTTGCATTAATCTTGTATTGTAAAATGAATTTTCCAAAGAATGAGTTAATAGATATGATTTATACAATAGGAAAGGCTCAAAAAAATTGCCTTCTTGCTCAAAGAATTTACAAAATGAAGTATGTTGATTATCCAAAACGTAAAGTGGTCAACAAACCAGTAACTAATTAAGAAAAAGAACTACAAGTATTGTTAAATGTTCAGGAAAATCTTTATATTGGTAGCCGTCAGTAAGCAGCATTATGTGAAACATCACAATCCACCGCAAATCGTACTACCAAAAAATATAGGTATCAACCATATCACATGGAATTACACCAAGAATTGTATGGACAGGATTTTGAAAGTCATGTAAACTTTTGTCGTACAATAAATGCGGAGATTCAATTAAATCCAAATTTATTATGCAAGGTAATGTTTAGTGATGAAGCTACTTTTAGAACTAACGGTGCCGTAAATAGACGCAACATGCATTATTATGCCACAGAAAACCCATTTTGGATTAGAGAGGTGCAACATCAAAACCACTGGTCATTAAATGTTTGGTGTGGTATTCATCATAATCGAATTATTGGACCCCACTTTTTTAATGAACCACTAAATGGCCATAGTTACCTGAACTTTCTACAAGAAGAACTACCCCAACTGTTTCAAGGTCTCGATAGGGATGAGCTCGACAGTATGTGGTTCCAGCACGATGGTGTTCCTCCGCATTACCATCGTGAAGTTCGTGCGTTTTTGGACCAACGATATCCGCAAAAATGGATTGGACGTGGGGGTTTCATTGAGTGGCCACCAAGGTCTTGCGACATCACCCCATTAGATTTCTTCCTATGGGGTTATATTAAAAATAAGGTGTATGTTAATCCACCAACAACAGTGGAAGATATGCGAAACAGGATAGGGATACCTGTAGAACTATAACGCCACTAATTTTGTCCAGGGTCCGAGAAAATCTGCAAAAAAGACTAAATTTGTGCATTGCACAAGAAGGTCGTTTATTCGAACACTTATTAAAAAGAAATAATTAATCTCAGTATTTAATAGGTAATTTTTTTGTTTCAATTTAATATAAAAGTAAATATGTATTTGCCTTGTCGTTATTGTTGTGTTAATTTTTTCACATTATGTTTAATTAAACTATTGCTGTTGTAATATAACGAATAATGTATTTCATCATATTTAACCATATTCTGTTTGTTTCTGTAGTTTCTTTTTATTATTTTACATGGCTTCTATGATAATGAAGACTATTTCTGTAAAAAAGTATGGAAAATAAGAAAAACTGAAAATACTATTATAAATAGGTATAGGATATATTGAACAAAACTTTTAGGGTTTTATTACTCTATTAAATAACGTGAAAATATACAGGGTGTACCATTTAAAAAAAAAGATATTTATTCATTTAAACTTGTTCAAATTTGAGCCGATGTGTTCAACACCCTGTAGCTTTTATTGCAAATATTAGATAAAAATTATGTTAACTTGTCCTTGGTCTTGCTAAATTCCAAATTTGAATATATTTGTCACAAAATTGAAAACGTTATTTAGGATTGAATTGATGCTTGAAAATGTGACTTTTTTTCTTTAAACTTAGTTATCTCAGAAACTATAAAGTTTTGTTATAGTAAACCCTTAATAAAAAAGATTTAGAATTATAAGCTAAATCGAAAATACGATTCGTATATAGGGTGTTCTATTTAAAAAAATACAACTTTATGCTGTCCTAGTTTTTTGGCTCACCCTGTAGAGTCCTAAATATTTTTAAAATCTGCGTAAAAATAAACTGTATCAAACAATAAATATAGTTTCTTTGTTAATTTCATCGAAAAGGCACAAACTTACTTCATCCAATCGTTGACTCACCCTGTACATAGTCGACGAATTGAGAACATTCATCTTTTAGAATTCAGTTAAAAATGATTTTCTTTTTCATTACTTCAGAAACTCTAAGCAGAATTTTAAAATCTTGAAAACTTCCTGGAAAATGACTTTTTTGCAAAACGGCAAAATACGTATATAATTTTTTTTGTTCCGGAATAAAGTATTTAACGCAGAGAGCATTTTATTTTTACTTTATGATTTTGAATGGAATGGGTCCTTAGATTTCTTTACTGAAAAGCCCATCACAAATTTATGATAGTTCCTCATAAAAATCTACTTAACTTACCAACAAGGTGAAAGTAGTTAAGTTACTATTCCTTAAAAATGCATAACAATAAAAAGCAGAGCAAATTTCACTCTCCATAATAATTAAAGCTCCCAGGACTGCTATCATACAGGTGATAAAAAAATAAGTGACAAAAAAAATCCCTTCTTGTCCGTAAAGACTTTTAACGACTTCAACGTTTTTATTTAATATCAGATATATTTCTTCAATTTTTCTAATTGTCGTTACTGCACTCCTTGAATGATACTGAAGATCGTTAAGTTTATCTCCAATATCAATATATTTATGTTTAACAGCCAGCACAAGATTTATTAAAATGATCAAGAATAAGCAGTTTTTATAAACACAGTAAAACTGTAAATCCATTAATTTGCTCCTCTCGTCTGTTATATCAGATGGTTTCCCAAGATCTGGCGGATGTAATGCTGCCATTGCATCAAAAGAGCACACTGAAACTATCAAAAAACACAAAAAAAAATTTTGCCAGAATGGTTTTGTTGATAGCTTCTTTTTCACTGAATATGAATTTTCTGTGTCTAAATATTCTTCAGATTCAAGAAGGGAGAATCTCTGAAGCATTTCCTCCCAGATATGTCTTCTCAAATAAGATCGATATGTTAACATTAAGGTAACTGTAATTCTTATTATATCTCGTATAACGTCAAAATAAAGCAGGATTTGAAATATTAAAGAATGTGATTCAAAAAACAAGTAACAACGTAAAAACTTTCTGCGTATTATTTTCATCGAGCCGAAAATAATTACTATACTTTCAGTAATAACACCAATAAAATACCACATTGATGAAGTAGCCTCTTTGTGTTTAAAACTGTAACCCGGGACAATAAAAAAAAGGTGTCCGTGAGACATAGCTGAATCTAAAAAATTTATTAAATGTCTACTAGTTTTTTTTATACACGCCATATTTTACTTTTTTCCATGCGCTTTTAGGACACGTAACACTCTGACTAATTTGAGTATCTTATTCAAAGGCCGATCAATAACATGGGTATTATTGTTTCTAATAATTTAGTCTGGAAATTTCTTACAGAAAAAACAATTATGCGCTGTTCTCATATACAGGGTGTCCCACCGGAAACCATATAAAAAACAATATAGAGGAAAACTTTGAAAATTTGACGGCATACTAATATCGATAGGGGCAACCAGGCGAAAATATTATAACAACTTGTTTATTTAAATAATACCTTATTTATTATTGCATTTGTGGATTATGCGTAAGATTCTTGGTACATTTTGTGTATGTATACCCAAATCTAAGCGTTTTTAACATCTAAGTTTTCATGGTAAAAATAACCTTCGCAGGTCCTAAAATAACACTGGGGAATAGTAAAGATGTTTACAGACCAAAATAGCAAAAGCTTACTTTATTATACTAATTAACAATCTGTCTTGTAAAAGTTTCAGTTGGCTCCGGTTTCACAGATACGTGCTAAATATGATAATTTTACCTACTTGCCTTTAATGTATGGGACAATTAGACCATAAAATGAGATGTAGCTGGTTTGATTACACCAGGTGTACTTTATAAGGGGTTTAAGTACACGTAACATAAATCCTATATTATTAGTTAGTTGTATTTCAACCTCTAGTTGATCGAGAACTGTTTGTATTTAAAAGATTAGGGAATTTTGAACAACATGTCGCGAGTTTGTGTAAATAAGCCAGATCATGTTTGTTATATATGTGATGAACTGACTTTTGTGAAACAAAAACGTACTCTTAGCCCGTTAATACAATACTTACTGCTTGTATTTTGGCTGCAAAGTTGGAGACCAAGATAAAAATCGGGCTTCCCATATACCGGGTGTCAACGAATCTATTAGACAAGTCATAATTTCTAGAGTACTATGTGTATCAAAATGAGAATTGGTACAGGTAAATGGTATGTGAAGGGGAGAGTTTTCGCCACTTCCGGTTTCACAGGAAATGGCCCCGGTTTTGAATTTTTAAATGGTATATTTTAACATTTTTGGATTTCTGAGACAATTCTAGATCAGAATGTGACATTTTAAAAACTTTTTAAGTCTACTTCATTTTTTTAGAGCCACTTTTAAAATTGCATCTAGGTGGCCATGATCGGACGCAAACTAATCTAAGGGCCTTAGATGATGTCAAAAAAATAAAATCGCAAAGTTTTAGTGACTAGTATGAAAGACAGGAATTGGATTAAAAATTTAACAAAATTAACAAAAAACTAACAAAATAAACTAATAACTTAGACGACGCACTTAAAATATTTGAAAGTACAATAGCTGAATTTGTTAAAAAGTTTAGTGTAGTAAATGTTCAAAGTGCATTCCTTCTTTTTCAGGACACATTTCAGCTCGTTCAATTGTTTCTATCAACACGTTTTGTAGCATTTGGGGCGTTATACTTCTAAATGTCCGTAAAATTCTTTCTTCTAATATTTCAAGAGTAGCTGGGGCTGCTCCATATTAAACCCTTCCTTTAACATATCCCCAGACAAAGAAATCGAGTACAGTAAGATCCGGTGAGCGGGCTGGCCACCGTACCGGCCATTGGTTGCAATAATTCGATTATTAAAATGCTCTATTAAATAATTAAGAACTTCTCTAGTATTGTGAGGCGGTGCTCCATCTTGTTGAAAGTAAATTCGTCGTAAAACTGCTAAAGGTATATCATTGAGATGATTTTCGATTTCATTTTTAAGAAAACCTAAGTATCTAACCCCTGTTAACTGGCCTTGAAACAATATTGGCCCAATTATTCTGTTTCCAACGATACCAGCCCAGACATTGACGCCAAATCTTTCTTAAAAATTGCCCTCTCTCATTTCATGTTGATTTTGTTGGGCCCAGTTGCTTATTGAACATACCATAATTTGTAAATCGGGATTCGTCGGAAAATAGAATAAAATCGATAAAATTTGGGTTAACTCTATGATTTTGAAGCAGCCAATCACTAAACACTACCCGTCTATCGCCATCCTCAGTATACAAATGCTGATGTAACTGATATTTAAATGCTCGATATCCATGCTTTTTCAGCAAGAAAAATTTGCTGATTCATAACTTCTCTGCAGTTCTTGACTAATTTTTCTTAACGAAACTGTTTTATCAACCTCAACCATAGCAAGTACGTTAATCTCAGTTTCTTCATTTATGATAAACCTCTGTTCCGCTTCTTGATTTCCTATTTGCCTAAAACGAGTCTCGACATACGGAAAATACTGATGGGCTGGATGTTGCCGATTCGGATATCTATGAGCATACAACTCGGCAGTATTCCTTGAATTTCTATGACACTCTCCAAATATTAATAACATATCCACTTTTTCACTTTGAGTATACATTATTTTAACGGAAATTTAAACTAAACTTAACGAAAATTAAGAAACTTTTACGTTTGTTCTTAGAGCGTATGTCACTGTCATTATCTACTTAAGTGAGTGCTTTGTTTTCCAAAGAAGACTTGATAAAAACAGTTGCAAATTATTATGCATCATGGCTGTCCATGGCGCACTTGTCATAAGTAAATAAATTATCCAGTATTTTGCTTAATAATATTTAATTTCTGTTCTTATGTCTAATCCAATCGCAAATAAATTAGTACCGTTAGATTCGTCAAATAATGCTTTTTTCGAAAAGTAGTTGTCAAAAAGGGGTCGCTATTTGAAAATTAATAGTTAGAAATGAAAACGTAATTTTGTCAACTTGTCTTATTCCTGTCTTTCATACTAGTAACTAAAACTTTGCGATTGTATTTTTTTGACATCAACTAAGGCCCTTAGATTAGTTTGCGTCCGATCATGGCGGCCTAGATGCAATTTTAAAAGTGGCTCTAAAAAAATGAAGTAGACGTAAAAAGTTTTTAAAATGTTACATTCTGATCTAGAATTGTATCAGAAATAAAACAATGTTAACATTGTGTTACATTTAAAAATTCAAAGCCAAGGCCATTTCCGGTGAAACCGGAAGGGGCCGGAAAGTGGAAAATATGCGAAAACTCTCCCCTTCACATACCATTTACCTGTACCAATTCTCATTTTGATACACATAATACTCTAGAAATTATGACTTGTCTAATAGATTCGTTGACACCCGGTATGCTGTAACAAATGTGCGTCCAACATTCGTGGCTGGCTTAATGGAAAAAAGCGTAAGATGCCCTTCGCTGTTCCTATGGTCTGACGAGAAACGAAAGACCATGTTACTGACTGTTATTTTGTTTGACACCTCCCAGCAAAAAAGGCTTTTTGAAGAAAAAAAATCTGCAATAAGTATCCAAATTTACAGTCCTCCATCTATTGTGAAACCTAACATCTCACCATTACTTGCCGACAAAACTTGACTAAATAGGAATCCAAGTTTTGTAGAAAGTATGACTAAAAGGATGTCTGGGAAAAGGTGTCAGTCGGAATCCTACTGATGAGTCATACGACTGGCACCGGAACGAAACATCCAGTCATACATTTTACGGTGGTCAAAAATTAGATCGCTAGTTATATGTCTTTTCCATCAGGGGCATGACTATTTGCGACATGGCGACCGTGACAGGATGGCAGATATACGACAAACGTCCAACATCGCTCATGATGCGGATATAGGACAAACGTCAAAAACCGCTCAAGGGCTTTGATTAAACCCGGCCTGATCTTTGGAAGACCACCGAGGATCTTTGTTGTACATTCCATTTTTTCAGGTATATGCTTTCCTACGGCTTGGACTTCCTATCGTAGTCAAAGTCGGGTAAGCAGATGTCTTGCGGGGGACATATTGTGAAACCTAACATCTCATCATTACTTGCCGACAAAACTTGACTAAATATGACTCCAAGTTTTGTAGAAAGTATGACTAAAAGGATGTCTGGGAAAAGGTGTCAGTCGGAATCCCACTGATGAGTCCTAAGACTGGCACCGGGACGAAACATCCAGTCATACACTTTACGGTGGTCAAAATTTAGATCGCTAGTTATATGTCTTTTCCATCAAGGGCATGACTATTTGCGACAATGCGTCTCGTGCCCCATAGTGACAAGTTGCCTGTACCCAATCCACATCAGAAATATACCCTTGATTCTGATGAAGATCTAACAGATTCAAACGGCAATGTCCCGGAAAATATCACCGGCCGTGAAGGGATCTGGAATTGCCCAAGAAAACAGCAGGACTACGGGCCTCTCTATTAGAACAATGGAATTTACTTCAAGATACAGTAAGAGTTTCTGTGTACTGCAGACGTTTTTAATATGGAAAACAGTTTGGTAGCCTGTAAGGACATTAAGGGATTAATGCCAGCTTTAAATTTGGATTATGATTCAAAAGACTGGAGACTTTTCATTGATTCCTCAAAAGTAAGTCTTAAAGCTGTGTTGCTCCATAATGGAAACATGTTGTCTTCAGTCCCACTTGGCTATGCAGTCTACATGAAAAAAACTTATAGTAATTTGAAATTGCTACTGCAGACCAAACAATATGAAAGATATAAATGGCCAATTTGTGCGGATTTAAAAGTAGTGGCGATTTTGCTTGGAATGCAGTTAGATTATACCAAATACTGTTGCTTCCTCTGCGAATGGGACAGTCGAGCACGATCGGATCACTACAGAAAGAAAATTTGGCCACCGAGAGAATCTTTTCAGCCAGCGCGCCATTAGTTCCCCCAGAAAAGATTTTACTACCGCCACTTCATATAAAGGACTTATGAAACATTTTCTGAAGGCCATGAACAAGGAAGACCGTGCTTTTAGTTATTTAAAAGAAAAGTTCCCTAGAATCAGTGACAATAAAATTAAAGAGGGAGTATTTGTGGGTTCCTAGATCAGGAAATTTTTCGGAGATCCGCAATTCGATTCCACACTTGAAGGCAAGGAAAAAGGCTCTTGGAATGCTTTTAAAATGGTTGCAACAAATTTTTTCGGAAGCATAAAAGCAGAAAACTATAAAGACCTAGTTGTCAAATTTCTTTCATATTACCAAAACCTAGGGTATAACATGTCCTTGAAAATTCATTTCGTGGATCTTCATCTGTAATACTTTCCAGAAAATTGTGGTGTTGTAAGTGAGTAGCACGGTTAGAGGTTCCATTAGAATATTTCAAACATGGAGAGAAGGTATCAGGGAAAATTAAATTGTGAGATGTTAATCGACTATTGCTGGACTATTACGAGAGATAACCCAGAGGCTGTTTTTAAAAGGCAGGCTAAGAAGCGCAAAATGAATGTCTAAACATTATATTCAATGATAAAAATATGCTATTTAATTGTTTTTGTTGAACCAATAATATATTGTTATCTGTATTTTGTATGTTCATTATATTGGTCTATGAATTAAAATTTTGAAACAACTAATTCAGATTTTTTTTTGCGGGCAAACTAAAATCTTTAATATTTTTTTTTAGTTACTTGGGTGTAGTTTAATCCAAAAAAAATGGGTTTGTTCAGGAAACAAGAAAAGAGGATATTTGTTCCCCAGTGTAATTATCAATTTTTCCTATAAGGAAGTCTTTTTTATTTAATTTGGGATGGATTCCTTTTTAAAAAATGCCTACTTTATTCAATTTTTAGAATATTTTGATAACCAATAATACAGGATGCTTAAAAAATAGGATTAAAAACTAATTTGAATGAATCGTCAAAAATTATTTTTTCAAAAAAAAAAAAGGTTGTGAAAGGTTCTCTACACCGAAAGTTTTTATTTTTTTAAATATTGTCATTTTGTTACTCATTTTCGGTTCAGTTATAATCTTAGTTTGCTATGACGTTTTACCCATAGCTGACTATGACAGTATTGTTGAAAATTTTATCTCTTTAAAATTATTCACTGGGTCCGCAGAATAATACACAACACCTTTCACTAATATTTCCAATACTTTTATTAACTACTTCTTAACACAGCTAACACATCAATTTTATTACTATTTCTTAATATCTTCACTATTCTAATACAATTAAACAACTCTATTAAAACTCTTATCCTATCCCTATTTATCTATCTATAGAATTTCCTATACAAATCTAGAATTTACTAACATAAAAGTTGAGATCTATCTAGAATTATAACAAAGATGACTCATCGCATCGAAATATTTGTAAGGGCGTACAATAAATGTTTTCTAGTCATTCGTAACAGTATCGAAAAATGATCAAACGCTAATGAAATGTATAAAGCTGTCACTTATCATTTGAAAATTGTTAAAAATCAGATCTGTGAGCCTAAATTATACAAACGGAAATTATTTAAACGTATTTATTATTTATGGAAAATGTGAAACTTGTGAGCATTTACCATTCGATATCTATAAAAACAGAAGCCATCACCATCACCCTAAAATGAACAAGTAAAAATTCTTTGATTCTTAGAATTCTCCAAATACCAGTAAAATTGCGAAAAACAAATGTTTAGTCTGTCATAGTAAATCCACTATTTTAAATTTCAAATTAATTTTGGATTGGAAATATAGACCCCAAGACCTTCCAATATCGATATTTAAGGAACTTGCAACGTAAATTTCTTAGCCTGATATATTTTACACTGCATACTGAGTTTGTATACGCCCCAAGAACGACGCAATATCAATTTTAGACAAAATCGAAAAATGTAAACATTTTCAGTCCCTCATATTGTATCTTATCAACCTAATAATTGTAAAAAATTAACTTCATATTCGTAATATACGACTCAGAAACCCCCTAATACCAAATCAAAAAAATGCGAATAAGGTAAAATTTTCAACCAACCATATTGGATACGCCATATTGAATTCCAAAAAAATAATTTTATCGTCAATCTAATCTAAATCTAAACCCCTCGGAGCCCCCTAGTATCAATTTTGGATGAAATCCAGAAATTAAAAATTTCTAGACCATCATATGGCATCTGACATATTAGATTTCCTTAAAATAATTTTATATTCGCTATTTATATCTTCAAAAACGATTCAGTCCCACCCTTGAACAAAATCGAATAATGTAAAATTTTTAGTCCGCTATATTGGATTCGCCATACTGAATCCTGAAAAATACTTTTAAATTTATAATTTACATCCTCATCAACTTCCTATATTGAGAAAATCGAAAAATGTACAATTTTAAGACGTCATATTGAATTCGCCAGAGTGAGTTTTTCAAAAAATATTTTAAATTCGAAATTAACACTAATAAAAATTCCCCAATACTGATTTTAGACTAAATGGAGAAATGTATAATCTTTTATCCGCCATATTTAATTTTTTTTTATATTTCAGATTCGTCATGTGCAATCGCAAAAGCTCCCCCATATCAATTTTGAAAAAATCGAGCAAAATTAATTTTTTATCCGCTATATTGGATATGCCATATAGAATTTTTTTAAAATAATTTCAGATTCGTTATGTGTCACCACGAAAACTCCCCCATACCAATTTTGGAAAAAATTGGACAAAATTGATTTTTTCGTCCGCCATATTAAATCTGTCATATTGAATTTTTTAAAAATAATTTCAGATTCAGATTCAGATCTAGAATATTTCCCCATTCCAATTTTCGAGAGAATCGGACAAAATTAATTTTTTTGGCTGCCATATTGTCAGGGCCATTTTAAATTTTACTGCACCAATTTCGTCGAAAAAAATATGGAACCACCACAGCAACTTCCTGAATATAACGTAAAAAATCGGTAATCGGTATACATACATAAAAAAATACATAGTCGATGAACTGAGAACCTCCTTCTCTTAGAAATCGGTTAAAAATGATGATTGCAGACCAAAACTTGAATAGAGTATAGGAATGTGTATGCTTGCGGTCGCTCCCCCTCCTCCTTCCCAAGAGCTTTAAGTTCAGAAAAATAGAACCGATTCTACATTTTATATTAGGAATGTGTATGTTGCTGGCACTCCCCCCTCCCGTTGACAACTTGCTTTTCTTGTGTTACCCCCCCTCCCCTAAGAGCTTTGAGTTCAGGAAAATAGACCCGATTCTGCTTCTTATACTAGAAATGTATATGCTGCTGGCGTCCCTCCCTGTCGACAACTTGTTTTTTTTTGTGATCGCCCCGCCTCCCTCTTCCAAGAGCTTTAAATTCAGAAAAATAAACCCCCTTGCCTTTTACACTAAAAACGGGAATGTAGATGCCGTTCCTCCCCTCCGCCGACAACTTGTTTTCGCTTGCCATACTGTACTTTTGTGATATCACCGCTTCCCCCAAAGAGAGAGGCTGGATCCGCCCCTGCTGCTATCACCCTTTGCTTGTTAACTTTGGTATTTACCAGCAGTTGAAGAATTGCTAATGATTTTGCTGGTAGAGTTTCCGAAATATAGATAGAAGGAAGAGTTATCGGTCAATAGGAACTGAATATGATGTGCTGTGGCACTCTCTTAATCCAAGATACAGTCGAATAAGCAGTAAAACTAAACTAGGTATGGGCAGACCACAATAAACGACACCAAGATCAACGGTGGAATACAGAGATTGGAAACTAACGCCCATATTTTGGAAATAGTAGAAGTAGACCACAAGTAAGATGAGCAGATGATATAAGATAATATACCAGACGAATGTGGCCAAAAATAGCTAGACGTCACTATTCATGACTCAACTAGGGTTAGAAAAAAATATATGACTGTAAATATATTGTTCCGGACGGCCGGTCTTCAAACAAACTACACACACTGTGTAATATTTTAATAACTTTTTATTGTCAACCTTACTTTTGACACTTGTCAAACTAATTCAACTTGAGTCAACAAACTCTCTAAATATGCCAAGAAAGCCGATCTGGACCCTTTATATACCCTTTTGGTCGATACCGGAAGATTCCCTAATTCTCTAGAAGGATTTCCATACAACATGGAATAATCAAAATAAGAAAAAGGAATAATCCGGCGATTTCTAGACCTTCCATCATAGGCGTTCCATGTTAAAAATAAGAAAATCGAATTCTCTAAAAAGTTCCAGATCTTCTTTCATAGTCGTCTCTTGAGGAAATTAACAAAGGTAAAATTACTTGAATAAATTATGAACTCGTAGAAAATATACCTAAAACCCTACGAACTACAAACAAAAACTAATACTATGAAATATAAAATGCTACAAAGTTCGTTACATTAGAAAATAGACCTAAAACTCTACAAACTACGAACACAAACTAATACTAAGAAATTTAAAACGCTACGAAGTTCGTTACATTAGAAAATATACCTAAGACCCTACAAACTACGAACACAAACTAATACTATGAAATGTACAGGGTGAGTCAACGATTGGATGAAGTAGGTTTGTGCCTTTTCGGTGAAATTAACAAAGAAACTATATTTATTGTTTGATACAGTTTATTTTTACGCAGATTTTAAAAATATTTAGGACTCTACAGGGTGAGCCAAAAAACTAGGACAGCATAAAGTTGTATTTTTTTAAATAGAACACCCTATATACGAATCATATTTTCGATTTAGCTTATAATTTTAAATCTTTTTTATTAAGGATTTACTATAAAGCTACAGGGTGTTGAACACATCGGCTCAAATTTGAACAAGTTTAAATGAATAAATATCTTTTTTTTTTAAATGGTACACCCTGTATATTTTCATGTTATTTAATAGAGTAATAAAAACCCTAAAAGTTTTGTTCAATATATCCTATACCTATTTATAATAGTTTTTGAGATATTTCAGTTTTTCTTATTTTCCATACTTTTTTACAGAAATAGTCTTCATTATCATAGTAACCATGTAAAATAATAAAAAGAAACTACAGAAACAAACAGAATGTGGTTAAATATGATGAAATACATTATTCATTATATTACAATGGCAATAGTTTAATTATATATAATGTGAAAAAATTAACACAACAATAACGACAAGGCAAATACATATTTACTTTTATACTAAATTGAAACAAAAAAATTACCTATTAAATACTGAGATTAATTATTTCTTTTTAATAAGTGTTCGAATAAACGACCCTCTTGTACAATGCACAAATTTAGTCTTTTTTGCAGATTTTCTCGGACCCTGGACAAAATTAGTGGCGTTATTGTTCTACAGGTATCCCTAATCCTGTTTCGCATATCTTCCACGGTTGTTGGTGGATTAACATACACCTTATTTTTAATATAACCCCATAGGAAGAAATCTAATGGGGTGATGTCGCAAGACCTTGGTGGCCACTCAATGAAACCCCCACGTCCAATCTATTTTTGCGGATATCGTTGGTCCAAAAACGCACGAACTTCACGATGGTAATGCGGAGGCACACCATCGTGCTGGAACCACATACTGTCGAGCTCATCCCTATCGAGACCTTGAAGCAGTTGGGGTAGTTCTTCTTGTAGAAAGTTCAGGTAACTATGGCCATTTAGTGGTTCATTAAAAAAGTGGGGTCCAATAATTCGATTATGATGAATACCACACCAAACATTTAATGACCAGTGGTTTTGATGTTGCACCTCTCTAATCCAAAATGGGTTTTCTGGGGCATAATAATGCATGTTGCGTCTATTTACGGCACCGTTACTTCTAAAAGTAGCTTCATCACTAAACATTACCTTGCACAATAAATTTGGATTTAATTGAATCTCCGAATTTATTGTAGGACAAAAGTTTACTCGACTTTCAAAATCCTGTCCATGCAATTCTTGGTGTAATTCCATGTGATATGGTGATACCTATATTTCTTGGTAGTACGATTAGCGGTGGATTGTGATGTTTCACATAATGCTGCTAACTGACGGCAACCAATATAAGGATTTTCCTGAACATTTAACAATACTTGTAGTTCTTTTTCTTCATTAGTTACTGGTTTGTTGACCACTTTACGTTTTGGATAATCAACAGTACCAGAAGAATCAAATCTTTGCATTAAGTTTTGAAAAGTATGGGTATTAGGCTGGCGTCGATCAGGATACTTCATTTTGTAAATTCTTTGAGCAAGAAGGCAATTTTTTTGAGCCTCTCCTATTGTATAAATCATATCTATTAACTCATTCTTTGGAAAATTCATTTTACAATATAAGATGAATGCAAAAAAAAACAAACTATATTACATAAAAACCAAAAGAAGCGATTGCGGTTATAAATTTGACACACAGAAAAATGTTCTTTTACATTGTTTTTGCCATGGCTACTATGATAATGAAGACTATTTCTGTAAAAAAGTATGGAAAATAAGAAAAACTGAAATATCTCAAAAACTATTATAAATAGGTATAGGATATATTGAACAAAACTTTTAGGGTTTTTATTACTCTATTAAATAACATGAAAATATACAGGATGTGCCATTTAAAAAAAAAGATATATATTCATTTAAACTTGTTCAAATTTGAGCCGATGTGTTTAACACCCTGTAGCTTTTATTGCAAATATTAGGTAAAAATTATGTTAACTTGTCCTTGGCCTTGCTAAATTCCAAATTTGAATATATTTGTCACAAAATTGAAAACGTTATTTAGGATTGAATTGATGCTTGAAAATGTGACTTTTTTTTAAACTTAATTATCTCAGAAACTATAAAGTTTTGTTATAGTAAACCCTTAATAAAAAAGATTTAAAATTATAAGCTAAATCGAAAATACGATTCGTATATAGGGTGTTTTATTTAAAAAAATACAACTTTATGCTGTTCTAGTTTTTTGGCTCACCAGTCCTAAATATTTTTAAAATCTGCGTAAAAATAAACTGTACCAAACAATAAATATAGTTTCTTTGTAAATTTCACAGAAAAGGCACAAACTTACTTCATCCAATCGTTGACTCACCCTGTACAATGCTGTAAAGTTCGTAACAATATCATAGTTTATTGATTAACCTATAACCCTTAAATTTACTCCAATTAATCATTGACTCATCCTATAGAGTTACAGACGTTTATTTTCGGATATTTTTCCAGTTACAAAGAATCGATTTAGCTATCTAGATCTGGAGATAACAGAATATCATCACCGTATGTGGAATTACAATTTAAAAAAATATTATCATATGTTGAGGGCATTTTTTTCATAAAATACATTATTGCTATAAGATACACTGAGAGACCGCTGATTAAAAGTAGTACACTCGTTTTGTTAAGTGAAAAAATCTTCGCCAATGAAAATACCGGTAATTTATTAATTATCTTATAAGACAAATCTTCAAGCCTATAAAATTCTTCGAATTGTTTGTTGTAATACTGTTGCATTTTGTTGCTGAGCGTTGCTATTTTTCTTGCTTCTTTCGTTACTGCACCGCAGCAGTATGTCAATATTAGCAAAAATATCTGAAACAAGGTGAACAAATAATTATGCGGCTTGGTGCAAAAAGTATCAAAGTAATATTTTGATCAAAACGAGCCGTTGTCGATGTTAATGTTAAAAATACTCTAGTTCTTATAAACAAAATATCAGAAGAAAAGTCTGATTACAACTGTATTTAATGACATTATGTAGTATCTATGTCAATAATGTATTTAAAGTAAATTTCAAAACTAGGAACATTTTTAACTATTATTTCAAAAATGTTCCGCAAAAAACCCACACAAATTCCTACAAATATATTGTAGGTTATGTTCACTACTTCAAGATAATATTGTTTCAGTGTTAATTCTATGAAAATAATTTTAGTTACGCCATTTCATGTAAAAGAGCGGGAAAAAATTTAAAACAATATTGTGATTATATGGTATTATTCATATATTAAACACATAACCTTAAAATCATCATTATAATCAAGTCTTCCTATTGAATTTGTAGTGATTTTATATAAAATTTATTGCAGATATCTGAAAGTTTCATGTCGTAGAGGGCACCTAGTAGATACTAAATACGTGAAAAAGTACAGCTACATCAGCCCTGTTTTTTATAAACAACATCCAAACTCCGAAAATTCGATTTTTCATCCTTAAAATTTTTCAGTTACATTTTAGAGAAAACTTGTTCAAATGAAAGTTGTGGGTATTGAAAGGTCTTTAATTTCATTTTTATACGTCAAAATCGATAAGTAATTTATCGAGATGATGGCGAAAAACCATCTTTTTTGCACTATTTTATAAATGTTAATAACTTTTGCAAGAAAAGCCGAAAGTGATGTATAACCCCTTGATGATAAAGCCATTATGTGCCTTTATAACTGTGCGAAAGCTGGACCAAATCGGTTTGATAGTTTATGAATAATCTTAATTGTTTATCCCAGACATTGAATGTTCATACAATTGTCCTTGCCCAGAAGATGATTCTACAGATATTTACAAAAGCGGAATGGATTCTTTGAAGTTCAAACTATAAGCAAAGATGAAAAACCATGGATTTTTGAAACAACTGTTGTTAAAAAATTCGTTTAAAAAAGGGGTACTTTTTTACGTATAAACAATTGGAATAGCTTTGTTAATTTTAATGACCGAGGTTTGTGAATAAGTGGACACGTTTTCCGAGTTTATTATTAATTGCAAATATTAGGAAATCAGATGAACGCAACAAAATATGGCTGGCGAAAACAACCATGGCTTCGAAACAATTTACACATTCGAAAATTTGAT